>LR994602.1:4904742-5504742 GCA_905187575.2 Celastrina argiolus
GTGGGATTAATTATTTCAACCCATCCTCGATTATCAGTTACTTTTGTAAGACATTCGGAAATATGACAATTGCAAATTAATTGGTTTTCAATTAAAACATCACCGTTTAAGTGGTTAATAGGTAGTCTAACTAATTTTGATGAGTTAGCCGGAATGATTTCCTCGTATAAGTTCGCGTTACGTGAGTCATACATTTGGATTGGAATGTTAGAATTGCGGGTTTTTAAAATTTTATTTCTGAGGTCAATATTTGAACCGTAAGTGTCCAATAAGTCAAAGCCTAATAAACCGTCAAAGTACTTATGAAATTTATACACGAATAGAGTTATATTATCTTTTTCACGAAATTCAGAAAAACAAGGTAGGGTAATAGAATAGTTATTTTTAGTAGTAGCGTGCACATTTGTGACTTCAAAAGGGTCGTAGTTTAATGGTATGTGGCTAAAATATTTTTGTACGGCTTCAGGGCTAATAAAAGACTGATTAGCACCTGTATCTATTAAAAACTTAAGGGGTGGATTAGATATTTGAATATAACCTAACTGTCTTTGAATATGAAAATTTACTTCTATTTTGGCTTTTCTAATTTCGGAACTTTCTGAAAATTTACATCATCAATAGTAGGTGGATTTTCAATTTCCTCTACTTGCACTGTTTCAGGCCTATCCTGAATATCATAGTTTTCATAATAGTCACTGACCGACTGTTCACATGTTGAATAATTTTGGTCATAGTTCGAATAGTAAAAGTCCTGATCATAGTATAAGTCATTGTCGTCATAGTCAAATTCATTATAATTCATTTCACGCGATTTTAAATAATTAGTTGCTGGGGGATTGCCGGATCTACGCCAATCATGTCCACTTAGAGTTGGTGGTAATACTTTTGGAACAAAATGGCTTACGCCGCTCATAGGACGTGGTTGATTGTTATTATAACTATTAGATTGAGGCATATAAGGTCTATTTATTCTGAACATATTACTCTGAGGGTTGTAATTTGGGGGTACAGCGCGCATCATTTGTTGCGTGCGCGTGGGACCACGTTGCTGCTGAAATTGGGGTTGATAATTTAATTTAGAGGGACCTTGAAAATTGTTGAAACCAAACTGTCTCACTGGGTTAGGTATATTGGGATTAAATTGTTTAATCGGAAAATTAAATGGTTTAGGTACAAAATTATTAATCGGTAAATGATGGTTATTCTGATTTGAATTATTAAAATCTTTCTTACTTGAATGCCCACTATCATTTCTATGCTGCATATATAAAGTATTTAATTCCTCCTGAACGTATTCTAGAGCCTTTTCCATTGATTCAGGTCGCATACACCTAATTCTATAACCTAGGGGGTCTTTAAGTCCTCGCAAATAAGCTTGTAGTGTTAATTTTTGATATAAGGTACGTTTAGCTGCAATGGTAGTATGAACAGATTCATGTAAGGATATGTAAGTCATAATCGTGCTAAAAAGGTTTTGACAACGTTCATAAAATTCCTGTGGTGTGCTGGAACCTTGGGTCTGCATCGAAAGGTCGCTATAGAGTGCCGTCTCGTCACGATGGTCGGCAAAATTATTTATAAGAGCATTTTTTATGCCTTGCCAATTTTCTGGTATGCCACTAGCATTTATTAATCTAGCTGCGGGACCCGTAATTTTATTTAAGATGCCGTTAACTAACGCTAAATTACCTAATTGGTGTCCCGGTTCAGTACCTACGTGTGTTAAAACAATTTGATCACAAAGATTTATATAACGATTTAAAATGTGAGGGTTCCCATCAAATTCGGGTAACATCCTCATGGATTTATAAATTGCATCTAATTCGTATTGAGCCATATTTTCAGAAAAATTCCTGTTCTCGTCAAATAAACTATTTCTACTCGAATTTAATTTACTATTACTTAACCTACTAGTACTACTTTCTCTTGGGTGAAAAATTTTGAGATAAAATTAAACACACAAATATATAATTAAAAAAAATATTCTATCTACTCCTAAAAATGACACAAAAATTATGCGATATAATTTTTATGGAATACTTAAATTTAATAGGAACTTATGGATAGGTTTGGGTAAGGAACTTGAAAGATTCAAGGTACTTACATTTGCATTTTCTCAGCCGAATCTATGTCTGGATTCCCGTAGGCTGCAACCGTAGATTCTTCTAAGTACTCGAAAACCACACGGGTGGCACGCGTCGCGATGATGATTATCCCGAAATTCGCGAACCGGCCCGCGAGTACATCCACAAGACTGCGCCAGTAACGATTGTTGCAGCCTTGGTTGCCAAAAAAAAGCAAATTTTAAAAATAACTTTATTAATTAAAATTTAAAAATACAAAAATTAAAATTACGAATTACAAATTAAGAGTGATTCCCTACTGAAGTTAAGTATAAGAATGAGTTCCGCGGTCCGGGCTCCCACGGTGGTGGCCGCATACGCTGACTTGGACATTTCCCTCGAATTGATCTTGAAATCTTGCACCGTGTGCGGTACAGCGGAGTTAAGCTGTGGACACACTTGGGTTTCTAATATTGAATTAAATCTCTTATTTAATTCAATATTCTAAATTCATTATTATAAATTCATACATTATAAAGGTTCATAGGTTAGGATAGTGTAACAAATTACATAATAATCCAAAGCAAGTTTTGTTTATTATGTATCACTTTCATATAACCTTTTAACGATTTCCCTATCTTTATGCTCAATCGGCTTCAAATTATAAGCAGAGTAAAAATGAACTAAAATAATAATGTATATTATGTATTTTTACATAATTATTATGTTTATTGTGTTGTATATTTTATATACCTACAGCTATACGGCGTTTTTTGACTAACGTTTTTTTTAAATTATCTTAGAAGTTTTGTTAAAATATAACAATTACAAAATTTCTTAATACAATGCTTGTCTTATCATTAAAGTCAATTTGTACATAAATAATAATTTGTACCTTATGTGGAGTACCATCATTGAAATACACTGGTCAATTTACTTTTCTTTTTGGGCCTAGATAACTTGGCATCCTGCAGCCACAATATCCAGTTCCCTTCTAATATTCTATTGTTCACCAAGTAGTGTTGATAGCTGTTGATACCATGGGTGGTGAAAGGCCATTGTCATCGGTAAAATATAGTTACTCCCAACTATTGTTGCGGTAGGTATCTGAAAACAAAAATGTGATTAGACAAATGAAATAGAAATCGCGGGATGGAGAGGAATCACCACTTCTGATGTCAAAAGGGGAAAGAAAATATAATAAAATTAAAGAAAGCTAAAATATGATAAAGAAGAATGGCCAAAAGTTAACTGTAAAAATATATTAAAGTGTAGATTTACTAAAATCAAAATTCAAAGTAAAACGATAAACCAATGTATTTATAAGTTTTATTGTATCACACTACTTATATTTTAATTACAAGAAATTAAGACAATTAGCAACACACCATTTTATATACTACATCATTCCTTTTATCAATAAATAAATGTAAATTGAAGTAACCAAAATATCTTAAACAGCTTTGTAGTATTTTTACTGTTATTAGTATTCCTAGGAATAGAATTTAAACAATAAATTAACCCTAGATCACTAAACTTATTTTTCAACGTTTAATACTAACCTTCGTCGTTTCGACTACGCTGTCAAAAAGTAGGTTTATAAGGTATTATTGAATAAAATATTTATTAGTTTTACATTATTTATTTATTATAATCTTTTATTAGGAAAAATATAACATTTTTATTTATTTAAATCACATATTTATTACTTAATCAGCTTTTTTCGGGGGTAGGCGTGCAAAAAGTTAAGTTGAACTTTTAACTGCTCCTTAACCAAAATTATAAATTAATTATTTTAAATCAATATAATGTAAAAATTTGTACCTGCATCTACTAGTGTCACAATCTCCTATAATTGCAATAATAAGATACAGTATATAAACACTGTTTTCTTAAACAAATTATATCACTTGCACTTTTGTCAAAATTTGCTGTTATTTTTCTCTTCCACTTGTTTACAATGGAGTCCCTGCAAGAATCAATAACACAAATGAATAAGATGTTTAACTCGAAGATGATGGAGTTCCAGCAGGAGCTGTGTGCGGTCCAGACTACAAACACCTCTACAACACTGGCATCTGATTTTTGTGAGTTCAAAAATTTTATATTGAATGCACTTAAGATGATGCAGGCTCAGTTGGAAATATTGATGGATGCCTATGATCAAACTGAGATGAGGCACAGAAGAAAGATTTTGCTTGTGCATGGAGTTCCCGAAGCCAAAAAGGATGCACAAGAAGCTATTGCATCTTTGTTGTCTTCCCAGTTAAAAGTCCAAGACATAAACATTTCTTCAGTAAAATATTGTCACCGCTTGGGACGCTTAAAGGAATCAAAACCCAGACCAATCTTGGTTAAGTTTCAGAATTTTACTGATCGGAATGAGGTTTGGAGGGCTAAGACCAGCCTGAAAAATTCCGGCATCACTCTATCAGAGTTTTTAATTAAAAAGAGACATGAAGTGTTCCTGGCGGCCAGGCAGCGTTTCGGTGTTACAAAGTGTTGGACATATAATGGCTCTATTTTCGTTGCTAGATCTGATGGCTCCAAAAGCAGTGTTTGTAGCATAGCGGAGTTGGATGCCATTTCTGATCTCTGTGGTGATATGGCAGAAGTCACATCTCAAGTTCCGGCATCCAAAACCAAAAATGAAACTGGAACAAGACCAAGGCGAACCAAAAAGTAAATACTCTAATAATAGCATGGTAACTTTCTCAATCTTCACATATATACATATAAATCTATAATTCTGCTTTGCCAATATTCGCTTCTCATTAATCATTCACTTATAATTTTATTGTCCATACTTAGATCTCATAGTTACTTATTTCTATGCATCATCACTAATTTCTTTTGTCACAAATTGTCGGTATTTCGAAAATGAAACATATTTAATTTTGTAATCTGTACTTTTTGAAAATGTTTGATTTGATGTATTGTTTCATTTCCTTCAACACGAAGCTTTTGACAGATGTGTTTCGGTGACGTCTGACAGGAGTGAGTGATAGTTATTCTTCTTCGTCTTCTTAATGTCACTTTCATTATAATTTTTTTTTTTTTTTGTTTTTTGTGTGTGGACATGAAATTTAGCATGAGCCATTATGTACTTAACTGATTTCTCTTAATCTAGTATTTTGTATATAAATTGCATCTTTGTTATGTAATTTTTGTAACTAATAAGCTGTGCTTGTACTTAGAACTTTATTATTATATCTCAGTATAACTCCATTAAAATTTTAATTGCCAATTTGTGTTGGGCTAGCATCTCATCTTAAATCTAATTATATTTTGTTAGAATAACTGCTCATATTTAGCTAGGTGTTTAAAAAAATAATAGGCATGTTTGGATTCTTTCCATTTATCTACCTACTCTTTTTCTATTTATTTACTAATTTTATTATAGCAAATTTATTTATATACTTATGTTTTTTTTTTTATGACACAGTGGGCTGCAGGCCAATTATATTTCAATTGTTGTAGGATAATATATTTATAGTGTTTTATATATTTTATTTATATTTAGTTTGTATTATTATCATGAATGTAAGTGTTGACTCATTTGCTTCAGATGATTTTTTATCCATTTCTTCTAACAACAGCGATGATAGTTTTCAAAGTGCCACATTTATGTCTCTTAGGGATACCATAACTTCAAATTTTAACACAGTTAACAAATGTTTTAAGGCCGTTCATATTAATGCACAGAGCATTCCGGCTCATTACCCCGACTTGCTTGCGTCTTTTGATCGGGCTAATGTTGATGCTGTCTTTATATCGGAAACGTGGCTTAAGCCTTGCTTACCATCAACATGCTACAGTTTACCCGGTTTTAAGTTAATTCGCAACGACCGCATTGGGAGGGGTGGAGGTGGCGTTGCGATTTATCTACGTTCAGACTTGTCCTACACTATTATTAGCTCGTCAGCGCAACCCCCTCCATCTGATGCTCTCGAGTTTTTGCTGGTAGAAGTCCAGGTATCGCACTATAATAAATTATTACTCGGGGTCTACTATTGCCCATCAATGCACAATGATTACTTCTCATCCTTTGAAAATACGCTTGATGCTTTTACACCGTACTACGATCATTGTGTTATAATGGGCGATTTCAATACTTGTCTACTTAAGGGTGATAGTCGATCGACTAAACTTAGTTCAATTTTAGATTCATATAATATGAAATTACTACCTCTGAATCCTACCCACTGCTTTCCAGGTTCCCGTCCTTCCCTGCTCGACCTAATCATAGTCTCCTCTCCTAATCGTGTTACTACGCATGGACAAGTCTCAGCTGATATGTTTTCATACCATGATCTTATCTATGTTGCCTATAATGTTCGCCCTCCCAAAGCTAAGGTAAAAACTCTTCTTCAAAGAAATTTCTCTTCGATGAATATTGAAAGCCTAGAGGAGGACGCACATAACATAGACTGGTCAAACTTACTCTCAGCTGATTCCATTAATGACAAAATTGATATATTTAACGCTAAACTTAAATCTCTTTATGATATTCATGCACCTGTTAGGCCCGTTAAAATCAAACATCTTCCCGCTCCCTGGTTATCAGACGAAATCAAATCTCTGATAAATGCTAAGCATGCAGCCAAAGCCAAATTTAAAATAAAAAAGACAGAAGAATATCGTAACAAATATATTAAAATCCGGAACCGCTGTAATATGATGTGTCGTGACGCACAAAGACGTCATATTCACGCCTCCGTTGAGAACGGGGATCCGGCTAAAACATGGAAATTTCTCAAATCCCTCGGCGTGGGCAAATGCTCTGAACCGCAAGACTCTCATAATATAGATATAGATTCACTTAATAACCATTTTACTTCCTCTTTTAATCTCGACCCCAAAATTAAATCACAAACGTTAAATTATATTTCTTCGCTACCTATATTGAATTCTGATCCGTTCCTTACTGTTCCAGTTTCCGAGTGTGAGATTAAAAAGCACATCCTTTCCATATCGTCAAACGCAGTAGGAGATGACGGTATCAGTCGTAGAATGATCACACCAATATTAGATATAATTGTTCCTGTTCTTGCACACATTTTTAATTCATGTTTAGAGTCTTGTACCTTTCCTGATGCCTGGAAGGCAGCTTACATAATTCCTTTACCTAAATCCTCCTGTCCTAAGACTGTGTCTGACTTCCGTCCTATTTCCATCCTACCCTTTTTATCAAAAGTTTTAGAGCGAATCATTCATCACCAGCTTACGAAATTTGTTACCCACAACAGCTTACTCAGTCCGTTCCAGTCCGGTTTTCGCACTGGTCACAGTACGACTACCGCATTGGTAAAGGTAGCTGATGATATACGGTCAGGTATGGATGATAAAATGCTTACTATTCTCACACTTCTGGATTTTAGTAATGCCTTCAATTCCATAGACCACGATATTCTGCTAGCCCGGCTTGCATCTTTAAATCTTTCACCATCAATAATTAATTTAATTCGTAGCTACCTTGTAGGACGACGGCAGAGAGTTAAATCATCTGATTATTTCTCCGATTGGAGTTATATCTATGCCGGCGTGCCTCAGGGTGGTGTGCTATCTCCTCTTCTGTTTGCAATTTTATAAACCCTATAACAATATCGATTTCATCATCCTACCACTTGTATGCGGACGATCTTCAAATATACACACAGTCTCCTTTGGACAATCTGAATTCCGCTTTTGATCTAGTGAATCACGATTTGTCGAATATTTGTGAATGGAGCAAGAATCATGGACTTCTTATTAATCCTATTAAAACTCAATTAATTGTAATTGGTAGCCCCGGGCTAATTTCTAGAGTTGACCATGATTCTTTACCTCCTGTCCTTATAAATGGTGTAACAATACCTTTCAGTAAAGTGGTTAAAAACTTGGGAGTGTACTTTGATGAACATTTATCGTGGACGCATCAATTGCAAGAGATTAGTAGAAAGGTTTTTTCTACCTGGCGTTCCCTAAAACGTCTACGATATGTTCTTCCGATACCCACTAAGGTAGTTTTGGCTGAATCCTTACTCCTTTCCCATTTAGATTATGCGGACGCTTCTTTCACTAACTTGACGGAGGAACAACTGAACAAATTGGAGCGCCTTCAAAACCTGGCTTTGAGGTTTGTTTTCGGTTTACGTAAATTTGACCATATCTCCGAGTATCGCCTCAAGTTAAAGTGGTTGCCAATCCGCTACCGCCGTGACTCTCGTGTTCTCTCCTTCCTTTATAACATCCTATTTGACTCCCATTGTCCCACTTATTTAAAAAGTAATTTTAACTTCCGTACCTCTGACAGACTGGAACTACGATCTATATCTAATCTTCTTCTTGACATTCCTATCCACCGCACTAAATACTTTAATTGCTCTTTCATTGTAAAATCCATTTCCCTTTGGAATTCTTTACCTATCCATATAAGGCAGGCTGAAACTATACATCGCTTTAAAACTCTTATAAAAAATCATTATCTGGAATCATATTGTGTCAACCCTTAACTTATGTAACTAACACTTATTATTATAAATTAAAATATCATGTAGGTTTATCTATTGTATATATATATATATATATATATATATATATATATATATATATATATAGATATATATATATTATATTATATTGTATACATATATTATATATTTATTGTGTTTATGTATTATTTTATTTTATTTACTTTTATTTTATTAAATATACTTTTGCGCAACTCCCATTCTCTAGCATTGTTTTCTCTAACACCATAAGGTTGTCTGGAAGAAATTGCTATCTAGTAATAAGGCCGCCTTTGTGTGCATGTCTGATTTTTGTAATGTATATTTTTTTGTTTTTTTTTTTTTGTAACTTGTTGTGTGCACAATAAAGTATATTTGTATTGTATTGTATTGTATTAATCAGCCTTTTAACTGAGACCATATTTTTCACTCCAAACTATTAACGCGCGGTAATTACGCGCTTACCTATGAAAAACTAAAATACTGCACTTCGACAAAAACTTAAATAATCAAAATTCACATACAGAATCAACAAAAAAAATAACATTTTGGTAAAAAAACTATTAACTAATACATTTGTGACACACAACAAGTTTGTGTTCGCCACACAATGATTTATTGCACTTGTAGCAACTAGACTTCGTCATCCTTCGTTTGGCTGACGGGCATATGGCACAAATTTTTCGTTTATTCGCGATAGGATGACCTGGAAGTGGATGTAGTGTCACAGAAGAGACCTCATCCTCATTAGCTGACTCATAAGTAGGATCAACCTCGATGTGATCCTGTGATCCTTCCTTCTCACTCTCTGATGAATTTTCTTCGTCACCATTGTCTGCCAATAATAGCTGAAGAATCGAACCTAAAATAAAAAATACATACATTAATTTTATGGTGTAACAACTAAGAAATAAACTAAAAATATTAGAAACACAATAGTACAAAATATGACGTTAACACTAACCTTCGTCGATGCGACGAGTCGTGGTTGCTGATCCGGCGCACACAAGCCTCCCACACAAAAAACACTACTGTCCGTCGCGGGGGCAATGGGTCAACTGAGATTACACGGGAGCTAAAATAGGTGCGACCGCGCACTCAAAATGTACGACACTTTTTTCAAATTCGCGTCGTCGTTTCGACGAAGCTTAGTGATCTAGGGTTAATAAACTATGGAATAAAATAAAATGTATTTAATAGCCTGGTAATTTACTTTTATTTAAAAGTACCAATCACATGATACTTTAGCAAATTAGACTATTTTTACAATATACCAATAATTTATCATCAAAATATATTTCCAAGTAAATAATAATAAATTATTTACTTATTTACTTATTTAAACACTATAATAAAACGAGACATAATAATATTACTTAGCTACAGCATAATATAGAGGCTTTTATAAAATATGGTACTTATCTTAAATTTGTTCACTTAATATCTGGTTCAGAACTGAAGCCAATAAAGCGGACACATACTTTTATAAGTATAATTTACGCCATTTACACCGGAAGATATAACACAATGACAATATTATTTTAAAGCGGAAGTTCGAAGAATAATTTACAATATGAAATACTGAAATTGACATACAAAAATGTTTACAATGAATGTTCAATTATTTTCACATTATTTCAGAATTTAACCTTAATAATTACATTTTTATGAAACATCTCAAATTATCAAATTCTAGAACCGGAAATAATTGTTAACAACATATTGTTACAAACATCTGGATCCATGATATTATAATTATGCGTGTTTGTATTATACTAGTGTTAATTTCATTGAGCTGTTTATTGGTAATTTATCAATCAACTGATTGTTATAGATTATATTGATGTAGTTATTTTAAGTGATTAAATATTTGAATGTGGCAACCCATGACGTCACTTCCATAATAATAAATTGTCTTACAATTTATTATCTAAACTAAAGTACGAATAATTATATTATAATTAAGTGCCTATTGATAAAGGATAAATATTTGTTACCTAATAATTATATTCGATTTAAACGTATTTAGCTAATTATAATTAAATCTGTAAAATAGTTCTCATATTGATTTTTGCCCGAACGATTGTCAATAATATATAAGGGCGTTAACGTTCGATTGTCTTCAGACTTAAGAATAGATGGATATTGTTGTAAGCAGAGACTCTGCCCGATTAAATATTATAAGATACAAGAACATGGACCAACTGTTTTATTTACGTCCGTTTCATAATATTAGCACTGACAAATGTCAAAGTGACTTAAAAACTACTTTGTTAAGAATGACATTTGTGTTTATTATATTATTCACAAAATAATAAATTCATAGTTAGTTAGAATTTAAATTTGTTACAAATTGCCATATTAAAGACTTGATTATTTGAAGCATAATAAATTTGAGAATGGCACTTCCGTTTTCCGCTTTATTTTACCTCCTTGTCTGTAATAGTTCATATATTGATTTTTGCCCTAACGATTGTCAATAATATATAAGGGCGTAACTCTTCGTTGTTACCAGACTTAAGAATAGATGGATACTGTTGTAAGCAGAGACTCTGCCCGATTAAATATTATAAGATGCAAGAACATGGAGCAACTGTTTTATTTACGTCCGTCACATCTCCGAAGTGGGACAAAGAAGAAACGTGTCAAGGCCATACCCAGATGGACTCGAAAAAAGGAAACAGGAAGACAGGTCAGTGATGATTTTTTTTCCTTTCTGATGACTCCACGCCCAACCCTACGCTGGCAAAAAGAAAAGAGAAAACCATGTTGTGTGACTCATGACCCGTTATTTTTACGATAAAATGTGTAATATTACTGGTGAAGATGTAATTTCATGTAGGTACTTCAAACTTTATACTCTTTATTAGCAACTATGCATACACAATATGATAAATCATAATACATTGAAATATATATAAAACTTAGTGCCTTGTTCAGGCGTTTGCTAAATAATCAGATTAGTACATTTACTCATAGATAAGAGTATATATACTATAATAAATACAATAATATAATAAATATATATATATTTATTATATTATTGTAAATACATAATTAATATATTTATTAATATCTATAAAATAAAATAATGCCCATGTGTAGTAAGTATAAGATAGTAGTAAAACAATAATAGTGATCTTGAAAAATATTGTCTCTAGATGAAAGTTTTCCATATCACAAGATAAAATAAAGTTACACAAAGTAAAGCACCGCACACCACGCGGAGACTCAGAGCAGAGTTCAAAAGGCTAATAGAATTAAATATGTCATAAGAAAATATATCATATAGACGAACACATTATAACATATATATAATATATATGCTTTGGAAGTTGGTATTTATAACCTACTTCCTAACATGGCGACTTAGCGAGCTTACCGGAATGGACGACGCATACCTAACAATAACAATTACTGATAAGATGTAGAGTATGATTATATTATTAATTTAGTTTATAATATTATAATCCAGCGTACAATTCTAAACCACTACACTTCGGCTTGCAAAACAGAAGGTGCTCGAAGAGGTGGTGGAAGATTGTTCCAGTCTTTGCTAGCCAGGTATTCGAAGCTGCAACAACCAGTAATTAAACTAGATTTGTGTGACCATGAAATAATATATAGTAAACATGCTATATCTGTGTGATACTAAAATAAAATCTAGTAATTAAACTAGATCTGTGTGACCATGAAATAATATATAGTAAACAAGCTATATCTGTGTGATACTAAAATAAAAACTAGTAATTAAACTAGATCTGTGTGACCATGAAATAATATATAGTAAACAAGCTATATCTGTGTGATACTAAAATAAAAACTAGTAATTAAACTAGATCTGTGTGACTATGAAATAATATATATAGTAAACATGCTATATCTGTGTGATACTAAAATAAAAACTAGTAGGTAAATAAACTAGATTTATGTGATTATAAAATAACAATTAGTTAGTATTAAAAAAAAAAACTATATTATCTATGTGACAATAAAATAATAATTCAAAATATTATGCAAAATTTGTGTACATAAATGTTTACACTAAAATAACATCTACTAAATAAACCAGATCCAAGAGATACTAAACCAACTCAGCAGGATAATTGACTATGATAAATAACTTAATAATTGAAATAGACACAATGAAATATATTTTGGTCATAATGTATTTAAGATATTTTCTAAGTGCAATTACTGTTTTCGTTTATTTCTTTCAGGTACACAAAAAAGATATGACGAAAACTAATCATCTTGCCCTGGGACATGGCAAAATGCAGGATGGCCGAGTGTTACAAACATCTTCAGTCTCGGCAGTGCCCACATCTAGATCCGTGATATTACAATTATGCGTGTTTATTTTATATTAGTATTAATTTCATTAAACTGTTTATTAATAATTTATCAATCAACTGACTGTTATAGATTATATTATTGTAGTTATTTTAAATTATTTAATATTTAAATATGGCAACCCATGACGTCACTTCCATAATATTAAATTGTCATACAATTTATTATCTTAACTAAAGTAAGAATAATTATATAAGATTAAATATATGTTATTAATATTTGTTATTAAGATTAATATTATATAAGATTAATATTTGTTTACCTAATAATCATATTCTATTATATCCGGTATAGGTAATTATAATCATACCGGATATTAAATAGTTCTCATATTGATTTTTGCCCTAACGATTGTCAATGATATATAAGGGTGTAACTGTTCGTTGTCACCAGACTTAAGAATAGATTGATACTGTTATAAGCAGAGACTCTGCCCGATTAAATATTATATATGAAGCATTGCCTATTATTCACGTCCGTAACAATATAGCAGTTTGTAGTGAATAAACAGAAACCTATAAAACCCTTCTCATAAATACTGTCCTAGTATCCTACAAGTGACTGCAAGATAAAATAGATTATATGTTAATTTAATCGCATTAGATACGGGTTCTAAATCAGTAATTAACCGTGACCGGAAACTATAAAAATGTATTATTTATTTCTGCGAATAAGTACAACGCATATTCAAATTTAGATTTAAAAAAGTTTCAAATACTATCTAGCTTTGGGTGGTACAAATTGTCTGAAGCGAGTTAGTATATTGGATATTATTATAGAACAATGCAAGGAAAACTTATCTAGCTGCAATATTGCAATGCTACGCAGTATTCTAAAAAGCGTCTGCTTCAGAATAAATTATTTAATTATAATAATAATATGAAGTTGTATACAATGCAGGAATTAAATCTTTGACAACTACAGCATTATAAGCTAAGCCAAGATGTAGGTACAATCTTAATTTTCATATATTTTATTATTAAATAATATTAATGAAGGATAAGGTTTACATTGACATCAGAGTCGTTGCTATCGGTGTATAATTACCAAAAAATATAGTAAATGTACAAGTTAAGATGTAAATGAACTATTCTATTTAACTAAGACTTTTCTGTTACTTTGATTGAATCATAACTAAACTCTCTTGTGCATTGTTAACTGGGTTTTGAGGTTTGGACGTACAAGACTTACTTGGCGTCTGTGAGAATACTGTTATATATCTCAGGACTGGGTTGTATCTGCAAAAGTCAAAACAAACAAGAGTCTAAAAATAAACTTTGTTGTGTACTAAGGGCTGTTAAATACCACCAGATACTCATTATTATACTTTTAGGAATCAGGGGTAGATATTAAATAAAAAAAATACAAAAACAAGCCGAGCAACGGCTTATTTTTATTTTTATTTAACAATTTATTGCACACAAGATACATTCCAATAGAACAATTTACAAAGAAAGACGACACAAAGGTACTGCTTATTTCTAAAAAGAAATTTCTTCCAGCAGCCCTACGGAGAGATATGGGATTAAAGTTAGCAGATAGGGCGTGCAAAATTATAAACATGATATACATACATAAATACATACATACATACATAATTATATTTATATATATACCAACATATGTATATTTACAAAACAAAATATAAATTACATACAATGATAATAATATATACCTACTTGATACAATAAATAAAGTATATACTAATAAAATAATTCTACTTATATGGATTGAGATACGAAATAATGCTCTTTCAAGCGCCTTTTGAATACAGCAATAGTGGGACTGTCGCGAACGGTGTGAGGAAGCGAATTCCACAGCCTGACTGCATGAACGGTGAAGGAGTAGGAATAGAGATTGGTGCGATGCAATGGGATGGAGAGAGTCGTTCTGACTTTAGATCTACAAGGGGTATCAAAGGGTCGAGAAAAATTGAATCTTTCGAGAAGATATGAAGGAGAGAGGGGATTATACAGGATATTATAAAGTAAACAGAGGATATGGGAGTTGCGACGAAGGCGAATAGGGAGCCACCTGAGTTTCAATCGAAAAGCTGATACATGATCAAATTTTCTGAGTCCAAACACAAAGCGGATACAGAGATTCTGCAACCGTTCAAGTTTTGTTAGCAGCTCTTCGTTGATATCCAAGTAGCAGGAGTTGGCATAGTCAAGGATAGGGAAGATTAGTGTCTGGATAAGGAAAATTTTGGTGTTCACGGGCAAAAAATTTTGGAGGCCCCTTAATACGTGCATCGAGTGGTAGACTTTTCTGCTTACTTCACTAACTTGAGGATTCCAAGAGAGATTGCTGTCTATGATTAAACCTAGGTTTTTGGCAGTATTGGTATAGGCAATGACAGTGCCATTGTACATGACCCTAGGCACATTATGTAACCGCTGAGTCATGTATTTACTTCCTATGATCATGGCCTGTGATTTATTCGGATTGACCAGCAGACCAAAGGATTTAGCCCAGTTAGATATACGCTGAAGATCAGCGTTAATTTTGGTAACTGCGGAATTAATCTCATCTATAGGTGAATGACGATATATTTGCAAGTCGTCTGCGTAGAGATGGAAATTAGATTCAATTATTTTGGAAATTGTGTTAATAAAAATAGAAAACAAAAGGGGAGAGAGAACGCCACCCTGGGGGACACCCACTTCGATATCACACCAATCCGAGGTAGCCTCATCAAAGCGGACACGTTGCGAACGTCCCCGAATATATGAGTCGAACCAGTTTACTGCTGAGGAAGAAATGTTAAGAGAGTGAAGGACGGAAAGGAATATGTCAAAATCTACAGAATTGAAAGCACTGCTAAAGTCAAGTAGGACAAGAATAGATACACATTTATTTTCCATTGCAAGACGGAGGTCGTCAGTGACTTTTAGCAGTGCTGTCACTGTACTGTGACCTGGACGAAAGCCGGATTGGAAGGAAGAAAGCAATTTATTTGTGGATAAGAATTGAGATAGCTGTTTGTGGACAATGTGTTCAAGGATTTTGGATAGATAGGGTAATATAGAAATTGGCCTAAATTGAGATAAGGAAGAAGGATTAGGAGTTTTAGGTAGTGGAATGACATTGGCATGTTTCCATGCTGTAGGGAAAGAACTCAGTGTCAGTGAATAATTAAAAATGTGTGTAAGTGTTGGAAAGAGTTCTGGAAGGGTAAGGGATATCATCCGAGGGCTCAGACTGTCGTTGCCCACAGCAGTAGAGGTGATAGCCATGATATGATTATTTACTTCATCCTCGGTGACTGGTTTAAACTGAAATGGGGAACAGGACGGAAGAGTAAGGGTAAGTAAATTTTAATTTTAATTTTAATTTTAAAATTAAAATTAAAATTTAAATTTAAATTTAAATTTAAATTAAAATTTAAATTTAAATTTAAATTTAGGGGGGAGTCCTCTTATGTGCAGGATCACCGGGAGGTGATCGGACTGCATGCTGTCCGAGAGGACTTCCTGCGTTATTCTCCCGGACAAGCCTTTACATATAGCTATGTCCAGGACCTCCGGAGTCTTGCTGGGGTCATCCGGGTAGCGGGTGGGTACGTCGGGGCCCAGGACTTCATATCCCTTGGCCTCGGCGTCGTTATGAAGCGCTCTACCATTTGGGCACGAGCCCGTGGAGTTCCAAGCTGGGTGCTTGGAATTCATGTCGCCGGCTATAACAGCCGGCTCTGTATCTAAGAGCCGGTGAATGTCGGCGACACTTAGGCCGTTGCGGGGGGGCTTGTAGGCTGCGTAGAGGCGGGTGGGTCGGCCTTCTAGCAGGACTTCGACACCAAGGGAATGAAAAGTGTTTGTGTTTGTGTCCGGGAGGATTTGGTGTACATACAATCCTCCGGGCAACACACACAACGAGTCCGCGTGTACCGCGCACAGCGTCGTCTTGGCGGTATATGTGGTAACCGGGCACTCTAAATTTGCGCTCGGGCGACAACATAGTTTCGCTAATAAGCGCTATGTCGACGCCGTGTGAGTGGAGTGTGTGGCGTAGGATGGTGCTTTTGTTTAGCACCCCCCTCGCGTTCCAGTGGAGAACTTTTAGGGGCTCCATTGGGACACTATAGTGGTGAGCAGCTGGAGTGCCGCTGACAGTGCCATAATGGCTTGAGTGTCGGGGCCCCTAGTTTGGACCTCGGCGCAGACTTTCGTAACTAGTTCGCAACCCTGATTCAGGAGTTGCGAAAAGTTAGAGTCTTGTACCGCCTGAGCCGCTTTACGTTTGGGCTTAGGGGTACGTAGGGTCACTGCCTTGGGTGTGGCAGGCACGGAGAAACCCCGGGTGGTTTTTCCCCCGGGGGTGGGCGCCGGAAAGGCGGCTGTGGGTGTCTGGGGCATGGAGGGGGTTTGGGCGGGGGCGGGTTTTTTAGACCGCTTCCCTTTACCTCTGGCCTTGGTCCTGCGCGGCTTCGGGTCGTTGGCCTTGGCCATTAGAGTCTGGCCTTGCGACTCCGAGGGAGGCACCTGCGCTGGGGCTATAGTGGCGGAACGCTGGGCACTGCTGTTGCGGCCTGGCTTGGGCTGCGAGGAGAGCGCCGTTGGGCCTGCGTTTTTGTTACGGGATTCTTTTACGAAAACCGGACAGCGAACAAAATTTGCAGGGTGAGGGCCTCCGCAGTTCACGCATATGGGCGTGTCCTCTTTCGAGAGGGTGCACTCTCTGGCCGGGTGCTCGGCGCCACATCGGACGCAAGCCAACTTGCGGTGGCAGTTTGCGCTCGTGTGGCGAAACTGTTGGCACCGGTGGCATTGAGCGGGCCCCTGCTTGCTTCTCCAAGCGTCTATGGTGATTCCCTCCATTCCAAGGAGTTCACTTATAGCATAGACCTCGTGAAACGTGACCGCGTGAAACACGCAGCCGGGTCTGCCTCTCCGGGCATTGATTTGCCGTACGAATACGGTGGCGAAACCAAGCTCTGCTAGGGCTTCCGAGATACTCTCGGGCGGCGTGTTCACGGGTAGCCCACGAATGGCTACCTTAAAGTTACGCTCTGCAGGAAGAGAGTAGCAGAACCAGGATATCTTGTCGGTTGCCTCCAACTTCGACAAGTATCTCTGAATCTCGCGATACTCTTTTTCGTCCTGCGGGGTGAATCGTATCCCCTTTTGGAAGGGGCGGCCGTGGGGGTAAAACCCTAAAATCCCTTTCAGGGCGGCGAAATGGGTGGTCCAGTCCGGGAGGTGCTCCACAATCAGTGGGGGATAGCGGGGCCTCTTAGGCGCAGCGCTGGCAGCGCTAGGGCCAGGTTGGGCTTGGGCCTCGGACGTATCCATCGCCTGAGGGGTTTTTTTTTTTTTTTTTTTTTTTTCTTCGCCCCTCTATCAGTGACAGGGCTCGTTCATTGCTTTTTAATTCTTATTTTTCTTTTTTAATAAATCGGTTACATAGTTTTACAATATTTCAAATTACAATTATTAATTTCTTTTTTAAATTAATTACAATAAAATAAAATACAATTTTTGGGTTACAATAAAATTTTAAAATACAATTAGATTTCTTCAACTATTAATTACAATACAATAAAATACAATTTTTGAATTACAATAAATTTAAACAATTACTATAAATAATACTATTAACATTCAATTTCAATAAAATTTCAATAAAATTACAATAAATTATAATATTCATAAAACAAAAAATTTAACATTTAGTTCCAATAAAATTACAATAATTATTCACCATTTCTACAGCACAATTAAAACAAAAATAAAAATATCACAGTTATTTACGACACACCACTACCGTTCCTTTTTGCGACTGTCTGCACTATCTGTGTGCAGAATTTTAAAAACGCCTCTCGTTTCTTATTGTCCCCCAGCATGCTTGGCAGTTCATCACCCGTCATCGCGATGCCCAATTTCTGCTCAATATCGTATCTATTGCTAGCAAAAATTGGGCACTCGAGTAACAAGCCTGAGGGGGTTGAGGTGCAACACCAGCCACTGCCGCGAAGGACTGGGCCGATGTGTGGGCTACGTCGCCCTTGTCATTCCGCTTGGGGGGCGGAGAAGGAGTCGGGGACTTGGGGGAGTCCGTTGTTACTAGGCGCGGGCGCTTTAGTAACGTTTTGGGCTCGCGTGGGTCCGTTGGAAATAACCCTATGGTTAGTTTGTAATAACTTAGGGTTAGTTTGAGAGTGTCCAGGTTCAGGTGAGATTTAATAATCTCGAAACTGGCCATGGTAGAATCGGTTGCGCTCGGGCGGTGTGACGGTGAATGGGTCTCGAAAGCGGGGGGCGTCGGAGAACATCCGGGGGTGGGGACAACATTGGCCCCGCCCCTCGATGCCGACGACTCTTTGCTTCGAGGCGATGCCGTGCTACCGACTACTTTGCGGCTTACATGGGGGTCGGAATAAACTACTCCGGCCAATGGGTGCTTGGGCTGGCTCTGGGCAGCCGGCTTGGGACTAGCGGCGGAGGTGTTGCTTCGAGTGGAGGATGACGACAAGGTGCGCATCCGTCCCACTCTAGGCTCCACATCGTCCGCGTCGGGGGCTCTACTCGACATAACGGGTAATGGGAAGTAACTGCGAACAGTTACCACTCCTAGGAATTCATCATGGCACACTGGAGAATCCTATATTCGGCGGCTGTTGAACGCGCGACCCCTAGACGACCTAACTGGGACTCGGTACGTCGACGTATGTGTTAGGTGCGAGCAGGACGGATAATAGCCGCTATTTCGAACGAAGTAACAGACTATTATCCTATGGTTACACTGGTTTGTCCTGTCGGTTACACTGAGGCTTCACCGTTGATCTTGGAGCTTTCACAACAGGAACCACAGCACACTGCTTATGCGTACACTCGCAAGCAAAAAACATGAAAACACCACCACCACACAAGCAATAATGTTAACACGATCGTGCAAAGTCCCACCACCATGCAGGTTGCAAAACTCGACGCGCGTTTCGCTCCGACCCCGGAGCATCCTCAGGATGTTGACTCTGCGAACAATGTTCGTTAAGTGATGCCGCCCGCCAAAACACCGCCTTATATTCCCTACAGCTACTACCCCTACCAACTAGTACCCCCACCAAACAAGTTAATAAGAGGTGACCATCCAGATCACGCAGGAAGACTTTGATTTTTTCTGGAATGCCGGAAGTGAGTGGTGAGAATTGCACTACTATTCTTTTAAATACTATACACCACAAACTGGGCTTGCCAGACATCTCTAAAGGCTTAATCAAAGCTTTTCATCGACTGGGTAGCCCTGAGCCAAGCAAAACTCGCCCTATTCTGATTAAGTTTGCCACTTATGAAACCAAGGCCGCTGTTTGGAGAGCTAAAACCAAACTGAAAGGCACTTCAACCTCAATGAAGGAGTTTCTGACCAGGTCACGACAGGCACTGTTCAACATGGCGCGGGTGCACTTTGGTGTTAGGGCTTGCTGGACGCAGGACGGCGTTGTTTCAATTAAGACTCCAGATGGGAAGCGACATAAAGTGATGACCATAGATGAGCTCCAGTCCTTTATGTTGAATCACCCCAAGGCATCTTCTTCAGGGACGTCTTCCTCAGCATAAATTTAAGTATATGTTTAAATTGTAGGTTTGTGTGGTTATTTGTGAAGTTAATTGTGATTGTTGATCTATATAATATTGTAGTGTTTGCATAACTGGTTGCCTCTCTATCGCCGGAATATACCATGTACGAGACACTTAGAGTGGGGGTCAGTTATACGATAGGCGTGCTGACGGACGGATGTGTCTAACATATATGGTAGTTATTACTAGTGGTACACAGAGTCAATTCTTATATGTGCACACTACAAATGGCGACGAGGATAAACATACTAGTAAGTCAGTGATAAGGTCAGTAAAAAACTTATTAAATTTTGTAAAACGCGTGCATATTAAGAAACAAAATTGAAAAGGAAGGATGAGCTCATTGGCACTTGCACACTGAAATGAGGTATCATTATTATTATGTATATTGTATTGGAATTCATAAGAGTTTCAAAGATATGAAAATGGTATTCTACGTATATTATGGATCCAACAGTGGGTACTTATAGTAAAATTATATGGTTATCTAAAATGGCGAATTCATTATTTAAATTAAAGGTTGACGTGCTTAAGTGTAAAATAAATGACATCTAAAGTTCTAGCTTCTCTAAATGTCGAAAAAATTAATAGTTTAAAACACGTTTGTATAAAAAAAGATGAAGATGGCGGAAGCTGCATAATGCCCGTCTAAGGGTTCATCGGGATTTTCAATATTACACAGTTCTCACAAGTGCAAGCACGATTATGATACGATATTCCTCATGATAGGCAATGATAGGCAAGTGCCTATCTCTCGACTCCATCATCACATCAGTTCGACAGTATCATATTGTTGTATTGATCAGAACTACATAAAGCTGCCAATTTCTATAACGCTACGATAGTTGGAAGATGGATAAATTAGTTACTTTCCATTACATAATTAGTTACAAACAGACCAACAAATAAAAGGGTGTTAATAAAAAGTGTAAACATAGCATTTAAAATATGTGTGTATAGTGGATCTTGACAATTGTTAGCAACATATTGTTACAAACATCTTCAGTCTCTCCAGTGACGCCCACATCTAGATCCGTGATATTACAATTATGCGTGTTTATATTATATTAGTGTTAATTTCATTGAACTGTTTATAAATAATTTATCAATCAACTGATTGTTATAGATTATATTAATATTGTAGTTATTTTAAATGATTTAATATTTGAATAGGCAACCCATGACGTCACTTCAATAATAATAAATTGTCATACAATTTATTATCTAAACTAAAGTACGAATAATTATATTATAATTAAGTGCCTATTGATAAAGGATAAATATTTGTTACCTAATAATTATATTCGATTTAAACGTATTTAGCTAATTATAATTAAATCTGTAAAATAGTTCACATATTGATTTTTGCCCTAACGATTGTCAATAATATATAAGGGCGTAACTCTTCGTTGTTACCAGACTTAAGAATAGATGGATACTGTTGTAAGCAGTGACTCTGCCCGATTAAATATTATAAGATGCAAGAACATGGAGCAACTGTTTTATTTACGTCCGTCACATCTCCGAAGTGGGACAAAGAAGAAACGTGTCAAGGCCATACCCAGATGGACTCGAAAAAAGGAAACAGGAAGACAGGTCAGTGATGATTTTTTTTCCTTTCTGATGACTCCACGCCCAACCCTACGCTGGCAAAAAGAAAAGAGAAAACCATGTTGTGTGACTCATGACCCGTTATTTTTACGATAAAATGTGTAATATTACTGGTGAAGATGTAATTTCATGTAGGTACTTCAAACTTTATACTCTTTATTAGCAACTATGCATACACAATATGATAAATCATAATACATTGAAAAATATATAAAACTTAGTGCCTTGTTCAGGCGTTTGCTAAATAATAAGATTAGTACATTTACTCATAGATAAGAGTAATTTCTTAATATAAGCATTTACTTCCCTATGTACACTATATACTTATTTTAATTAAGTATTAAGTAATACATATATATAATTATGATTATAATATTGTACCTTTTGTATGTGACCTTTTGCAAAGTATTCTTCTTATGAGAAACTTTTTTTTTTATTAACCCTAGAGTGGGCGCGCTATGAGCATTTTGCCGCCCGCGCTAAAAAACCGTTAATAATTTTTAAAATAACTAGCCGTTAGACTTGCGCTTCTTAGTAGCTGCCCCCACTCTCGTTAGCAACGTTTGCCGAGAATCGGGACGTCGTCAGTGCGCGGGGAACCGCTGGAGAAGAAGGTTCCTACCATCAGGTGTCGCCGGGCGGCAAATTGCTCACCGCGCGCCCACTCACGTAAGTAATATTGTATAATGTATTTTTTGCAAAGTCGAAATGTTGACTATATTTTATGGTGCATTAATAACTTTTGCAACTAAAAATATGTTTGTTTTAGGATTTCAAAGAATTCATTGAAAATAATAAATAAAAATGGATAAAATAGAAGCTCAAATTTTGTCTTGGCTAGAAGAAACATCTGATTTTGAAGATGCTAGTACACACATCGTTGAAAATGACAACATTTCAGATAGTGATAGATCTACTATTCATAGTGAGCACAACACGGAAACAGAACAGTCAGCAGACAGTGACGCTTTGAACAATGAAGAATATTATTCAACTGTTGTGTCTTCCGAAATAGCACCTACACCCAGTTCAGATATGAGTAGCCATCAGCCTCGATCTCGTCGTCGTAAACGTAGAATACAACCACGTGGTGATAAATCTCCAACATGTACATCCAGCGATGATGATGAACCACTAGCGCAACTACTTCGTCTCAGGAATACTGTATCGTCCCCGCAGGCAAGTACATCAGCTCAATCTCAACTTTTATCTGTTACTCCAGCTTCTCGACGACGACCTACTAGAGTTCCGATGTATCAAGGTAAAGATGGCACTAAATGGCTTATTCACCCTCCTTTACGACCAAATATCCGGACAAGACAAGAAAATATTGTAATCGGCAGGCCCGGAGTGAAGGGTGAGGAAGCTTTGAATTCTAAAACACCTGTAGAATGTTTTCATTTGTTTATTACCGAATCAATGATTGATGATATTGTGTTATTTACTAATACATACATAAGAGCTAACCAAGAAAAATTTTCCCGTGAGAGAGATGCAAAAGAGACGCACAGAATCGAAGTAAAAGCTCTTATCGGATTACTGCTTATGGCTGGTCTAAAAAAGATGAATCACGCAAATATTGAAGAAATGTGGGTAAATGATGGGACCGCCCCTGACGTTTTCAGGGCAACTATGTCTATAAAGAGGTTTTATTTTTTACTTAGGCATCTGCGATTTGATGATATGAACACCAGAACAGAGCGCGCTACTCATGACAACATGGCAGCTATACGAAATATTTTTGAAAAATTTGTTTCATACTGTCAAGAACATTATCAAATCGGAGAATATTGTACTATAGATGAGATGCTGGAATCCTTCAGAGGTAGATGTAAGTTCCGGGTATATATGGCTAATAAACCTGCCAAATATGGCATAAAAATTTATGCACTTGTTGATGCGAAATCATTTTACACTAGCAATTTAGAGATGTATGCTGGGAAACAACCTCCAGGGCAGTTCAATATTGATAATTCAACAAATGCTTTGGTAAAAAGATTATCCCAAAATATCCTCAACACTGGCCGCAACATCACTATGGACAACTTTTTTACTTCGATACCTCTTGCTGATCAGTTGCTAAATGATCATAGAACGACTATTGTTGGAACGTTACGTAAAAATAAAAAAGAAATTCCACCAAATTTTTTGAACACCAAGGATCGGGCGAAACCATCTTCAATGTTTGGATTTGGTGACAGGAAAGTTTTACTATCTTATGTTCCAAATAAAAAGCAAAAGAAAATAGTATTACTATTATCAACTTTGCATGAAGATGATAAAATCGATGAAAGCACCGGGCCTGCTGCAAAACCTGAAATAATAACATTTTATAATAGTACTAAAGGTGGTGTTGACGTGGTTGACCAAATGAAGGAAGAATATTCTGTTGGGAGGATGACTCGCAGATGGCCAATGAGATTGTTTTTTTCAATGTTGAATATTGCTGGTATAAACAGTCAAATTATTTACAAAGCTAATACTCAACATTTGATGCTACGTCGAGAATATTTAAAAGAAATTGCCATGGTACTTGTCAAGCAATATATGACCACAAGGGCTTCTATAGGTACTTTAAATATTCCTTTGAGGAACCAAATTGCTCGTTTTGTCCCAGTAGAACAAGCATCTTCTTCAAAAAAGGAGGGAAAATGCAGCATATGTCCCTCAAAGAAAAACAGGCGCACGAAAAAAGGGTGTTCCAGATGCCAAAAGTTACTGTGCAATGAACATTGTACATATCTTTGTGAAGACTGTTGTGATAAAGCGTATCCTGTAGATTTAGAAAATATATAATTTTGTTATTTTTTTTTTATTTTTTTAAGTATTAAAAAGTATTATGTAGCATAAGAGAAAAAAAGTCATTAAAAATATTAAGTTTTCTAAAGTCTTTTGTAAACCAAAGTTTATAGAAAAAAGTTGAATAAATATGTTGATTAATTATTACTTACTGTTTATTTATTTAAATCCCAAAGGAAAAAATATTAAATTGCTATATTACTAGTCAAAATGGTCAAAGAAAATGAGGCGGCAAAATGCTCCCCACGCGCCTACTGACGTTACGCAAAAAGACGCGCCCACTCTAGGGTTAAATACCCTCGTCATATATATTATCTGTTAAATAGTAATAAGTAAGTAGTTTGGTTTCTTTTATGGTAGTTGGTTATAATAATAGATAGACCGTCTGAATTCTGTGCTAATGCTAAAGCTTATCAAACAGAGAAACGGTATATTTCGGATATCTGTCTTTTAGAAAATTTTAGTAAAGATAACAATTCCTTATCTTTAATTTCTCGGGAATCATCATGGCGGCGCGGAGGAAAAGTCTACAGCAGTCTTGTGCTCTGGGGCACGTGATTGTCGAGCACAACAACGGTGTGACACACTTCGCCAAGCTGCTGGGTAGCCGTTACACCTGGACGTTCGCGGCAACAGGATCGGCAAACTCCGGGAATCATCATGGCGGCGCGGAGGAAAAGTCTACAGCAGCCTTGTACTCTGGGGCACGTGATTGTCAAGCACAACACCGGTGTGACACACTTCGGCAAGCTGCTGGGTAGCCACTACACCCGGACCTTCGCGGCAACAGGATCAGCAAAATCCGGTGTGTATATTGATTCTTAATTTAAATGATCAAGTGGTTTTTATGCGCCTCGTATTTATTAGCTCCTCAAGTGGCGTTATTTATACTGGTAGTAAATTTAATATTATTTTAAATTAAAAGAAAACAAATGATTGAATTGATTGACTAACTTGAAATATTACCATCAGATATAGGTAATAATGAAAGGGTTTGGAGATGCTTATACTGTTTCTTTAGGCATATTGTCTAATATTAAAACTTCTATAGGTAAATTATGTCTAGGTGGATGGATGCGTCGAAATTATGAATTGTAGACTATGAAACGGACGACATATGTGTTGTATTCTTAGGTATGCCTAACAATAACAATCACTGATGAGATGTAGAGTATGATTATATTATTCATTTCGTTTATTATATTATAATCCAGCGTACAATTCTAATCACTATTCTTCGGCTTGCAAAACAGAAGGAGCACGAAGAGGTGGTGGCGGATTATTCCGGTCTTTGATACCTTGCTGTAATCGAAGCTGCAAATTTATCTGTGTAATAGTAAAATAAAATCTAGTAAATCAACCAGATCTATGTGATCATGAAATAATATATTATAGTAAGCTGGCTATATCTGTGTGATACTAAAAAGGAAATCTAGTAATTAAACTAGATCTGTGTGATTATGAAATAATATATGGTAAACATGCTATATCTGTGTGATACTAAAATAAAATCTAGTAATTAAACTGGATCTGTGTGACCATGAAATAATATATAGTAAACATGCTTATTATGTGGTTCTAGTCTGTGTGACGATATAATATAATATTTAAAGTTCTTTGTGACAATATATTACAAAGTCTTGTGTGACAATATATTACAAAATCTGTGTGACAATATAATAGAAAAGCGACAATCACTGTAGAAATACAAGAAATAAACACAAGTTAGATATACCTATGATCAAGCTTAGCAAAGTAAGCAAATCTTTTAAAGGTCAATGTATACACCTATACAATAAGATCCCAGAAAACGTTCAACATTTTTCCATCAATAAATTTAAAAAGTAGTTAAAGAACGTTTGTGTGCTAAAGCTTATTATAAGATTAATTAATGATTTTGTTAATGAAAGCACACCCTGGGAATAAGGTGGCGACTTTCGAGGCTACTTTTATTTTATAAAGTATACTTTTGTAAATTGTAATTTATGTTAAGTTATAACATTGTTATATATATATTTTTTTTTAAAGAACAATTTTCCCATCTTTTTGCTAAAAGGTGGCCCCGAGCGAGTTTCTTACGCCGGTTCTTCTCGCCGGGTTAGTCCCCGAACCGGTGGTAGGTCATCAAGTAGGACAATTCTGAAAGTGTTAGTTACTAACCTATTTGGAAATAAAAGATTTTTCATTTTCATTTTAATTTTCAATATAATATTACAAGTTCTCTGTGACAACATAACATAATAATATTAAAAAGTCTGTGTGACTTATCCTAGGTCTGTACAAATCAACATGCTTATTATTTGGCTCTAGTCTGTGTGACGATATAATATTTTGTAATATATTTAACTAATGTCTGTGTTACTAATAAGTGTAATGAGAATACTCAAAGCGATATGATACGCATAAGATGTCTGGGTGACCTTAAATGTACATACATTTAATTTAACGACGATGATATTATAGAGAAATGGCACTGACTCCACACAATGTTGGGCATCCTACTTGTCAAATTTATCATCGTAACAATTACCATAGATATACTGTTCAGTTTTTTTTCCTCAGGTAAACGGTGGCGAAGGGAAGTCGTGGGACACGACTGCTGCAGGATGGCCGAGTGTTAGCAACATATTGACATAACAAACATCTTCAGTCTCTCCAGTGACGCCCACATCTAGATCCGTGACATTACAATTATGCGTGTTTATATTATATTAGTGTTAATTTCATTGAACTGTTTATTAATAATTTATCAATCAACTGATTGTTATAGATTATATTATTGTAATTATTTTAAATGATTTAATATTTGAATATGGCAACCCATGACATCACTTCAATAATAATAACGATTGTCAATAATATATAAGGGCGTAACTCTTCGTTGTTATCAGACTTAAGAATAGATGGATACTGTTGTAAGCAGAGACTCTGCCCGATTAAATATTATAAGATGCAAGAACATGGAGCAACTGTTTTATTTACGTCCGTCACACAATACTCAAATACTAGCTCAGTTCATATTATTATATGGAAAATTTAAACTTGATCTTTTTGTAAATATTTATTATATGGTAATATCGGGTCGATAAGGCATCCAGATAAGAGAACCGACAGTTAGTTATAGTATATAGTAAAATGGTCAGTTAATTATATTATGAATAATATTGGAGATTTGAAAACAGATTAAAATAACATTCGGTTGTTTCAACTCTTAAATTAATATAGCGTAGATAGACAGTGTCTATAAAGTCCACATCAATTGTTTTGTTGTGCGGTGCACTCGCAACTGTAATAGTTATACTGTGAAAGGCGCAACAGCTATTAATTATTATTATACACGATGCATAATTGGGATTCCTTTAATTTAAAAAATAATTAAGGTTTCATTATATGAGGTCACTTGAAATTTCAAGTAATATATGAATAACTCAAGGATATTGTAAGCCCCTTACAAGTTTGGCTGACTGGCTTACTTGGTTTATTGAATTTGTTAATATATCGACGGCCGCTAATAAGATTATCGAAAGTGCAAAATCACTACTTTACAGGAGAGCGGTTTTAAGTTTTATTTGCGATTTTTAAGAAACCTTTAAGCAGAATATTTTATGTAACGATTGTTTTATACATGGAATGCTTGGCTCTATTATACTACCTACTATAAATTTTAATAACTATAATATACAATTTAAATATATTATATCTAGCAATATCCCGCGAAACAATTATAACCACAACCTGCAAGCAGATGAGTGAGTGTACGCATAGGCATGCGTTTGATGCACCTCCCTCCTCCCACACTGCTTATGCGTACACTCGCAAGCAAAAAACATGAAAACACCACCACCACACAAGCAATAATGTTAACACGATCGTGCAAAGTCCCACCACCATGCAGGTTGCAAAACTCGACGCGCGTTTCGCTCCGACCCCGGAGCATCCTCAGGATGTTGACTCTGCGAACAATGTTCGTTAAGTCATGCCGCCCGCCAAAACACCGCCTTATATTCCCTACAGCTACTACCCCTACCAACTAGTACCCCCACCAAACAAGTTAATAAGAGGTGACGAAGTAAGGTTAGTTTGTACGCAGGGACCTCTGATAAGGAAGTAGTTAGATATAAGTCCAGTTTGACCTACATGGGTGAGGTATCTGCACGTTTATCCAAAATAATGAAAAATAACGATATGCATGTCGCATTTAGGACGAATAATACTTTAAAAAATCAATTATGTAATAATAAAGACCGGATTGATTTAAAGTATCAATCAGGTGTATACAGAATCGATTGTCCTGAATGCGACAGTGTATACGTAGGTCAGACTGGACGTAACTTTGAGACTCGGTATAAAGAACATATCGCGGCTTATAGAAATGGTCATCATGATAAATCACATTTTGCCAAACATCTTTTAGATAGTAGTCACAATATACCAGATGGTCATTCCTATAAGATATTACATAAATGTGATAAAGGCTTTCGACTGAGCGTGTTGGAACAGTTAGAAATAATTAAAGTAAAGAACAACAATAGAATTGCATTGTTGAATGACCAAACTAACCTTACTTCGTCACCTCTTATTAACTTGTTTGGTGGGGGTACTAGTTGGTAGGGGTAGTAGCTGTAGGGAATATAAGGCGGTGTTTTGGCGGGCGGCATCACTTAACGAACATTGTTCGCAGAGTCAACATCCTGAGGATGCTCCGGGGTCGGAGCGAAACGCGCGTCGAGTTTTGCAACCTGCATGGTGGTGGGACTTTGCACGATCGTGTTAACATTATTGCTTGTGTGGTGGTGGTGTTTTCATGTTTTTTGCTTGCGAGTGTACGCATAAGCAGTGTGGGAGGAGGGAGGTGCATCAAACGCATGCCTATGCGTACACTCACTCATCTGCTTGCAGGTTGTGGTTATAATTGTTTCGCGGGATATTGCTAGATATAATATATTTCTGTGCCTCCAGTGAAAGGTGATTTAACTCGAGTTGTACCCTTTTTGTGATTTTTACATAGAAATTGTCAGAAAAAAATTACGGTTTTTTTGGTACAACTCACGTCCTTCTATCTGCTATAGTTTCGGAGATAATTTGGTGCCAAGTGATATAACTGACAGGATTTTGGACAAAATATCGTGAATTTAGATATATGTCAAGTCGTAACCCCTTTAGGTAATTGCTTCACACATTTTTTTTGTGCCTCGTGGTATAAGAGTGATTATATTAATTTACACACTTTATTTTTCAGTATATTTATCGTGAATATTGATATATTTATAGTTATATCACTTTGCACCAATTTTTCTCAATACTGATTAGGGTGTAACTCAACATGTACCAACTAATCCGAATCTAAAATTATGCCCGATTAGTGATAAGTGATGCATCTCGACTTACATCATTCGACACAAAGATTTTTTTATGTGTAAACGTATATAAATTGAGTTGTATCTAAAACTCAAACCAGATCTGGTTTTTTTTTATTAATTACAAGATGTGCTATGTGATACAAGTGCGAACATGACGAGAGTAGCGGGGGTGCGCGGGGCGAAGTGAAGTGACGTGACGCGGGGTAGGAGATGCGCGGGGCGCGGGCGTTAGTGTCGCTGCGGCCTTCATGGAGCTTGATCACGTCCGAACTCGCCATGGAACGACGCGTAAGTTGTTAGATGTATCATTTTTCACGAAATTGCGTAGTTTTGGATTTTTGTTTTACTATTAAATTAAATCACTTGACACCAAATAGATAGGTACCTATCAGTACCTTGACTATGTTTACATTACAATTATTATAACAATAATAACATACAACCAAGGTACAGAGACAAGATCAAAATGATCCGCTTTTTAGGGTTCCGTAGCCAAAATGGCAAAAAAGGAACCCTTATAGATTCGTCATGTCTGTCTGTCCGTCCGTCCGTATGTCACAGCCACTTTTCTCCGAAACTATTAGAGCTATACTACTGGAACTTGGTAAGTAGGTGTAGTCTGTGAACCGCATTAAGATTTTGATGCAAAATTGGAAAAAATATTAAAAATTTTAGGGGTCGCCATAGGTACAACTGAATCAAAAAAATTTTTTTTTCATCTAACCTATGTGTGTGGGGTATCTATAAATAGGTCTCCAAAAATCATATTGAGGTTTCTTATATAATTTTTTTCTAACTTGAATGGTTTGCGAGAGAGACTTTTCCAAAGTGGTAAAATGTGTGTCTCCCCCCCTCTAATTTCTAAAGTAGGGGCATGATAATTCTAAAAAAAATATATGATGTAGATTACTATAAAAACTACCAACGAAAATTGGTTTGAACGAGATCTAGCTGGTAGTTTTTTTTTATATGTCATAAATGGTAAACCTTAATCTAAATTTCATTAAATTGACTGAAATATAAAAATAAATCGAAACATTTTAATTTCATAAAAATAAACCTTATTGCTGCTGCGGAACCCTTCATGGGCGAGTCCAACTCGCACTTGGCCGCTTTTTGTTAACCTACTTTTGATTAAGGTTTTCATATTCTGTCTACTATCTATCAGTACTAACTATCAGTAGTTTAGAGATACATAATTATTTTTCCATGCTCTGATTCTAAAGAGTTTTCTTACAATTATTGCTCAATTAAAACCGGTAAGTTAAGTACGTACTTTCTTACAGTACAGACGTTTATTTTTGTTTCAGTTGACGTTTCCGAAATCTCGAATAGCTAAAATAATAGATTTAGCCACTAATGACGCAGCAAACATGAGTTCTCAATACCCAATCGAAGCTGAAATTAAACGAACAGAACAAAATAATAATCCCAATGAATGCGGCTACGGATACCAAGTAAGAGAACCAATTGAAGGATCGCTGCCAGAAAAGTCTATTGAAAGTCCAGTCCCCACTATCAATGAATACCAGAATCCAATACCTTCAGAGAATTCAACAGAAATGGTTATTGACAACGATAAGACGAACAAAACAAATGTAGAACCAATTGAAGGATCGCTGCCAGAAAAGTCTATTGAAAGTCCAGTCCCCACTATCAATGAACACCAGAATCCAATATCTTCAGAGAATTCAACAGAAATGGTTATTGACAACGATAAGACGAACAAAACAAATGTAAACCTGTTACATGATTTGACAGATGCAGGTTCATCAACTGATGGTGATTTTGGATCATCTAGCAGTGATGATTACATTTGCGCTACTGGTGAATCTTCCTCATCCACTAATGACGAAAGAACTCCGGTTAAAAAAAAGAGAAGAAAGAAAACGGCTACGTCAGAAAATAATATTACGGTTCCTGAAACACCATCTCCAAATAATGCGAGCACATCAGAGAATGCTCCCACTGGTTGCTCCTTCTGGAAAAAAAGCGGTATGAATAGTGACGGAAAAAAGAAAAAAACAAGAAAAAGTGAGAAAGAAAGAAGAGATGATAGAGTAAAGAGAAAACTTTTTCGTAACACTGGCTTGGAATACACAACAAAGTCAGGAAAAACTAAGAAAAGTCGTGAATTTCGTGATCTAGACAACTGTCGTAAGAAGTGCAAAGAGAGGATACCATTGCATGTAAGGAAAAATCTTTTCGATACGTATTGGGGTCTGGGAAGTTATGAAAGTAGGATCGATTATATGGCGAAATGCATTGAAGTTTGCCGAAAAAAAACGTCAAAGGCTTCTCCAAAGAAAAAACGCAACGTCAGCTTTAGATACTTCGTTCAAAGTTCTGATCTAACAAAACATCAAATTTGTAAAGGATGTCTTTTGAAGACTTTCGACGAAAGTCAAAAATTTCTACAAACGATTTGCGAAAAACTACGAGACAATGGCGGTCACCTTCCACCACGTAAACATCGAGTCGGTAAGTCAATTCCTGATTTCAAACTAGAGGAAATAAAAGCTCATATTGCCTGTTTCCCTTGCACAGAAAGCCACTACGGCCGCAACAAAACAACTAAGAAATTCTTGAATTCTGAACTTAACTTACAAGTTCTTTATAATTCGTACAAATTGAAGACAGAAACTCCAGTCAGTAAAACCATTTTCAAAAAGGTATTTGATACCATGAATTTGTCTTTCAAAAAACCATCAGTAGATACTTGTTCTAAATGTGACTCCATAAATATGAAACTAAAGTACGCATCCGAGGCACAGGCTGCAGATTTGACGAAGGCACTCGAAGAGCACCAAGAAGCATTTAAGGCTGCTTACGAAGAAAAGAAAAAAGATAAACACCTGGCTCAGACATGCGATGATGTAATGGTAATAACATTTGATTTGCAACAATGTTTGCCCACCCCATACTTGCAAACGAATGTAGCATTTTACAAGAGACAGCTTTGGACCTTCAATTTGACCATACATGATTTAAAAACAAACAAAGCTTTCTGTTACATGTGGCCGGAGTGTGACGGGAATAGAGGAGCAAACGACATAGCTTCATGTCTATACGATTTTATCATAAATCAACTGCTGCATTTAAACCCAAACGCCAAAAAGCTGATCATGTACTCTGATAGTTGCCCGGGACAAAACAAGAATTCGATTGTTACAACAATGTTGATGCTAGTGGCTAAATTATCCCCTCAATTACAAGCTATTGAACATAAATTTCTCGTACCCGGTCATACTCACATGGAGGCTGACACCGACCATGCGTTGATTGAGCGTAAGAAGAAGCACACGAGTATGGATATTCACTTGCCAAGAGATTGGTACCAGCTAGTGCGTACAGCTTCAAACAAAACAGCAAAGTTCACTGTTATCGAGATGACTCGTGATATGTTCTACGATTTCAATATTTTTTCAAAACAATTTTATACTTTCAGGAAAACCAATACAGATAATGAAAAATTTATGTGGTGCGACGTTCGAACTGTTTTGTATACCAAAGAAAACATGTCCTGTTTTTCTTACAAAAAAGAATTCAAGAATATTGAGTATATGAACATGGATTGTTCTAAACGGGGTAAAGCTTACGATATGATTACAATAAATACAGTACCGAAAGCCTACCATTCCATGATTACTATTTCAACTGAAAAGAAGAAGGATCTATTAGATTTGCTGTGCTTTATTCATGAGAGCTCTCATGAGTTTTACAGAAGTCTGAGCTGCAAGAATGATGTAAAAGACATTGCTCCGGATAATTATGATGATTCTGATGATGAGTAATTCTTTGATATGATAGTTATGTTTATCTAACTCCCAAGACCTATTAAAGGTTTTATTTTGATCTAAGTAGGTACCTACGTCCTTTTTTTCTCTCTTCATTCTCTTACGACCAACTGCCTCACTCATAGAGTCGAATTACTGCCTATTGGATAGGTTAACAGCTGTTAACTGTACTGTGTAAGTTTTAAAGTGTTAGCAATTTTGATGTTTATTATTTTTATAGATTTTTTAAGTATTCACACAATGGCTGTGCTGTTATGTTTTGTACTGAGTAGGTTTACTTTGATTATTGTGATAGCTGCGTAAGATTGATCTGTGCCATTTTGATGTTTATTATTTTTCTAGATTTTTTAAGTATTCACACAATGGCTGTGCTGTTATGTTTTGTACTGAGTAGGTTTACTTTGATTATTGTGATAGCTGCGTAAGATTGATCTGTGCCATTTTTTAGTATTTAAGTTTAAGACTACTTGCATTTAAAAAGATCTCTATTTACATCTTATAATTGTGATAAAACTGTGCCTTATTTGTAAGTAAATTCATAATTTTGAAGACTATAATAAACGTTAATTATTTTTCTAAAACTTGTATTCATTTCCACCATACATAGGTATTTTAATGCAGGATATAACTGGACTTGTATCATTTAACACATTTTTATAAAGACTAGAATTTTAGCAAACTGATACATTTCAGGTAAAATATGAAAATAGAGGACTGATAAGTAAAAAAGTAGAATCTACGGAGTATTATTTTTATCATTTGTTTGAGCAACATTGTGTTTTGAACATATTCTTGTAAGTTATTGGATTTTTTCACTTCTTGTATATCACTTTACACAAAGACAACATATATGTGCAACATGATTTAACTATACTTGTATCATTTATCACGTAATTTTATCACATATTAGAAATCAAAAAGGGTACAACTGCGAGTTTTTCATGAATTACTTCAAAACTATAATATTTACCACAAAAATATAAAAACACAATGAAAGTGGATGTTTCGATCTACAAAAGAAATTACTTAAATGTAACCTAACCCACTTCGTTCACGAACTAGAATTTTTTAAATCTTATTTTGGCTGTCCTGTAAAGTAGTGATTTTTCAGTTGTATCACCGGTCACAGGAGGCACAGATTTAAATTGTATGCTATGGATTTCCGCAAAGTAACGCCTGATTCCATTAACTATATAACTATAATAGTTTCTTTAATATTGCACATTCAACAGTTTACTTGGTTTCTACAAAAAAAAAATTCATTGAATGTACCAGTTTCGATAGTATTATATGACAAAACTCACATGACTACTATCGTATGTACCAATGTCGATATTATTACTCGACGTACATTTTTACTAAACCATCGAATGTGCCTGTTTCGGTACTATTCTTTGACATATATTTTTTATTGAACCATCGATTATGCCACTTTCAATTAAGTTGTGAGATCAATTTGGCAGAGTAAAAGTAAATTTGGTCTAATTTTGGTATATTTGTAATTGTTTGGTAACAAATTAGTGAGGTGTTAATAAAAATACCATTTAATAATCAAAATAATATAATTTTTGTAACAAAAATAAAAAATTATTGAACACAGTTTTGTACCATCTTTAACTATAACTATTCAGTATTAACGTATAGAATATCTACTTAATATTTTTTCAATAAATAAAATATAAAAGATTCTTCTTCTTAAAGTAATGTACAAATTATAAAGTTTAGTAACAAATTATAACAAGTAAACAATACTTATAATTAGTTTAGGCACATTTTTAAGTCTGTCTTGTTGTAAGCAACAAGTAACAAGTTGTAAGCAACAACGTCATAAGTGACGTAAAAATAATGGGATACCTATAATTACCTCTATAAATATTTGTATAGTTAGAATACCAAATTAAATATACAATCAATCACATTTTAGACATAACATTATTATCACACATTGTTATGGAGATCAAGTCTTAGTGAAGTATTTAAAAATACTTAAAATATAAACGTTTTTCTTATCAAATAAACAAAATTAAGATATTACAACGTATAATACTTATAGCAAACAATACTATGTAGGTAAGTCTTATTTCTCATGGCGTTATAAATTAAATTAGGTACCAATACTTAAAAAGTATTGGTACCTAATTTACTAAAGAGATTATAATGATTTTTCCCCACATAGTTCTATAAATTAATTACCTACTATTTAAAAAAAGGTAAAATGTAATCTTGAGTGAGTAACAAAAAACCATAAATGAAAAAAATATTAGAAACTGACACAATCTCTCGGGACTTAGAACAAAAATTGTTACATGAAGTATAAAAACAAAATAAAACTCTTATGAAACAATAATCACAAAAAGTTTTCAGTTTTAAATTTATATTAAAATAATTAATTTGAAAATGAAATATTTCTTTTATACGTCTTCATTGTCAATATCCTCATGATTGTTTTTTGCAAATGAAAGAGTTTTATAAAAAATATGATATTGTCTGGGAATATGACCAGCATTACAAAGTGATAATAAATCTTTATATTTTGCTTCTGATATTGGCAAGTTGTTAGAGTACAATGGTGATAATTCACTGTCTTTATGGGTCTCTAATGATTTTTTTAGTCTACGAGTATGAACTACAGAGCGAGTTTGAACTAAAGTTTTTAATGTCATGTAATTTGAGTCTAAGTCATATTTATATAAAATAATATTATGGTCTGTTTTTCTAACATTAATTTCCTTTATATTATTCCACTTTACATCATCATTATTTGTGTTTTTTTTCCAATTTCTATTGTCTAACCTATTTTTAAAATCAAATATAATATCTTGAGTCATTTCAATTACTTTATAAGGAGATCCGGTTGTTTTTGCCCAACGAATAAGCGAATACCATTGGTCAGGTGTATAAATAATTTTGCCTTTAGAAGACCTCTCAATAAGAGCATGCACGCTGTCTGCTTCCTGCTGAGTGTGGCCAGTCTCTTAAAATCTGTGTGTGATGTCGATGTTGAATTTTTGGCAAACATACATGTAGAGGCTATAGACAACCCTATTACGGTTTTGTCCGCTGCAATTATCGGACCAGAATCTAAAATCTTGTGCACCATCTGCTACTTTACATTGAATAAAATTAAACAAACAACTCGCGACTTCGTTAGCCCCACGTTTAGCTATATTTTCTGGCCACATGTAACATGATGCATCTTTTTGTCCAGCATCAAATACTGTGAAATTTATTAATGATAACTTTCTTTTATAATAAAACAAGGAAACTTCTCCACTAGGACAGTTAAGCACCTTCTGAAAATCATAAGTTGCACAAATTATTTTACCTTGATTGCTTATAGCTAGTTCTTTATCTTTTTTTTTTTTTTATGGAAAAAGGGGGCAAACGAGCAGGCAGTTCACCTGATGTTAAGTGAATCCTGACGCCCATAAACATCTGCAACTCCAGAGGAACTGCAGGTGCGTTGCCGGCCTTTGACGAAGAGGTAGGCTCTTCTCTTAAAGGCTCCTAAGTCGTATCGGTTCGGAAATACCGTGGGTGGCAGCTGGTTCCACAAGATGGTGGTCCGAGGTAGGAAGTGCCTTGAGAATCTCACGGTGGTTGATCTGTGGAGATCAAGATGATGTGGGTGGAATTTCCGGCGCGAGCTTCGATATCGAAATGTAGCTGCAGGTATTAAGCCAAACAGTTCCTCGGAACACACCCCATGATAAATGCGATAGAGGATGCAGAGTGAACCGACATCTCTACGCAAGGCCAAAGTGTCAAGCCGCTCGGAAAGAGCCTGGTCGTCGACGATTCGAGCCGCTCTACGTTAGATGCGGTCAAATGGAAGGAGCTGGTATTGGGGAGCCCCCGCCCAAAGGTGAGAGCAGTACTCCATATGGGGCCGAACCTGCGCCTTGTACAGTTGCAGGCGGTGAGCAGGTATGAAGTACTGCTTCGCCCTATTGAGAACCCCCAGCTTTTTGGAAGCTAGTTTAGCCTTCCCCTCCAGATGACCGCGAAACTGAACGTCGCTCGATATGTCAACTCCAAGAATTCTGATGCTAGCTGTGGCAAATAGGGGAGTGTTATCGAAGCGAGGAGATACGACAAAAGGTGTTCTTTTAGCGGTGAACGCGCAAACTGGAGTCTTCTTAGGGTTGTATTGGACTAGATTTAGTCGGCCCCAGTCCGAGACTTTAGTTAAAAAAGTTTCGACTTCAGACACAAGTTTGTTCCGACACTCGTTGACATGTTCCCGAGAAATATTTGCTCGGCCTGTGTAAAAGGCATCTCCAGTACTGTCATCCGCATAGCAATGAATACCACCAATTTGCAACAAGTCATTGATATGCAGAAGAAACAGCGTCGGAGATAGCACACAGCCTTGTGGAACACCAGCATTGACAGATTTGGGGTCCGAGCATGCTCCGTCAACAGCGACCTTGATGCTACGATCTGTCAAAAAGCTGGTGATCCAATTGCATAATCTCTATGCCAGACCCGATCAAAGGCCTTCGCTACATCTAAACTAACGGCCAACGCCTCCCCCTTGCTCTCAACTGTCTCCGCCCATCGGTGCGTAAGGTATGTTAGAAGATCACCAGCTGAGCGTCCCCGACGGAAACCGTACTGGCGGTCGCTTATCAGCTAAAAGTTCCCTAAGACAGCCTTGGCGAGAGACCAGAACCCACGCGTTCCCGAAGGAAGGCGAACTAGTCTCTCGCCAATTCTGCCAATATGCTCCGACTTTGCCTAGGCGATAACCCTCTTGAAGGATCTAGAGGCAGAGTTGTACTCCCTTTTTAATGCGCCAGTTTTTACATCCTGTGATGTTGAGGCATCAACCCAGGCCCGGTAGCACTTCAGCTTACGGCTAGACGCCGTTTTGCAGGTGCGACCAAACCAAGGCCGAGACTTGCCACCAATGGGTACCGCAGAGAACGGAATAAAGAGTTCCATGCCCTGAAGCACGACATCAGCAACGGAGTCAGCAACAACATCAGGATCATCCGGCGAGAAGCAAACCCGCCCCCATGGGTAGGACGCAAAAAAGGACCGCATCCCGTCCCAATCTGCCGACCTATAGTGCCATACACGGCGGCATCCCATAAAACAAGGCCTCGATGGGCGCAGAATTGGCACCATACTACGAATGAGACAGTGATCCGACGAGCCTAAGGGGACATCGACGGAGACACTGTAGCCATCCGGAGGATCTTCAGCTTTGTATTTTCGCGCACTCTGCTTATTTGATTGATGTTTGGTATAAGCTTCTTTTTCGACATCAGTAGGGTTTTCCATGTTAGTAAACGCGTGGCATTTCTCACACAAATCTTTTTTCGGCATATGAAATGCTACTTCATGTTGTAATTTACGATATTTCTGTATTGCCTCTCGGTTTGTGCTGTATTATTATAATTATTCAGTTGATCCCATTCTTTATACATTACGAACATTCTAGCAAAACACACACTTTGTACCATTACGTTATCAATTATTTTTAAATGATTTGAATTTTTTCCCCTGTCGTCAGTTCCTGTAACGCCACATGCGTCAAGCTTTTCTTGCGCTGTACGAATAAATTGGTCAGTAATTGACAAAGTAGAACAGAACATTTTAAGGCAGACTTTAATAATTTCTTGACTGGCTGTTTCTTCATTTAAAACAGGTAAATAATAGTGTGTCGTAAATCTTCTTCTTGAAGGCCCCTCTTTAGTTTTTCTATTTTTATCATTTTTTTTTGTGAATTTGTTTATATACTCCCACTGTTTAGAGTGATCTGAGAGTTTCCAAAATCGATTAAAAATATTTTGTCTCTGGTCTGCACTTATTTTAAGAGAGCACTTAAGTTTACAAGTTATAGCACATGGAGGTTTCATTATTTTAGCTGCAATTTCTTTTCCACATGAATTTATATATTTTTGACCCGAATTCTTTAGAAATTTTCTACGAACATGAATCCATCGGCCAGTATGCCTCTTTCTTTTCTTGCCGGGATCTTGCTTAAATGTCATCTTTCTGCTTGTTGGCGTTTTGGGTGTTCCGGGCTCGGAGCCTGATACAGAAATCAAAGAGTTAGCACTGGGAGTTTGACATAAATCAAGTGTGTAAGTTTGTGCTTCTGTTTGTTCTACGTTTGGACTACAAACATTTTGTTCAGATACGGAAATTGAACTATGAACGTAAGAATTATTGACAGGAATTTGACATAAATCAAGTTCTTGGCTTTCTTCTTCTGTATTTGCGTTATGTTCTGCATTTCCATTAAAAGAAGTCTGTGAGTTTGGCGATGGTACAGGAGTAGATTCATGATTATCTAAATTAATATTTTCAGAATCATATGTATTAAGGAAATTCTCCACTGCTTCATTTTCCTCATAATAAATTGTATCCAAATATCTCCATTCCTCATTAGAGTAGAGACCACGTATAATGTGTTATTAACAATTGATAATGTTAGGCGTTGACGTGATAAAGCATCGAAAACGGTACCTAGAAAACAAATAAAACTATCGAATGTCCCATTTTCTTTAATATTGTAAAGATCAATAACAAAGAATACCATTGAAAGTGGTAATTTACATAGAACCGAGTTTTGTTTTGTCGTAATATAATATCGACACTGGTAAATTCGATAGAACTCGCTAACTATCCATCTTAAAATACTATTGAAAGTGGTAAATTCGATACAATTTATAATTGATCCATCCTAGTATAGTATTAGAAGTGGTAGATTCGATACACGTTATTTCTAACATGTCTTAATAAAGTATCGAATCTACCACATTCTACAGTTTTGAAAGAACTTGTTCGGGGTTGGGGTTGAATGTTAAGATAAACTAAGATTAAGGTAAGATAACTATATTGAGTCAGCACAGGTTAGGATAATTAGGATAATTAGCAACATAGATCCAATTAATAAAGAAATAATCAACATGCTAAGCTCTGATCACTGTGGACAGCAAGCAATTTTTAATATGAACAATAACTGTAAACAAATAAATAAAGACCGAGATACATGTATACCAATAAATGTTAAACGTATTGAGAAGTTTAGAGGTAAAATAATGGCGAACATAGGAAAGTTAGAATACCATAATAGCCCAGATAGGGCATTTGATAAATTATTTAAATTAATTAAATATCATTTTGACACCATTTTTACCTCTAAGACAGTAAGAATAAACAACAAAAGTAAGTTTAGCGAATGGGCATCAACAGGTATTTTGAAAAGTAGATTCAAATTGTATGAATTATATAATGAAAGGACATTTAACCAAAGTGAAGACTTTAAAAATTATGTGAGATTATATTCTAAAATATTTAAGCAAGTTTGCTCTGCAGCAAAATGTCTTTACATTAAAAATAAAATTAAAAATTCAAATAATAAAGTTAAAACAACATGGCAAATAATTGCGACTGAAACTGGAAGAGTCACCACTCGCAACTCAGATTTTAAATTAAATGTAGATAATAAAGTAATTAAATCCGACAATGAAGTTGCTACAGTTTTTGAGAAATTCTTTGCTGACATTCCAGTTTCAACAACAAAAAATTTAATTGCCTCTTCTGTTGATGCTGAATTGCTTCTTACAAAAAATGTAAAAAAGTGTGAAGTTGACTTTCGATTTAAAGAAATAGGACCCCAAGACATACTAAAAACTTTCAATTTATTAACCCTAGTAAGATAATCATACGGGCGCTTGCGTAAAAGATAATCATACGTCTCTTGGACGTATGATTTTTAATGTAAGTATATTTCGAAAAATTTATTATTTCTTTGATTTTTTTTCTATCCTAATCACTTACTAATCTCTAGCCAATGAAATAAAACAGTTTTTAAGATAGAATAGACTGTATTTAAAGACATATAACATAAAACTTAAACTTCCCTCTAAGTTCAACGAAAAAATAACCTTATTTTCTAAATCAACGTAATGAGATGACTTTCAGTCTTACAATTTACTTATTTGGCTCTTTTTCACTTCAATTAACTATATTTAATCGGACTTTATATATTCAAATCACATATAGGCATTTTAAAGGCACTCATGGCATACGTCATTTTTATTTTCTCCACAAAGAGGTTTTTTGCATTTGGCACATGTGATTTTAGACATCCTTCGTATTTTGGACGGACAGTACGAGCAATACCTTTTTTTTTTGTAGGAGGACCTTCATCTGTAGTCTCACTATTGTCTGCGTTGGGATTTGGTATCAATTCCGTGATATTTTTGCGAACACTTCTCTTCAACGTTGGCACTTCTAGTCTCTTCTGCATCCAAGATGAAGTGAGATCAGTACTGAGCCTCTTAATAAAATAATAGCACAACATGGGATTAATTATATTTTTGCACATTAGTGCTGGTCCCCGGGCTGATCGAACAATGTTTATCGCTGAGGTTCTACCATGACTTTGTCCTTTACGTGTGGACCAAACATGTTTGTTTTTACCTCGTAGTGTGCGCTGGGAGACGAGGATGATTCGGCTACTTGTAGGTAAAATTTCATCTGAATCGGTTGGAGCATCTATTACATTTTCGGGTAAGCTAACTGAGGTTTCAGCAATTTCGTCACCAAGTTCATCCTCGCTATCACTCTGTACATAATCTTCTATCATATTATCTTCATAATCACTTCCACTATCATTAGGCGAGAAATCATATTCGTATTCTAGTAAAAAGTTTTCAATTTCGCTGTAATTTATTGGTCGTCGTTGTGCCATATCGAATCAATCAATTATGTACCTGAAATAACAACAATTGTCCAAATTTATTTATAAATAACATTTCGCTTCCGACTCGTAAAAGTTACATAGAAGGTAATCATACGTCTGAGCGACGTACGGCAGTGCTTTATTTTTTTACTGAGAGTACTTACCGCTGCGCCACGCCCGTCCTCCGCTAGCTCCGACCTCCGACTGAGTTAGTTCAAATTCACGGCTATCTGCGAATTTCATAAAAAAAAATATCGCCAAAATTCGCCGCGCTATACGTCTCGCCGACGTAGATTATCTTTCTAGGGTTAAATATTAAGAATACTGCAGATTTATGGGGACTATCAACGAAAGTTATTAAATCGATAGTCGATATTATCGCACCTTTCCTGTCAACAATTTTTAATGACTGTATAAAAAGTGGCTCTTTTCCTGATTTAATGAAACATAGTAAAATAATACCTCTTTTTAAGTCTGGTAGTAAGTCGGATCCATCCAATTTCCGGCCTATATCTATTCTACCAACGTTAAGTAAAATATATGAAAAAATTATTCTTAATCAAATGCTAGCACACTTTAATATTAATAATATTTTACATGAGAAACAATTTGGTTTTACAAAGGGACGCTCTACAACAGATGCAGGCGTCGATTTGATAAATTATATTTTTAATGCTTGGGAGGAATCGCGGGATGCTCTTGGAATATTTTGCGATCTCTCCAAGGCATTTGACTGTGTGCAGCATACAACATTAATCAGGAAACTAGACCACTATGGGGTAAAAGGTCCAGCACTTGCCCTCTTGAAATCATACTTATCAAATAGAACTCAGAGGGTTGAGGTAAATGGAAAAAGATCCTTAGGCTCTAGAATAGAGATGGGGGTCCCACAAGGGTCTATTTTAGGACCTTTTCTATTTTTAATTTACATAAATGACCTACCATACCTCATAAATGAAAGACATGGGATAGTATTATTTGCTGATGATACGTCTCTTATTTTTAATATGAAACGGCAAAATATATGCCATGACGAAGTAAATAATGCTCTCTCAATGATAGTACATTGGTTTAGTGTCAATAATCTTTTACTTAATAATAAAAAAACAAAATGTGTAAAATTCACATTGCCTAATGTGAGGCAAACTGAAACCAATGTACTATTAAATGATGAACGTATGGAACTAGTGGATACTGCAGTATTCTTAGGTATAACGTTAGACTCTAAACTTCAGTGGGGCCCCCATATTGCTAGACTGGCCGACAAACTCAGTTCAGCAGCATATGCAGTTAGTAAAATTAGACAATATTCAGACGAAAGTACAGCACGCTTAGTGTATTTTAGTTACTTTCATAGTATAATGTCCTATGGCATTCTGCTATGGGGCAGTGCTGCAGATATAAATAGTATCTTTGTGCTGCAGAAGCGAGCTGTTCGGGCAATCTACAAGCTGGCCCCCAACACTTCTCTTAGAGAAAAGTTTAAGGAAACTGGAATACTAACTGTAGCTTCTCAGTATATCCTCTCTAATGTATTATATGTCAAGAAAAATGTAAACCTGTTTATAAGAAAATATGATAATCATAATAGAAATACTCGGAATAAGAATAAACTTGTTGTTCCAGTAACAAGACTAAGCAAAGTAAAGAATTCGTTTAAAGGCCAATGTATACGCCTATACAATAGGATCCCAGAAAACGTTCAAAATTTTTCAACCAATAAGTTTAAGAAAGTAGTCAAAGAACGTTTGTGTGCAAAAGCTTACTATAAAGTTAATGATTATATGAATGATAGCACACCTTGGGAATAAAGTAGCCCCCTACTAGGCTACTTATATATAGAATGTACTCATGTTATTTAGTTTTAGTATTGACATATTTAAATATGTAAATTTATACTTTTTTTTTAAAAAGAGAAATTTTCCATCTTTTTGGTAAAAGATGGCCCCATGCGAGTTTCTTACGCCGGTTCTTCTTGCTGGGCTAGTTCCCGAACCGGTGGTAGGCATCATATAGAAACGACGTTCAGAAAACATTTTTTGTAAAATTTACTCTGAATAAAAATATTTGATTTGATTTGATTTGATTTACGACTAAATATGAGGTGAGATATGCTGAGCCACGCGCTCGGTAAGGTGTCGCGTCGTGAACTAACTTTATTACATTATATTATAATAAATGAAGAAGTTTACCGAACTGCAGCGTAGCATTATTAACCCTAAATCTAGGTAACACGGGTTGTACGGGTGTTGACCCGAACATGCTCCCGGGGGGAGAAAATAGGGGTTAGTAAAGTAAAGACCTAAAGTAATGGAAGATGAAGTTACAAGGTGATAAACAATTTTACTTATTGCTTAGTTATAAACTAGGGTTAGTATTGATGATGTAACGATTTAAACAAAGGTTGAAGATTTAAGAAAAACTAAACATTACTAGTAGGATTAAGGTCTCTAAGGGAAAAAACACGAAAAATAGGAGACGAAGCCCTATCTTGGCTTTTCCCACTAAGGTCACACTCACTCACACTTACATTTTTCACTTTATCTAAAGATTTAACTTCACAACACTCACTCAGCACAGTTTGTCCGCGGTGTGTCGAAGAACTTGCCTTCGCAGGCGATGCCTCCAAAGGTCTCGAAGTCTCCTGACGCTGAGCCTGCCGCCGCCGCCTCCGCCAGTAGAACGCAACAGCAGCAAGGAAAAGTCCTACTATGAGGGCGTAGATAACGGCATAGTGGTGTACGTCATGATAGGATACCTTGTCACTCAATGGTTCACTCTTCTTCAAAGTATCAATACTTTTCTTTACAGAGTCAAACTGTCTTAGGATTTCGGAATTATTATTGGGATCAATCTCATCGGTAAATTCAGTTAATGAAATATTTAAGATATGATTTATAATAGGTATTTCGGGCGCATCAATCCTCGCACCGGTCTTAATTGTACTAGACAGCATTTTTGTAGGATTAATCAGAAAATCATCAGTTTTTATCATGCAGTCTTCTCCTACATTCAATAGACCGGCCTTCGTAAGTTTTGTCGCTGAGCTTTGACCTTCACAGAGAAATTTAAGATGACATTCTTTGCAGCAAAAGTAAAAGTACTTATTGACGAAGTTTAATTCCTTCAAAATATTTTCACAAGGAGTCTTCACCGTTCTACATGTCCGAGTTTTAGGAACCGTCCTGCAAAGGTTGTGGTCATCCTTTAAATGGTAAATAGGATTTCTGATATGACAAAAGATCATTTTAGGGTCTCGTCGTATGCAAGATTGAAGATCGATCTCAGAGATGGTTACATACGAATCCTTTCTGATGTTAATTGCGGCAAACTGGGATATAATTTCCACGCTTATCATGTCATTATTTAGAGATCTTGGAACTGGAATAAGATTGAATAGTTCATAGACGTCTCTTTCTATCAATGGTATTTGAACTTCTATGATAAGATACCTTGAACTGTACTTGGCTCTCACCTGTACTAAATTATAGAGATCTTTGAGGTGGAGGTTATCGACCGGGATCGCTAAATCCTTAGGGATTTGTGAGGAGATAGAGTTAAGTTCATTTCGGAGCTGGCTTGGAGAGATCAAATGGAAGTCCAGTTTCCCGTTATAAATATTTGTCACAGTGTCCAAAATCGAGTCCTGAATTCTCCTAAGGCTATACATAAGATTAGTAGCCGTTATTGAGGATGTCAAAAAGTCTGTAACAAAACTCATGTTTTGCACGTAGTGCTGTACATTACGGTAAGCTGCCTTGATGTCGTTCATCTTCTGGTTTATGGATTTATGATGCTTGCTTATTGTGCTTTCCATTCTCTTCATAAGATTAAATTCAGCTTCCACTACGGAAGTTTGATTTTTCCAAAGATCAAATAAATGTTTGTTATTTTCTCGCAGAATGTCGATATCCTTTTCGTATTTGTCGGCAAATCTTTGGTCAAGTACTCCAAACAAACTATTTGCAACGTAGCCTACTCCGTCAATTAAGCCTCGGCGCCGGCGCTTACGCGCGTGTCCAGTTACAAATGATTCATTCATCGTTATAATATTATTATAATGTTTTATTTCTTCGAACTCGTGCCCCAGTTGTAACGTGATATCGTTGCAAGGTGTTCGATGGTCTATTTCTAAACATATGGTTTCTAGGTAATTAATATACTTGGCGAGTGCCGACATGCCTTCTATATAAGGATGGGTGTCATAATAGACAATTAATCGCCAGTCGTCTCTAACAATGTGCATGTTTGAGATTTTGTCAAAATAAACACTATTGTTGACTGGAATTGAGTTATAGGATGCTTGAGTTGAGGATATTAATGTTAACAAAAATAGCGTAAGAGATAAAACTATTTTCGAAAACGAGATACGGCTAGGCTTTCTCCTTGGAGTCTTGTCGTTTACTTCCTCCGTCGGAGGGCTGACGGTTTCGTTTACAGGTAATAAAGCAAGCTTCACAATGGGCCTTTTTAATAAACCGCTCTTAGTTTTCAGGGTAACGACTCTGACAAGACCGTCGGTTCCAGGATGGAGATTCACCACACGACCTAGAGCACATTTTCCTGGACAGAGATTTTCATCCTTTATGATGACAATATCATTGAGATTGAGATCTCTTTGAGATTTTTTCCATTTAGCTCTGGCCGATAATTGCGTGAGGTATTCATTTTTCCACTGAGTCCAAATATCATTATAGATTTTTTGTACTAAGTACCACCGGGTTCTAAGATCATTTTCTGTGTCGTATATAGTCAGGTTGGGCCCGCTTGCTAAAAAGTGAGCCGGGGTTAAAAAGTTAATATCTTCAGGATCTTCTGATAAGGGACAAAGTGGTCTAGAGTTCAAACAGGCCTCGAGTTGGGATAATAAGGTACTGTACTCTTCGTATGTCAGTTTTTGCTCACCGACGACTCTCTTGAGATGATGTTTTAAACTCTTTACAGCAGCTTCCCAAAGCCCGCCCGCAGATGGCCAGGACGGCGCGTTGAAATGCCACTCGATGTTCATTTCTGATATAGCGGCAAGATTTTCTTGGCTCGATAAGGTTCTAGAGACTTCAAAGTATTCATCTCTTAGGATTTTGTTAGCGCCGATAAAATTTGTTCCTTGATCACTATATAGATGACCAGGAACTCCTCTTCTAGCCGATATTCGCCTGAGCGCCGTAATAAATGCTGACGCTGTAAGGTCCGACACGAGTTCCAAATGTACGTTCTTTGTAACCATACAGACAAATACTGCGACATATCCCTTTGTCGTTTTGATGCCACGACCCTTACTAGCTTTGACAAAAATATGTCCAGTATAGTCTATACCGGTGTGATAAAAAGGTCGACTAGGATTTAGCCGAGATGGAGGTAGGTCTCCCATAAGTTGAGTTTTCAGTATGGGTTCATTCTTACGACACCTGACGCACATTCTTATGCGTTTTTTAGTAGCTCTGTTGCCGCCGAGAATCCAATATTTTTGCCTAATAAATCCTGTAGTCATCTTTACACCACCGTGAAATACAAGTTTATGAGATTCGTCTACAATAAGATCTGCTAATTTCGAAATATTCGGGATTATGATGGGATGCTTCATTTCCGGATTTAGATGCGAATGTTTGAGCCGTCCGCCGACACGAAGTATACCGTTGTTATCTAAGATAGGATTGAGATTTAAGATCCGGCTTTTATTGTTTAAGGATTTACCATTCTGTATGATTTCCTTAGAAAAGTGTTCTTGCTGCACGTATTTAATCAACATATTAAAAGCGCATTTGAGATCGCGTAAGGTAAGATAATATGTCGGTTTTTCTTTATGTAAATAAATGTGGATAAACTTGTTGACGTAGGCTAAGACTCGTATTACCTTTCTAAGTGAGCTATATTTATTTAATAATTGTTTTATAATACAGGTGTCAGAGATATTAATAGCATAGTTCACTGACTTCTTTTTTCGGAGATCTTCCGTCGTGTCATAGGATACATCGACATGAATATTTTCGGGATTGAAGGTAGGCAACCAATAGGGTCCTTCCCACCATAGAAAATGATCAGCGAGCTGATATGCGGTTAAACTACGGCTTGCACAGTCAGCAGAATTTTCTTTAGATTTGACGTATCGCCAGTTATCCTTTGAAATTACTTCGCATATTTTTCTCACTCTAGTCGCTACAAAGGGTTTCCATTTCTCGGGTTCTCCTTTTATCCATCCAAGCACTGCCATAGAATCCACCCAGCCATACACTCGAACTTCGTAGTTAGATAAAGCGTACAAGATCTTAGTTATAAGTTTAGTGAGTAAAAGAGCTCCGCAGAGTTCTAGTCGTGGGATCGACTGCGATTTTTTCAGAGGTGTAACTCTCGATTTTCCAGCGACGAGGGATATTTGCGCATTATTAGTTTTCATGATCTTACAATACACCACACATGCGTAAGCTTTTGTGCTTGCGTCGCAGAAACCATGAAGTTCAATAAAATCTTTGTCCTGAGATTTAATCCAACGGGGTATTTTAAATTGAGATATGTGAGGTAAGTCGGATTTTATGTTATTCCATTCCAGGGCAATATCCTGCGGCACAGCTTGATCTTAGGATAGCTCGGTTTCCCATGTTTTTTGGAATAAGATTTTGAGCTTTATGGTGACCGGGGATAGCCAACCTAAAGGATCAAATATTTTTGAGATTTCAGACAGGAATTGGCGTTTAGTTGGGATGCCTTCGGTTTTTATTTCTATTGGCTGAAAGATGAATACGTCATCTCTGGGGTTCCACCGAAGACCTAACGTTTTCGTAGATTCTGGCTGCTTGAAGTAAAATTCTTCCTTTTGCAAATCAGAATGGGTATCTGACAGTTCAAGCAAGTTTGAACGCCATTTTCTTAAGTTAAAACCACCAGCCTTGAGAATATTAGTCATCTGCAGCTTGAGTTTACTTGCAGACGCTGCGGAATGAGCTCCGTACATGAGATCATCCATATACAGAGAGGTTTCCAAGACGTGAGGAGCACAGCTGTTGGGATAATTATGTCTTTCATCATCGGCAAGCTGCTTAAGGGTCATCATGGCGAGAAAAGGAGCCGCCTTAATCCCATAGGTGACAGTCGCAAGTTGAAATTCTTGTAACGGTTGAGATTTATGGTTTCTCCAGATAATTTTTTGGAGATTTTGATGGTCAGGATGCAACCAAATGTTTCGAAACATCTTTTCTATATGACTTGTTAGGGCATATCTAAATTGTCGCCATTTCAATATAAGAGTAAGAAGATCCTGTTGAAGATTTGGACCCTTATACATGAGATCATTGAGGCTGTGTCCAGATGTCGTGGCTGCAGATGCATTAAAAACAACTCTAAGTTTAGTACTCAATGATTCATCACGAAGTACACAATGGTGAGACAGGTGGCAGCCTCGGATTACGTCAGTGCTAGGCGCAACGGGTATCATATGTCCGAGCTCAATGTACTCAGACATAAACAATTTATAGTCGCGTGCCAACTCAGGTTTCTTAATTAATTTATTTTCAATTTGAAAGAATTGAGCCATTGCTTTTGTTTTCGATTAGCCCAAATTTTCTTCAAAATTTTCCTTTAAAGGTAACTTTACGACGTAACTTCCATCTTCGCGTCTTGAGGTTGAAGATTGAAAGAGATCGATGCATTTTTCGTCTTCTTCGGATATCGATGAAGGGTCTTGAATATCCTCGATTTCCCAAAACTGCTGAATATCAGAGATATTATTTAAGATTACATTACACTGAAAGGTTGTACAGCTACCACTTAGGATCCATCCCAGCTGAGTTTGCTGAGCGATGGGTAATGTATCTTCAGATCGACATATGCCATCTAATAGGATAAGAGAGTGAATATCAGCTCCAAATAATATATCGACAGACCGACTTATGTAGAATTCGGGATCAGCTAGGGTTATTTGATTAAGGGTTGGCCAGTCAGGCTTAGTGAATGTATAGCTCGGCAAATTGTTTACTAAGCGTTTCATTATAAACACATCGGCATCAAATGTAAAATCATTTATAAGTGACATGCACTTAATAGAAATCTTTCCCTTACAGCTGTTTTCGTTCTTTCCGACTCCAGAAATATAGCCATTACATTTTTGTCGAGGTAGTTTTAACAATTGAGCAGCCTTTTCTGTGATGATAGATGTTTGAGACCCTTGATCCAAAAGAACTCTCATTTTATGATGTGATCCATCTGCTGCCTGTATTTTAATAATTGCTGTCGCGAGTAAAATTTCCACAGGATCTTTTTGTACATTGACCGAAGAGTTCATGTCTTAAGTAGGCAATTTCGTAACCGTGGCTGCATTTGGCCTAGATCGTGCGTCCGGCGTCACATTTGCTGAGGTATAGCATTCATGAAGAATGCTATTATGTGCCTTATTACATTCTCTGCATTTTACTTCGGAAAGGCATTTTCTACCTTCGTGGTAATGTAAGCAATTGACACAAAGGTTCAAATTAGTTATAGCATTTTTGCGAGCATAAGGTTGCATTTTCAATAACTCTGGACAATTTTGGATGCGATGATCGGACGAAAAGCAAATTTTACATGCTTTGCGATGGTCATTACCCCTAAATTTGGACTTTGAAGATTGCATAATAATTTGATTTGTAGAATAATTATTATAATTTAGTTTGCCTTTAGGATCAAGATATTTAGAATATTTTTGTTCATTTTGATGAACTTTGTAAGATGAAGGGTATTGTTGTATATGAGATTGAGATAAAGTTTTCTGGCTGGAACTTTCTTGTTTTTTCCTTGAGGTTTCTAAGGACATGAACTTGTTTTCTAAAAATTGTAAGAATTCCTCCAGTACCGGTAATTCTTTAGGTGATTTTATGAAATTTATATAATCGTCGTTAGTTTCAGGATCCAATTTTTCCGCTAAAATACACACAAGGAAAGGATCCCATGTAGAAACATCGACTCCAAGATTTTTTTATGGCGTTCACGCTCTCATAGGTTGTATCGTGAATGCGTTTAAGATGATAGGATGTTTTTAGCTGACTCACTGGGATATTTAGGATGTTCTTAAGGTACGATGAAAATATACGCCGCTTATTGTCGTAGCGATGCGTAAGAATATTCCAGCATACGAGATAATTGCTGGAACTAATTTGAAGATGCTGAATCAGCTTTTCAGGCTCGCCTTTTACCTTGCTCTTCAGAAACTGCATCTTCTGGGCGCCGGAAAGTGAAGGATTATTGTGGATAGTCTCTGTAAAGAGATCTTTAAAGGATACCCATTCGGTATAGCTTCCCGAAAAGGTTGCAATTTCCATTTTTGGGGTAGAATTTTCAATGTGTGCCACTGACCACATTTTCTTGTTGATATCTCTTTTAAGATTTTTATAATATTTTTCGTAAGATGAAAATTGCTCTTCATAAAGGGCGTTTGAACCGTTGAGCTCATTGTCCAGCTCCCAGTGCAGAGTGTCAATGGCGGTCCAACGCTTTTTAAGATTTTGTAGGATGTCTTCAAACTCCCATTTTTCCGAGATGAGGCTTAGATCAATAGTTTGAGCTTCACGAGAAAAAGCTCTCAAATTAGTGGCTTGTTTCCTCAGCAAGTCTTCTACAGTGTTCGCGTCGGAACTGACCTTCTGAGGGGGATTTGGAGACGAGAAGCCTGAAGCTTGAGATGTTGAAGCCGTGGGTTGAAACATTGGAGGTTTCAGCACCGGGGTTTGTGGTCTTTCAATTTTAGGGTTATAGTTTTGTAGTATAGTTTTAATATTATTATATTTCGATTTTAACTGATCGTACTGATTACTCGTAAAATACACATGAGATTGATCGCCAAAAGATAATAAATTCATATGATTATTATGAAACTCTGTAAAATATTGCTCTAAGTTATCTAACCGCCGACGTAGATAGTCAGGGGTTTTCCTATCTGCTCCATCTTTTTTGAAGTTGGAGTATAGCGAATCCACCGCCTCGATGATTTGCTGCTGCGTTGCTAAGATATCTTCGATATTCGCCATTATAAGATAAAAGGAAAGGTCTTACTTGTAGGTTTCTTCAAACTGCGAGGATGTAGGATGCGGCTTTAGCTCCACAGAGACTGCAAGGATCCTCGATGAGCTGGTGTAGTGTAGTTGAGATCCGGGATGCTCCAGCTTCCGGGGATGCTACGAGGTGATGGCGCCTTCAGGACACCGGGGTTGCACAGGATCACAATATACTGTTCTCCAATGATACTGAGTTTGTACGCGAAACCACGAAGTGCACACACACACAAGATTTTGTTCGCCTGGATACACTCGCGTAAAGTCCCGCAAATACGATTTTTAGCTCGAAGGACCAATGTTCGGGGTTGGGGTTGAATGTTAAGATAAACTAAGATTAAGGTAAGAGGCTATATTGAGTCAGCACAGGTTAGGATAATTACGACTAAATATGAGGTGAGATATGCTGAGCCACGCGCTCGGTAAGGTGTCGCGTCGTGAACTAACTTTATTACATTATATTATAATAAATGAAGAAGTTTACCGAACTGCAGCGTAGCATTATATAATTAAATCTAGGTAACACGGGTTGTACGGGTGTTGACCCGAACAGAACTATTCAAATATTTTTTATATGCTTCACTCTCAATATAATTGATTTCCTTTATAATAAGTAGGTAGGCAAAGTTATTAAAATTCTACACACTAGCTTCAAAATAAACAATTATATCTATAAATAATCATAGGTAATAAGAAACTTACCGGCTTCTCCATTATTATTTGGGCTCGAAATAACATCATCTGATGACTTTTTAGTACTTCTTTTTACCATATCTACTAATTTTTTGCCTCTTCTTTTCATTTTAGACTTAAAATAAAACAATAATAATCTAAAACGTAACCTGAAAAAACACGTGCGTACTTGCTCTAATTTGAATGAATACTAACGAAGTGGGTAATATCGATAAACACGTACGTACCGCTGAGCAATAAGAGTATCGAACATGGTAAGATCAATGTTATTGTACGTCAGTATTATGTATTTTCGATAGTATTTAACGGAAAACCATAAAAAATAAAAGGTTTTTTTTTTTTTAAATATGTGGGTTTATAGATCTTGATATCCATATCCCAAAAATGCAATAAAACGAAAACAGCATTTTTGCACTTTCGATAATCTTATTAGCGGCCGTCGATATACGTATATAGCAGTTTGTAGTGAATAAACAGAAACCTATAAAACCCTTCTCATAAATACTGTCCTAGTATCCTACAAGTGACTGCAAGATAAAATAGATTATATGTTAATTTAATCGCATTAGATACGGGTTGTTGACGTAGGCTAAGACTCGTATTACCTTTCTAAGTGAGCTATATTTATTTAATAATTGTTTTATAATACAGGTGTCAGAGATATTAATAGCATAGTTCACTGACTTCTTTTTTCGGAGATCTTCCGTCGTGTCATAGGATACATCGACATGAATATTTTCGGGATTGAAGGTAGGCAACCAATAGGGTCCTTCCCACCATAGAGAATGATCAACGAGCTGATATGCGGTTAAACTACGGCTTGCACAGTCAGCAGGATTTTCTTTAGATTTGACGTATCGCCAGTTATCCTTTGAAATTACTTCGCATATTTTTCTCACTCTAGTCGCTACAAAGGGTTTCCATTTCTCGGGTTCTCCTTTTATCCATCCAAGCACTGCCATAGAATCCACCCAGCCATACACTCGAACTTCGTAGTTAGATAAAGCGTACAAGATCTTAGTTATAAGTTTAGTGAGTAAAAGAGCTCCGCAGAGTTCTAGTCGTGGGATCGACTGCGATTTTTTCAGAGGTGTAACTCTCGATTTTCCAGCGACGAGGGATATTTGCGCATTATTAGTTTTCATGATCTTACAATACACCACACATGCGTAAGCTTTTGTGCTTGCGTCGCAGAAACCATGAAGTTCAATAAAATCTTTGTCCTGAGATTTAATCCAACGGGGTATTTTAAATTGAGATATGTGAGGTAAGTCGGATTTTATGTTATTCCATTCCAGGGCAATATCCTGCGGCACAGCTTGATCTTAGGATAGCTCGGTTTCCCATGTTTTTTGGAATAAGATTTTGAGCTTTATGGTGACCGGGGATAGCCAACCTAAAGGATCAAATATTTTTGAGATTTCAGACAGGAATTGGCGTTTAGTTGGGATGCCTTCGGTTTTTATTTCTATTGGCTGAAAGATGAATACGTCATCTCTGGGGTTCCACCGAAGACCTAACGTTTTCGTAGATTCTGGCTGCTTGAAGTAAAATTCTTCCTTTTGCAAATCAGAATGGGTATCTGACAGTTCAAGCAAGTTTGAACGCCATTTTCTTAAGTTAAAACCACCAGCCTTGAGAATATTAGTCATCTGCAGCTTGAGTTTACTTGCAGACGCTGCGGAATGAGCTCCGTACATGAGATCATCCATATACAGAGAGGTTTCCAAGACGTGAGGAGCACAGCTGTTGGGATAATTATGTCTTTCATCATCGGCAAGCTGCTTAAGGGTCATCATGGCGAGAAAAGGAGCCGCCTTAATCCCATAGGTGACAGTCGCAAGTTGAAATTCTTGTAACGGTTGAGATTTATGGTTTCTCCAGATAATTTTTTGGAGATTTTGATGGTCAGGATGCAACCAAATGTTTCGAAACATCTTTTCTATATGACTTGTTAGGGCATATCTAAATTGTCGCCATTTCAATATAAGAGTAAGAAGATCCTGTTGAAGATTTGGACCCTTATACATGAGATCATTGAGGCTGTGTCCAGATGTCGTGGCTGCAGATGCATTAAAAACAACTCTAAGTTTAGTACTCAATGATTCATCACGAAGTACACAATGGTGAGACAGGTGGCAGCCTCGGATTACGTCAGTGCTAGGCGCAACGGGTATCATATGTCCGAGCTCAATGTACTCAGACATAAACAATTTATAGTCGCGTGCCAACTCAGGTTTCTTAATTAATTTATTTTCAATTTGAAAGAATTGAGCCATTGCTTTTGTTTTCGATTAGCCCAAATTTTCTTCAAAATTTTCCTTTAAAGGTAACTTTACGACGTAACTTCCATCTTCGCGTCTTGAGGTTGAAGATTGAAAGAGATCGATGCATTTTTCGTCTTCTTCGGATATCGATGAAGGGTCTTGAATATCCTCGATTTCCCAAAACTGCTGAATATCAGAGATATTATTTAAGATTACATTACACTGAAAGGTTGTACAGCTACCACTTAGGATCCATCCCAGCTGAGTTTGCTGAGCGATGGGTAATGTATCTTCAGATCGACATATGCCATCTAATAGGATAAGAGAGTGAATATCAGCTCCAAATAATATATCGACAGACCGACTTATGTAGAATTCGGGATCAGCTAGGGTTATTTGATTAAGGGTTGGCCAGTCAGGCTTAGTGAATGTATAGCTCGGCAAATTGTTTACTAAGCGTTTCATTATAAACACATCGGCATCAAATGTAAAATCATTTATAAGTGACATGCACTTAATAGAAATCTTTCCCTTACAGCTGTTTTCGTTCTTTCCGACTCCAGAAATATAGCCATTACATTTTTGTCGAGGTAGTTTTAACAATTGAGCAGCCTTTTCTGTGATGATAGATGTTTGAGACCCTTGATCCAAAAGAACTCTCATTCATTGTCTGAAGCGAGTTAGTATATTGGATATTATTATAGAACAATGCAAGGAAAACTTATTTATTTTATTTTTTTATTTATTTAAACATCATGCACATTTGTACATAGGCGGACTTAATGCCTCAAGGCATTTTCTACCAGTCAACCTTTAGGTGATTTGGATACAAAAATATGTAGATGTTTTCCAGACGAGTTAAAATAGGACAATTTTAAATTCAATATTAAAATAAATTATAAATACCTACATACATTAAATCAATAGTATAAAATATACATACGTAAATGTATAATAATAATATATATATATATATTTATTATATATATATAGATAAATATATATACATGTGTATAATACATATTTACATACAACATAGAAATAAACAAATTTATAACTCCTAATAATACTATTTTTACATTTACAACTAATTTGTTTAAAATTAAAACCAAATAACACAAAAGAAATATAAATTTATTTAAAACTACTTAAATAGAAAGTTACAAAGATTTTTAACAATTAAAATACACAGAACGAACCTAACGAGCACGCAAAATTGTCGAGGGAAAAATGGACGAGTTGACGGGCGTGGCTGGTTTATATAGGCTGGTGGCAGGGCGGGAGTCTTGTCTTGTCTTGTCTTTCGTGTCGCTAGGCGGCGCTGCTAACACGGCCTCTCCTGACGGGCCGGCGTCCTCGCAGGCTTCAGACCCGCTTGTCGATGGCGGTGTCTTCGGTAGCCGGTGAAGTAGTTGTCTCTGAAGGGCCGGCGTCGAGGGTTGCTGTCACGGGCTCATCATGGTCGTCATCATCTGTAACAGTAAACAAAAGCATGTGAGCCTCTCGGTAACGACATGTATCACATATGTATATATCGAGCTTTGTATTAAGCTCAGTAAACGCGGTGCTTGTGAGATGCACACGAAAACTATCATAAATGTTCTTATGATCTACAGGTACACAAAATGAATTATACGAATTGCATCGCCCGGATTTACGTAGGTCTTTTCTCGTTCCGTTGCGAGTCAACCTCAGTACCTTTAATTGCGAGCTACAGGTTTTACATAGGTCTTTTCTCGTTATGAGTCAACCAGTTACCTCTAATTGCGAGCTACAGGTTTTACAGAGGTCTTTTCTCGTTATGAGTCAACCTATACCTTCGCTTATAATTCCGACCAAGATAAGAACAATAATAGCAAGTGAATAGATCTTAACAAGCAAAACGTTTATATTGAATGTAAACACAACTAGCACTACTCAAACATTAACAATTTTTAAAGCTTACTATTGAAAAATGCCGCACAGGTATCGGGTGTCCACTCGCCTTGCCATAATATTATGTACTCAGCAGCAGCCTGAGTTGTTTTTCCGTACGAACCAGAGATAAGTCGAAGTTCGTATCGTCCATTTGGCAAGATTTTTGTAACGCGATATGGACCCCGCATGCCACTATCTAGTTTTCCTGTACATTGAGATCGTTTGATTACAAAAACCGAGTCGTTGAGTGCAAATGTCTTTGGTTGCGCGCGATTTTTGTTAACTCGCGCGTCTTGCTTCGCCTGATTTTGTGCCAATAAACTCTCCACGCGCTGTCGACGCAGCTCCCGCCACGCTTCACGGTTAGAGCTACTCCCCGTTGTAGCTATGTCTCTAATTAGAGACTGTATGACCGGTGTAGTAGATTCGGTACCGATTAACAGGTTTAGAGCCGATGTCTGTGTCGTCTTATGTTTAGTGATGTTAAGTACTAACTGCAACTTCCATAATACGTCGGACCACGACTCAGACCTGTTGTTTACTTCTATCCTAATCATATTAAGAACCGTGCGACAAAAGCGTTCGATCTGTCCGTTCGACTGATGCATTTCGGGCGTGATGAAATGCAATTCTATGCCGAAATTTGATGCCCAGCTAGTGAACTCGTTACTCTGATACATTCGTCCTCGATCACATACAATAATACGTGGAGTACCAAATACAGAAATAGCATGTGTAACTACGCGTTTAAGTTCCGCACTATCTTGTCTATAAATTGGATACAGAAGACAATACTTTGTAAAGGAATCAATGAGCATCAAAACAAACTTATACCCATTCGATTCAGGGAGAGGACCGAGTACGTCAGTATGTACCGTATCAAAAGGAGTGGACGGCTTAGTCCATGACACAATAGGTTGTAATGGGGCACGGGGTATTTTTTTATGGGTAATACACACTACACAATGTGAAATATATTTTCTTACAAATTGACGTATGCCAGGGAACCAGAAGTGTTTTAAAATCAAATCTACGGTTTTATCGGAACCTATATGTTCGTGTTCATCGTGAAACGCGCGCAGTAAGCTTAACCGGTAAGCTTTTGGGACGTAACAGAGTAATCGTGTGGCTTCACCGACCGGACTATATTTATAAAAAAGGATGTCGTCCTTTTTAACATAACGCGAACTGTCTAACAGTCCCTGATGTAATCTATCAAGTAACGAGAGTGTCTCTTCGTCAGCAGATTGGGCTACCTGTGCCCAATTAAGGGGCCTTTTAGTAGTGATGACGTTAACAGGGTTACGACTGAGATAGTCCGCGTGTGGTAGCATAGCACCCTTCCTATACTCGAGAACGAAATCGAAGTCTTGTAGGTACATCCACCAGCGCGCCACTCTAGGTAGGAGGTCCTTCTTGCGCTGTGTCATTTTTAAAGCGTTACAATCTGTTATTACTTTAAAAGGTTTTCCAATCAGATAGTGACGAAAATGTTGCAACGCTTTAACGACTGCGAGGGTCTCTAACTCGTACGAGTGGTACCTTGGTTCCGCACCTGTCGTAACTTTACTAAAATACGCAACCACGCGCTTGTGTCCATCCGAGTGCGTTTGTAATAAAACAGCGCCGTATCCTAATGAACTAGTGTCGGTGTGGATTTCGATATCGAGGCTTGGGTCAAATATAGACAGAACCGGCGCATTAACTAAATGTTCAATTAAATCACGCCTAGCACGTTCCTGTTTGTCACCCCAATGAAATTTTACATTTTTTCGTGTTAAAATCGCTATAGGAGCCGTCTTTGTAGCATACTCCGGAATGTACCTCCTAAAATAGCCGGCCAGGCCTAAAAGTTGCCTCACTTGTTTAACATTTTGGGGCTTAGGGGATTTAGTCAAAGCCTCGACCTTATGGCTGCTCGGCCGTACCTGACCGTCACATATAGTCCTACCGAGATATTCCACTTCAGTGGTCAAAAAAGAGCATTTGTGCAAGTTAATTGAAAATCCAGATTCCGTTAAGGTTTTGAGCACGGCGTCTAATAATGACAGGCCTTCGACAATAGTATTACTAAGCAACAAAACATCATCTATGTACACTAAAGCTTGTCCCGATTCTATAAAAGGTCGCAAGGTGCCCGATATAATTCTCTGGTAGACAACGGGTGCGTTAGCGAGGCCGTATGGCATTTTTAAATACTCAAAGTGGCCTTCGGGCGTCACAAACGCAGTCTTGTCCACAGAGTACTCACTGACCTTAATTTGATGAAAACCTGTCACCATATCTAAGGCGGTAAAATATTTACACTTCCCGAGCCTATCTATATGGTCGTCGATCAAGGGAAGCGGGAATCTATCCTTTACCGAGATGTTATTTAGTGCCCTGTAGTCAATAACCATTCTATCCTCGCCATTCTTTTTCTTTACCAAAAGAACGGGGCTCGCGTACGCGGACTCGGACTCACGAATTATACCTTTCTGTTTAAGATCGTTAACTATAGCTCGTATTCGTAACTTTTCATCGTAGGACATTTTGTAAGGGCGATAATTAACTGGTACATCACTAGTAACACGAATACGCATCTCGCCGGTTTTTACTGTTGTAGTGGCCGTTCCACTTAGAAAGAAGTCAGAATATTTGCCTAAAATATCGTTTAGTTGCTCCTTATCTTTACCACACAAAGAGGTGCTTAATATACTATTCGACTCGTTAATACTAGAAGTTGTCACATTATTTACAGAGCCGCTATTTCTAATAATGCGCTGTAAATTACCCGTACGAATGTAGGCGATTCCCGGACGGTTCAACACATCGGTGCCGATTAGCACTGGCGTGTTTAAACAACCGGCGGGAACAACATGAAAATCAATTTCTAAAGTCACTTCATCGAACTCAATAGGGAGCGTAACATAATAATCGGATCGTATTTCTGTACCGTTCAAACCGCGCAAGATTTGTACATTATGATTCAATCGACAAGAAAAATGTTTTAATAAGTCCTTAGAGATAAGCGATATGCACGAGCCGCTGTCTATCAAAACATCAGTAGGCACTCCGCACAGAACCGCACTAATGATGTCTCGGCTGTTGCACTCGCTTACAATTTCGCGGCAAAAATTAACGTTCGCTTTATTGCGTGAAAGCGACTGTTAACGCGCGACCGATGCGCCGCCAAACGGCAAGCATCGTCACTTTCCGCCGAGCCACCGCACGCGTCACTTTACGCTGCGCATTGTCATACATTATACAAAATTAGTTGTTTATCCAAATAAACGTTAAGGAAGCCTACTGGGTTTCATTCAATCACCATTGGACGCAGAATACCTCACCAGAAGCTGGTCCATCGAGCTCGGATTGCATATTTTGGAAGAAACAAACCCTTGGATGCAAGCACGTGTTTGATTCTGAAGTGATATTACGAGGTGTCTCCTGAGTCCAGAAGTTTGCAAATCAATCGGAATCTAAAACCAGGAAGGTGGAAAGTCATTGCATTTGTGAGTTTGTTCCAATTTATTGTCTCAAGCCCGTCCCCTAATCTTATTTTTCTTTAGGCCTCTAAGCCGCCATTTTATAGTTGTCTTTATTGCGCATTACAATCGCAAAACAACTATTTAACTTCTGCATTCATATGCACATTTACTTTATTATTGCATTAAAACATATTTTAAAAGAAGTAATTATCATTAAATTAATTACTTTGGGCCTTTATTACGCCAGTATATAGTTGTCTTTATTGCGCATTACTATCGCAAACAACTAGGTATTGCACTGCTGCATTATAGGTGCATTTACTTTATTATTGCATTAAACTCCTTATAATCAGTTATTACATTAAAACTTTATAATAACTATATGAAAACTCTTCTAATCATAACCAATATAAATCTATTATTCTTACCTAACTGCAAAAAATAACATTGCAAGTATCGCTCATATTCCTTATCTATCTCGCATTCCAGAGCTTATTGTCTGCGCACGTGATACCTACCTACGCCCTTGGCCGTGAACTTCTTGCTGTTCTGCACGCTTACGAACTTATTTAAGTATTACCATTTTATTCATTATCATTTCTCGTCACTTATTTGTGAACTAGATTATTGTATTGCATAAATAAACTACATACCTTTATTAGTTACCCATTTACGTACATTACAACTGTTTTAGTACATTATAACCGTTATAACTTTATAATTACAATGAGTTTAACATTAAAGGAATTAAAGAAAAAACGAGGTTCGTATAAAGCAAAATTAACTCAATTTAAAAATTATTTAGACGTGTTTCAAATTTGTGAAAGTCCTAGTAGTACGCAACTTACTGAGCTTAACTGTAGGTTAACAAAAATCGAAGAAAGTTATAATGAATATGATTCAATACAGATTGAAATAGAAAGTTTGCCGGACATTTCAGACGCTGAATGCCAAGAAGCCTACGAGGATCGTGAAATGTTCGAGAGCTCCTTCTTTGCTACAACGGCGCGCGCTCGCAGCCTGCTGACCGAGCATGCCTCTGCGGGCCGCGACGGAGGAGTTGCATCAGGGAAAGGTTCATTACAAAGTTCTGTTCTTACAGGTGGGCCAAGCTTAAAACTACCTATTATACATTTACCTACCTTTTCTGGACAGTACGACAATTGGTTAGAGTTTCACGATACTTACCTTTCGCTAATACATTGCAATGACAGCATACCTAGAATTAATAAATTTCATTATCTGCGTTCCGCTTTAAAGGAAGGTGCTGCCAATATTATCAGTTCTTTAGAGTTTTCAGCCAGCAATTACGATATTGCATGGCAACTTTTGTGTGAACGCTATCATAATAGCAAACTACTCATAAGTAATCATATCCAAGCTATTTTAGATATCGAACCTATTCATAAGGAATCATCTGTTGCTTTACGAAACATGATTGATACATTAAATAAAAACCTTAGATCTCTGCAAACCCTTAACATAAACACGGAGAACTGGGACATTTTAATCATTCACATTGCTTCTAGTAGATTAGATATTGTGACCAGTAGAAATTGGAAAGAACACATGAATCTTTCAAAAAATCTACCTGATTTACATACATTTGTTTCATTTATAAAAAATCGTGCTGAACTACTAGAGACAATTATAAACCAAACACAGCACATTAAACGTAGGTATAGCGAACCTATCCACAGTCGCCCACGAACATTTGTAACAAGTACCGGTGTCTCAACACACACACATTCATGTCATTTTTGTAAAGAAAATCATCCCATTTATTTATGTCCTAAATTCAAGTCTTTATCAATTCAAAATAGATTACATAAAGTTAAACAATTGAGACTTTGCATTAATTGTTTACGAAAGGGACATGAAGCCAATAGATGTAAACTAGGACCGTGTAAGGTGTGTGCTAAGTGGCACAACACAATGCTTCACATTGATAAACCGCTGCAGGTTTCCAACCCGCCTTCGGCAACGGATGATAGTAAGTGTATGACAATGACCGCTCACACTGCTAAGGTCTCTAAAACAAAAATTATTACTGACAATAACGATGAAATCCCATCCAATAATGTTGTCTTATCATCTACTCACCACAGCAGCGTGCTATTGTCTACAGCCTTAATTTATGTTCTAGACCGTGATGGAACTAAACACATAGCACGAGCCCTACTTGATAACGGAAGTACATCTAGTTTCATAACCGAAAAATTTATTAAAAAATTTAACTTACCTATTAGTTCCACCTCAACCTCAGTAGAAGGATTGAGTCGTAACCCTTTACACATAACAAAACGTTCTTCTCTGACATTTTGTTCACGGAATAGAATAGAATAGAATAGAATCATTTATTTGCTTAAATAAGGTACAATATTTTGGTGTTACAGGTTTTGGTACATCATTCTCTTATTTTGCCTTTTTATGGCGTGCAAATTTTATAAGCAGACTATTTGTTATTATTTATCTTACATAATTATTTATTAATGATCTGTCAATTTGCTATTACTATAAAATTAAAATTATTTATTAAATTGATTATAATTGTATGTGTTAAATAAAAGTCCACCATATTAGATTATTAAATACATGTCAAAATATAAATAAAATTAAACTTAATTATAAAATAGTCAACATTTTAGAGTCCAAGGTAATGAAAAGTAAATTTAAAAGAGCACTACAAGTTTTTATTGTAATAAGGAATTAGTGGTCATCAGATAAAAATTCATTTATGGAGTAATAGCATTTAAAAATTAACATTTTTTTTAATTGAATTTTAAAAAGATTAATATTAAGGTCCCTTATATGTTTTACATATAAGGGACCTTAATATTCACGGACAGAAAACTATACAAAAAATATTAATTGTTTTGTAGTTCCACACATTACGCAATTTGTACCGTCCACTAGATTTAATACTTTCTCTTTAAATATTAATAAAAGGATAAAATTAGCTGACCCTGATTTTAATATTCCAGCCGAAGTAGACATCCTTTTGAGCGCTGATATATTTTGGGATATATTAGGACATAACCGTATTTCTTTAGGTAAAAACAAACCAACAATCAGCGAAACAAAACTAGGTTGGTTGGTTTCAGGTGTACTGAACACACGTAATAATAATAATAATACAACCACGTCTTATTTTAATAATACAGTCCATTGCCATTTTTCAAATGATTTTGAACTTGACCAACATTTAAACAGATTTTTTGAATTGGAGTCTGTTCCCTCAACTTATAAATCATTACGGAGGGAAGATAACGAAATAGAAAAGCATTTTATGACAACAACTGTTCGTCAAAAGGATGGTCGGTTTGTAGTACAGATTCCATTAAAACAATCACCTGACGTTTTAGGTGATTCATATGATCAAGCATTAAATAGATTTATTTCGTTAGAGCGTAAATTTAAAAGAGATCCTTTATTTAAACAAAAATATTGTGAGTTTATGCAAGAATATATTGACCTCAGTCATATGTCAATAAACGAAGGTAAAAACGACAAATATAGCTATTTTTTACCCCATCACGGAGTTTTACGAGAGTCTAGCCTTACTACAAAATTAAGAGCTGTTTTTGACGCGTCAGCTCACACAACTTCAGGTCTGTCATTCAACAACATCCAGTGTGTAGGACCCACAGTACAAGACGATTTAATTAGTATACTCATTCGTTTTAGACAGCACAAATATGTAGTTACGTCCGACTGTCAAAAAATGTACAGATGTGTACTGGTAGCTGAAGATCAAAGATGCCTACAACAAATACTGTGGCGCTCTGAACCCACCAAAAAGCTTAAAACATACAAATTAAATACAGTTACATATGGTACGGCTTCGGCACCGTACTTAGCTACTCGATGTCTTGTGCAGCTCGGTAATGAATGCACAGACCCTCTAATACGTGAAACTATACTTCACGATACTTATGTTGATGACTTCATAAGTGGGCATGACTCAGAACATGAATTGGCACGTATTTGCCTAGGTGTAATATCTGAGCTTAAAAGAGGTCAATTTTATTTAAGAAAGTGGCGTTCAAATAATTCAAAAATATTAGAAGGTATCGATGACAGTGTTAATAACGATAATTTACTTAAACTCGTTAATGACGATAACGCAAAAATTTTAGGTCTACGTTGGTGCTGCAGTTCTGACACACTACATTTTTCCGAAAGCTCACATCCAACTCGTACTCGAGCAAACAAACGTTTGATATTGTCTACTATAGGCCAAGTATTCGATCCACTAGGAATTGTAAATCCTTGTATACTTAAGGCTAAAATTATTTTACAAAAATTGTGGGCATCAAAAATATCATGGGATGACTCATTACCTCCAGAAATAGAAACCCAATGGTTTAACTTTTTAAAACTCCTCCCTGAATTAAGTAACCTGTCTATTCCTCGGAGAGTCGTATGTGACTCACCCATCGTAGTAGAACTTCATACATTTAGTGACGCCTCATTGCATGCTTACAGTGCATGTGTTTACATTCGTTCTATAGACATGCACAATCACATATCTACACATCTTGTTATGGCAAAATCTAAGGTAGCCCCATTAAAGGAAACAGGTCTCACCGTACCTCGCTTAGAGCTCTTAGGCGCTGTCTTGTCAATACGCTTAGTGAATAAGGTAAAATCAGCTTTAAGACTTGTAATTGATCGTTGCATGTATTGGTGTGACTCCACAATTGTCCTTGGGTGGATAAGAACACCAAAATCTACTTTACAAACCTTTGTTGCTAATAGAGTGTTTGAAATTACTGAAAACTCCGAATCTAATTCGTGGAACTATGTGCCTACTCATTTAAATCCTGCTGACATCGGGTCAAGAGGTTGTAATGCAACACAATTAAAAAACTCGTCTTTATGGTGGCGGGGACCAGATTTTTTAACTTTACCCCAATCTATGTGGCCCAAGAATCCTGGGTTTACACCCACCGACTTACCTGAGATTAAATTAAAATGTAAAACATCAATTTTGAATGACAGTTTTATTCATAAATATTCCAGTTATAGTAAATTACTTCGTATAACATCATATATTTTGCGTTTTATTCATAACTGTCGATTTCCTTCCAATAAATTTACTTCATATTTAAAAGCAGCAGAATTAACTTCAGCCACTCACATTTTATGTAAAATTGTTCAAAGAGATATGTTTACTAAGGAATATATAAGCTTATTTAACAAAAAACAACTACCACATAAAAGTAAATTACTTAATTTGAACCCTTTTTTAACAGAAGACAATCTGATTAGAGTAGGTGGTAGATTGTCTAATTCAAACTATGACTACAACACTAAACACCCCATTCTCCTCCACGCATCTCATCACATCACCCATCTTTTATTTAAATATTATCATATTCTTTTAATGCATGCTGGACCGCAATTATTATTATCAACTTTAAGACATAAATATTGGCCAATAAGCGGTCAAAACGCGATCTCGCTCGTAAGATAACACACGCTTGTCATACTTGTTGTAAGTTTGCAGGTAAAACCATTCAACCTATAATGGCAGATCTACCAAAGAAACGACTCTCTAGTGAATATCCTTTCATTAACACCGCGGTTGATTATGCTGGTCCCATTTTACTTGCTGACAAAAAAGGTAGAGGATGTAAACTTGTAAAATCATATATATGTGTATTTGTTTGCTTGGCTGTAAGAGCAGTACATATTGAACTTGTCACTGACCTTAGTACAGAGGCTTTCATTGCCGCTTTAAATAGATTTATTTCCCGCAGAGGTAAGCCCGCTAATATATATTCTGATAACGGTACAAATTTTGTAGGAGCGTATAACGAGCTCTCGACTTTCTTAAAATCAAAATGTAATAATATAAGTTCGTATGCGGCAGAACAAGCAATAAATTTTAGATTTTCACCTGCATACAGTCCCCACTTTAACGGTTTGGCTGAAGGTTCCGTCAAGTCAATTAAGCATCATTTAAAGCGAATATTATCCCTTACTCACCTTACTTACGACGAAATGAATACTGTCCTTATCCAAATAGAAGGAATTCTTAATTCTCGGCCCTTAACCCCATTATCTTCAGATCCTAATGATCTCATACCTTTAACACCTTCTCAATTTTTAATTGGACGAACAATAACAATGCTGCCTTTCTCACAGGTTGATATCGAGAGAGAAACACCGATTTGCAGTCTACCTCGGTATCAAAGAGCTCAAGCTCTGACAGCTCATTTCTGGAATAGATACTATAAAGAGTACATTTCAGAATTACAGAAACGTACAAAGTGGCAGCACAAAGACGGACGACAACTCCACGCTGGGGACATGGTGCTGGTGAAGGATGACCGGCTCCCGCCCAACCGCTGGCAGCTGGGGAGAATTGCTCGCGTGCATCCCGGAGCAGACGGAGTCGCACGTGTCGCCGACGTCAATACAACTACGGGAACGATAAGAAGAGCCTACAACCGACTGTGCCCTTTACCTTCAGTGGATTCCTTGGAACTAAATGTTCCAACCCGGGGAAGCTGTTAACGCGCGACCGATGCGCCGCCAAACGGCAAGCATCGTCACTTTCCGCCGAGCCACCGCACGCGTCACTTTACGCTGCGCATTGTCATACATCATACAAAATTAGTTGTTTATCCAAATAAACGTTAAGGAAGCCTACTGGGTTTCATTCAATCACCATTGGACGCAGAATACCTCACCAGCGACCTTTGTTTAGTAAAACATTCTTCCTCTGAATGACCTATTTTTTTACAAAAACTACACTTGTTTTTATCTATAAACGGTCGAGAGGTGCTATTATTAGAATTGTTTACGTTTGTCGCGTCATCGAGATCGGAAGATAATTTAAAACGTTTATTGCAATTGAGACTTTTATGACCAAATTGTTTACAAGTGTAACATTTTATTGTTCTAGCACCGTCACACGCACTTGAGTTTCGTTTCCTATCCTTCTTATCACGGACGAGCGAACTCAAACGGGAAAAGTTATTGCGTGCATTATTATTATTATTAACGTTTGCACTTAAACGACTATAAGACATAACATACGTCGATAAAAACTCCACAATAGTATCGGATGTCAGCTTCGCGTTTGTAGCTGATGCGCGTATTTGAGGATCTTTGATCCCACGGATAATAATTGCACATAACAACTCGTCGCTTAAACCATTTACAATACGCAAACGTAACAAGGATTTGCGTGCGTAGTCCGCGTATGTGGAGTATTTATCGGATTCTGTACACATAACATCAAACAATATATTCGCGATGTCAATTCGTCGTGGACAGAGGGCTTTCAATTCGGATTTAAAATTTATCCAATTTCGATTTCTAGAAGACCAATCGCGCAGCCATGCACGTGCGTCACCCCTTAAACAAGAACCGACTCGAGCTAAACACTCTTTCTCGTCCCAATTATTTTGTGCACGTGCACGGTCTACCTCATCACACCACGTGTTGACATCGTGAATACTAGGATCAAAATCGGACACATAATATTGGGTAGATCTCACCGTATTCAAGGCGTTTAGCGCTTCGATAAGACGCTCCGTCGGATCCTGGCTTGACGAAGCTGTCGGCTGCAACGGCGGCGGCAGCGGTGTGCTCGGCGCCACCGAGTCTGCGCGTGACTCGGCCGTCTGCGGTGTCGAGCTCGCCTTGCTGCCGACGACTGCGATGCTCGGGCCGGCGCTCGTACTGGCACCTGAACAGCGGGGCGTGCCTCCGCGTCGGACCATGCCACGTGGCTCGTGCGCTCCTGCTCCAGTGCCGTGAGCCGGTTCAGGATCGCTTCCATCGCGGTGCCCAGACGATCTATACCTATAGGAGGCGGCGTGCGTTCTCGTTGACGTTTTTTACGCGAATTATTTGACATTGTAAATAGCTGATGAAACTTCTAAATTATTTAAACAACAAAAATCAGAAATGACACTAAGCGGTATTTTGGCCTCCGAATCTCGCTTCTGATTTTACATTTACAACTAATTTGTTTAAAATTAAAACCAAATAACACAAAAGAAATATAAATTTATTTAAAACTACTTAAATAGAAAGTTACAAAGATTTTTAACAATTAAAATACACAGAACGAACCTAACGAGCACGCAAAATTGTCGAGGGAAAAATGGACGAGTTGACGGGCGTGGCTGGTTTATATAGGCTGGTGGCAGGGCGGGAGTCTTGTCTTGTCTTGTCTTTCGTGTCGCTAGGCGGCGCTGCTAACACTATTATAAAATACATAATACTATAATAAGTACAAAAATAAAATACTATAAATACTTAATAGAAAATTAGTAACAGCAGTGAAACCATATTATGACTCTGCCAAGAGTGTGAGATACCACTCACGGATCCTGCGTTTGAAAGCCTCCTTAGTTGTAGACATCCTGATTTCTATAGGGAGAGCGTTCCAAAGTAGAATAGCCTGAATGTTAAAAGAAGAGTGCATAAGACTGGACTTATGGGGCGGACACAAGAGAAGAGCATTGTTTGTTGAACGAAGATTTTTATCATGACTGCTGCAGAGAAATTGAAAGTGAGAGGACAGATAGGCAGGAGAATGAGGAGAATGTAGAAGTGAGTAGAGCGTACTCAATGCCCGTGCCGAGCGTCGTTGCCTTATCGGCAACCACTTCAGCTTAGAGCGGTAGTATGAGACATGGTCGTATTTTTTTAGGTTATAGACAAATCTAATACAGCTGTTAATATGACGATCTAGTTTATTGAGTTTATCTACATTGAGATCGAAATAGCACACATCGCCGTAATCTATGATTGGAAATATGAGCGTCTGTACTAGCAAGATCTTTGTCGTTATTGGTAAGAAGTGTTTTAGTCGGTAAAGTGATCGCAATGATCTTGTAACCTTGTGAGAAACATGAGAAATTTGGGAATTCCAATCAAGAGTGGAGTCTATATGCAATCCGAGATCTTTGACGCTGGAACTAAAGGGAATGACCGAACCGTCAAAAGTGACTTGTGGTAATGAATTTTTGTTCACTTTACTGATTGACCGCGGGCTCCCGATCAATATAGCCTGACATTTAGTGGGGTTAACAGATAACCCAAATTTAACTGACCAATCCCTAATAGCGTCTAGATCTCGGTTTACTACATCGATGGCCTCCGACAAAACTTCCACTCTTGCTTGACTATAAAGCTGTAAATCATCAGCATACAAGTGATACGCAGTACGAAGTCTATTAGTGATTGAATTAATAAATATGGAAAAGAGTAGAGGAGAAAGAATGCCGCCTTGAGGGACACCAGAAAGAAGATGTTGCCAGGTGGATGTAGACTGGTCAGTGCGAACTGATTGCTGGCGTCCCTGAAGATACGAAGAGAACCAGTTAAGCGTTTCAGGCGAGATTTGGATGTAGGAAAGTATTATCTAGCCGCAATATTGCAATGCTACGCAGTATTCTAAAAAGCGTCTGCTTCAGAATAAATTATTTAATTATAATAATAATATGAAGTTGTATACAATGCAGGAATTAAATCTTTGATAACTACAGCATTATAAGCTAAGCCAAGATGTAGGTACAATCTTAATTTTCATATATTTTATTATTAAATAATATTAATGAAGGATAAGGTTTACATTGATATCAGAGTCATTGCTATCGGTGTATAATTACCAAAAAACATAGTAAATGTACAAGTTAAGATGTAATTCGGGTAGGTGCTAAAAAAGTGTAAACACATAACTTGTAGTAAATTTTATTAAATAATTAGTTTTACCAAAAATACTTACATAGTTTTATGAAAATTGTGCACAATACATACAGTTTTATAAAAGCTTATAATCTGTATAAATATATGTGAAGCATTTATACACATTCAAGAAACCACCTGCCAGCTGACTTTAACTTGATATTTAACACCACTGATCTCTTTTAAACACTTAAATAATCCCACTTAGAAGATGTCTCAATTGTCGGAAATTCAGAAAGCACAACAGAGTCTTGAGGAATTGGTGATGAAGAAAATGGATGAACTTCAAGCCCAATTACAGTGCGGCACAGCTAAAGACACCGTTGCAAAGGTTGCAGAAGAATTCCGCACTTTTAGGGACATAACATTTTCCATTCTTAGTCTTCTCCGGAAGCAGATTACTGAATGCTCAAATGCCATAGATGTTATTGAGTCCAGATCACGCAGGAAGACTTTGATTTTTTCTGGAATGCCGGAAGTGAGTGGTGAGAATTGCACTACTATTCTCTTGAATACTATACACCACAAACTGGGCTTGCCGGACATCTCTAAAGGCTCAATCAAAGCTTGTCATCGACTGGGTAGCCCTGAGCCAAGCAAAACTCGCCCTATTCTGATTAAGTTTGCCACTTATGAAACTAAGGCCGCTGTTTGGAGAGCTAAAACCAAACTGAAAGGCACTTCAACCTCAATGAAGGAGTTTCTGACCAGGACACGACAGGCACTGTTCAACATGGCGCGGGTGCACTTTGGTGTTAGGGCTTGCTGGACGCAGGACGGCGTTGTTTCAATTAAGACTCCAGATGGGAAGCGACATAAGGTGATGACCATAGATGAGCTCCAGTCCTTTATGTCGAATCACCCCAAGGCATCTTCTTCAGGGACGTCTTCCTCAGCATAAATTTAAGTATATGTTTAAATTGTAGGTTTGTGTGGTTATTTGTGAAGTTTATTGTGATTGTTGATCCATATAATATGACTCAAAATGGCCCCCTGCCCCTGGTAGGTTCCATACGTATTTTCGATTTCTGTTCTATTTGTTTACTTTCTGGTGCCTCACATTAACAAAATTTTCATAAAATCTAAGGGTAATTTTGAATTTCGAAAGTTTTAAATTTGCTTTGTTAAATAATGTTTTGAATAAAATGTCAATGTGTCAAGTGACAGCTGTCAAACTGTCAAATGTCTTCTTTTAATTTTTTTTTTTTCCACACAAAGAAACTCTTTTTCAGTTGTTTTTTATTTTCAAGTACTTGTAGTCTATAATTGACACATTATGGATATTTAAGTAACAAATATTGATAAGTCACAATATTTTAAGATAGTTTTTTTTTGTACTTTCTGTTAATTTATAGAGGTCAGTTGGCGGGTGGTGCAGAGTAACAATTTAGATTCGTTTTCTTTTGCATCTAGATCGCTATCAATATAATATAATATTATTTATTTATTAATATATTATTTTATTTTATTTATTATATATATTTATTTTATTAATAATAAGTACCTATGTCTATTTCTGATAATGATTCATTTTATTCTGCCAATGATTCTTCTGGGTTTCATGCTGACGATAGTTTTGATTCCGTAGGTAATACGTTGGGTGAAGCGTTAGCTCAATGCTTTAATACACAAAACAACAATCTATTTAATGTTTGTCACATAAACGCACAAAGCATACCAAGTCATTATGCAGACTTACTTGAATCTTTCTCTGGTAATAACATTCACGCCATTCTGATTTCCGAGAGTTGGCTCAAACCAAACCTCTTGTCCACCTCTTTCTCCTTACCTGGTTTCGTCCTTATCCGTAATGACCGTATTGATAGACGTGGAGGTGGGGTTGCAATATACCTCCGTCGGGATTTGCCATATAAAGTCATAGCCTCCTCTCCTGCACAACAATCTGCAACGGCTGAATATATGTTTCTGGAGATTTGTGTCAGAGGAACTAAAATGGCTTTAGGAGTAGTCTATTGCCCTCCCGCTATTGACTACTTTTCGGAATTTGATTCAGTCCTTGATTCATTGGGTTCGGAATACGCACACCACGTCATCATGGGCGATTTTAATACTGACCTTACAAACCACTCCGCTCACCGTCCGATTAAACTCCATAATTTGATTACATCTGCTAACCTTCACCTGCTACCTCTCCAACCCACACATCACAACACTAATGGTGATGACACCTGGCTAGATCTGATGCTCATCGCCGATCCTTCCCTTGTCCATGCACATGGGCAGCTTCCCGCCTCTGGTTTTTCCCACCATGACCTCATTTATCTCTCATACGTTTTAAAGCCTCCCAAAATATCACCTAGGATTATAAATAGACGTTGTTTTGGCAGTGTTGATAAAAATAAATTATGTACCGATGCTGCAAATATAGACTGGAAACCACTGCTAGATGCCACCTCAATTGATGAAATGGTTAGGATTTTCAATGAACAAATCACGCTATTGTATAACGTACATGCGCCTACCAGGAAATTAAAGTTGAAGCATCCGCCTGCACCTTGGTTGACTGATGATATCCGTACAGCGATGAGGTGTAGGGATCGCTTGTTTCGGAAGTTTAAGAGGGATCGCAGTGAAACCAATTGGTCAAACTTTAAATCTGCCAGAAATCGCTGCAACCAGATGATACGGTAGGCAAAACGCCGCCATTTTCTCGACAATTTATCATCTTCTATACCTTTTCATACATGGAAATTTTTTAAATCCTTCGGCATAGGAAAATCACATTATTCAGAAATTCCGAGGACCATTAGTTTGGAAGATCTCAACTTGCACTTCTCTGTATCTACCACACTTGATGTTGAAACAAAATGCCAAACTATTCGTCTTATAAATAGCTTACCACGTCCAAACGTGCTTATAAGCAACTGTCCAGGTTTATCCAAGATAACAATATTTTGTCACCACTTCAATCTGGTTTCAGACCTGGACATAGCACCACCTCTGCGTTACTAAAGGTGACCAATGATGTGAGAGTGGGCATTGAGAACTCTAAAATAACTGTTTTAGTTTTGATAGATTTCTCAAATGCGTTTAACAACGTAAATCATGATATCTTGTTGGCAATACTCTCGAGTCTATCGATCTCGCCTGAAGCGCTAAATTGGATCTCATCGTATCTTCGTGGGCGACAGCAGTCAGTATGCACGGAACAGTCTACCTCATCATGGCGTCATCTAGACACTGGCGTGCCTCAAGGCGGTATTCTTTCTCCTCTACTCTTCTCATTATTTATAAATCTTGTTACTCCCAGACTTCGCTGTACGTATCATTTGTATGCAGACGATTTTCAGATTTATAGCCAATCAAGAGTTGAGAATTTGGCGAGTGCAATAGAGGAGGTTGACAGAGATCTCAATATTACTGGTGTAATAACTTCGGGTTGCTAGTGAATCCTAGTAAATGCCAGGCGATATTATTGGGCAGTCCACGATTTTTATCCAGGGTTGATATAGGCTCCATACCACCTGTGATTTTCGATGGGTCTGTTATAAACTTCAGCTCTTGCGTTCGAGATCTTGGCTTGCACATCGACTCCACTCTTGATTGGCAATCGCAAACAGCTCACGTTAGCCAGAGAGTTACTAGTGCATTGCGCTCCCTTTATAGACTCAAAAATTTTCTACCAGTAACTATTAAAGTCTTACTAGTTCAGACTCTTATTTTGCCTACAATCGCCTATGGTGACGTGTGCTATTTTGACCTCAATGCGGACAAGCTCGATAAATATGACCGGCTTCTAAATAACTGCATCAGATTTATTAACAATCTTCGGAAATATGACCATGTAGCCTCCTTTCGCACCAAACTGCACTGGCTCCCTATACGCCAACGTCGCTCAATACGGGCCCTGTGTACGCTTTTCTCTTTCCTTCATTCTCCCAATTCTCCCACTTACTAAACATCTCATTTCCAATACCTTTGTGATAGTCATGATAAAACCCTTCGTTCATCAAACAATGCCCTTCTCTTGTGCCCTCCTCATACATCTAGTCTCGTTCATTCTTCTTTCCACATACAAGCAATTCTTCTCTGGAATGCTCTCCCTCTTGAAATCAGAATGGCAACAACTAGAGAAACGTTTAAGCGGAAGCTCCGACAGTGGTACTCTAATCTGTTGGCAGAATCCTAATCATTGTAATATCATCTTTATGAATAGTATAGATTATAGATATATATTACTTTCGAATGTATATATTAATATTATGTATATGTGTAACTGTGTATTTATATAGTATAGTATGTGGTATTTTATTTTAATCTGTATTTGTTATTATATCATATAATATAATATTGTTTATAATATATAATTGGTATTAGTACTATTAGTTATATTTCCTTCTACTCTTAAAAATAATTTCTCTTGTTGTCTGTACATATTTTTATCTCCCATATTATGATTAAGCACCGTCTCTTTAATTTTTTCTCTGCATCACCCTATGGTTGACTGGAAGAAAATGCCCTGTGGCATTAAGTCCGCCATTGTACATTGTGCATAAAGTGTATAAAATAAAATAAAAAATAAATAAATAAATGAACTATTCTATTTAACTAAGATTTTTCTTTTCATATATGTAGACAACTTATTACGCGGTACAAGTAACTTGAACGCATTGTAGTCCCGCTGTCTCTTCGAATTTATTTTTTCTACTATAACGTATTCATTAGTTCTAAGTAACAAATAGTCTAAAATATCCTTTACCGTAGTTTGCTTATTAACATTTGATATATATAATGGAACTTGATTAACAAGCGCAGCTCTAAAGTTTAAATCATAATTGTGTTGTTTTCTTTTTCGCACTTATCTGCACGCTCGGTGGGTCGCACTCCACAATACGGCGTCTTTTCGAAATCGCAGAGTCGCCTCCACGTGTCTCCTCTAGGCGCTGTGAGTAATGCGAATAAAATTCACAAGTTATAGTGTGAAGTATTTTTGACATGCGCATGCCAAAGCTTTGCCTGGACCTTGTCAAAAACTCCCGAGAGACACCCTAAATTTTCCGCATAAATATCACGTGGAAGAAATATCAATTCCTCGCCTAGGTCGTTATCGAGATAATGAGAACCACATGCAACTAATTCTCGGCCGAATATTAAGAAAGAGGGAGTATAACCCGTTGCCTCATTAACCGAGTTGTTAATGGCAAACTGGACCCTGGGTATAAAGGTGTCCCACGTCCGGTGATCATCATTCACAAAAGTTGAAATGCATGTTATTATTGTGCGGTTATATCGTTCTACGGTGTTAACTTGGGGTGTATATTTTGGGGTAAAGAAAACATTGGGTACATTATATTTTTTAAACAGGGCCTGAGTTACAGTACTGATGAACTGGGTACCATTGTCCATGAATATAGTTTGAGGAATTCCGTGAGTGAAAAAAACTGAATCCTCTAAAAATTTAGTAACAGCTGCAGCAGTAGCAGAACGTAAGGGGCAAATAAGACAGAACTTAGAAAAGCAACAAGTCACAACTAAGATGTAGCTGTTTTGCTTCCTAGTAACGGGAAGAGGTCCCATGAGATCTACCGAAATAGCTTTAAAAGGGCGACAGCATTGTTTCGGGCGACCCATCTCTCCTAAAACCTGGTGGTTTTGAGCCTCATAAGAGAGGCATGTGGTACACGAACCAACAAGATTGACCACGTCCTTGTGCATACCTGGCCAAAAATAACGTAGCGCAAGACGACGATACGTTTTGAATACGCCAAGATGTCCAGCTGTAGGCTCCGCATGATTTTCGAGAATAACCTGCTCACGTAATTCCTTAGGTACTACTTCTTTCCACGCAAATTCTGAAGTTAAGTCAGTCACGTTATGTTTGTTCTTTGTCAATCTAAAAAGGGAATCATTTTTAATAAGAAAGTTAGGGAAATTTTGTGGATTAATGAGACACGAATTGTATGTATTTTTGAACCACGAGTCAGTGGTTTTTGAGAACATACCAGATGTACTGACCGTACTAACGGGAACTGCTCTACTTAGTGCATCTGGTATGACATTGTCAACACCACGACGATGTTTTAGATCAAAGTTAAAAGCGGACAATCTAACACCCCAGCGAGCTAAACGACCGGTGGGATTGTCGAGGGACAGAAACCATTTCAAGGCACTATGGTCTGTGTATACCGTAAAGCATTTACCGTTCTGTAAGTAGCATCTCCAGTGTTCCAGTGCTATAACAACAGCAAGTGTTTCACGCTCTGTTATACTATAGTTCTTTTCTGCTGCTGATAAAGACTTGCTCATGTAAGCAATTGGGTGCTCCTTGCCATTAATAGTTTGGGTTAACATAGCACCCACACCATAATTGCTGGCATCAGTGTGCACTTCAAAAGGCTTATCATAGTCAGGGCAGGAAAGAACTGGAGCGGAAACTAAGCATTCTTTCAGCCTCTGGAATGCTAAATCTGCTTCTGGGGACCAAGCAAACGGAGGTCCACCCTTCTTACAGGACGTCAATTTATTGAGTGGGGCAGCGATAGTGCTGAAATTGGGAACGAAACGACGGTACCATGTAGCTGTCCCGAGAAAGCGCTTAATATCCTTCCGACAAGTAGGTGTCGGGTAATCAAGGATAGCTTGTACTTTCTCAGGATCGGTACGTAGTCCACCACTATCGACGACATAGCCTAAATATTTAAGCGAACCCCGGTAAAACTTACATTTTTCCAGATTCACTGTTAGATTAGCCTGCTTTAATTTGGTGAGAACACGAGATAAGGTGGAGACGTGTGAGTTAAAGTCACTAGAGACGATTATTTTGTCATCCAGGTATGCAAAGACCTTAAGCTCGAATTCACCAAACAGCATATCAACCAACCTCTGCTGGGTTGCAGGTGCGTTTGTCAAACCAAATGCCGTGCGCTTAAAACGAAAGGTACCGCGATTTGGCACGTAAAAGGCTGTCTTGTCACGATCTTCAGCAGCTATTTCAATTTGCCAGAAAGCTTTGGATAAATCGATGCTGGTAAGGTAGCGAGCATCTCGAAGATTATCCAAGATCTCAGACACGTAAGGCAAATTATACGCATCGCGTTTAGTAACAGAGTTCAGCTTACGGCTGTCGAGGCAAAAACGTGGCTCACCGTTTTTCTTATGGACAATTAAAACTGGTGATGACCAAGCACTTTCACAAGGCTCAATAACATCAAGACCTAACATCTCGTCAACCTGTTCGATAAGAATACGCTGTTTCTCGGGCGACATCCGGTAGTAACGTTGTCGAATAGGTTGTGCGTCACCCGTATCAATTCGGTGAATGATAGCATTGGTCTTACCCAAACCCTTGTATTCGGCTGAGATATCTTTGAATTGAGTAATGATATTGTCCGCAACTATTTTTTCCGAATCAGACAAGTGATCGTATCCCTTAACAATTGAAACGCCTTCAGTACGAATATTTGCCGCAGCAATTGGCGATTAAAAAAAAAAATGTTTGAGAGATGGTTTGGAAAAATATTGAACTGTTTCCAAAAGTCAATACCCAAAATGAAGTCAATTTTAATGTCCTGTCAGGGACAACGTAAGTTTTAATTATATGAAGTGTGTTTTCGAAAGTGATAGGTAAGTTCAAGTATCCTATACTAGACATAGGATAACCTCCCGCTGCTGAAACAGTGATACTATGGTCTTTTTGAATTTTAAAACTATAAGGGATGGAATCAAAACTGCTGTGTTGGACAGAATATGTGCGACGGATATTTCAAACGTGTGTCACTTGCGCGTGCGTTGGTGCGACTGCCTTGCTGGACTTCCAGGGTCGGCTCAGTGTAACCGCATACGTTTGAAGAATCCGACAACACGACTTTATTCAAACAAAAGTTTAAGCTTACAATTTATAGGCTTATACAACAGAAAACTATATTTATTTAATCTCAGAACACACTAAGTTTATTTAACACTCTAAATAATATTTATATAATCTTATGATTAGTGATATATTCTTAGAAAGGTGTAGTGCGTCGCCTACAATCTGCCTCCTTAGTGCTAACTAGTTAGCACTACTATCATTCTGTGGTGCTAGTAGAGCGACGCGCGTCACAGGTCTGCGCAGCTCGCCGGCGCGTGTGCGCATGTCGACGACACGGACTCGTCCGTCGCGGCCCGCGTGGGTCGCGCTCACAATTCCATGCCGCCAGCAGTTTCGCTCTAAGTTAGGTTCGACAATGACGAAATAATCGTTAACCTGTAACTGCCTAGACTCAGTAGTTCTAGTCGCAGAATTGAAGTCGGCTTATAATATTAGTGGGGAGACGAGGAAATGTCAATAAGACAAAAATGGATAATTATATAGAATTATTAAACAAACTTCAGAATATTAACAAAATTATATTATTTACATTTCCTTACACAAAGCATTTGCCACGGGAAAATCAAATTAGACATAATCTTAACAGCCAATTGTATGCTGCTGTTAATAATAATTGCATATTATTAAATAAATATGACAATAAGATTAATATTATTGACATTAATAATATTTTAAATTATAAATTATGTAAGTTGACATTAGATAGATATTTTCTATCTTTTTACTTTACAAGACTGATAGCTAGTGCGCTATTAACTTTTTTGTATATAAACCCAGCCAAGAATTTGGCTAGTAAGACAACTAGTTATAATATGACTAATTGTAACAGCTTGGAATATGTTCCAAATAATAATAATTTAAATTAGACTTTAAGACAACAGAGGAAGTCTCTAGCACTATAGATTTAAGAAATCATGAAAATACCATTATTCAATATAATAAACAACATTCACTTAAGCTGGTGCATCAAAATATACAAGGAATGGCTAGTAAAGAACTAGAAATTGAATTATTTTTAAATAATAATAATATAGATATTATGTGTCTCACAGAACATTGGTTCAAGAAAAATGAAATTTTGTTAAATTTTAGTATGCACCAGCTCGCAAGTTCTTTCTGCAGAGAAAAAGCGATAAGAGGTGGTTCGCTTATATTAATTAACAAGAATTTAAAATATAAAGAACGTAAAGACATAGTGAGCCTCTCTACAGAAAGAACAACTGAAATAGCCTGCATAGAGATGGGAGACTTTATTATTGTAAGCGTATACAGGCCTCCATTAGGATTATATGATTCATTCGAAAAAAATATGGAAATATTATTAACAAAATTATGTGAATCTAACAAACAAATACTATTATGTGGTGATTTCAATATCAATATTTTAGAAAGTAATTCTACCACAGTTAGATTCACATCCTTGTTAAAATCATATAATCTGAGTAATTTATTTCTAGAACCCACTAGGATCAGTACCAACTCTGCTACATGCATTGATAATATATTTAGTAACATTGATCCAATTAATAAAGAAATTATCAACATGCTAAGCTCTGATCACTGTGGACAGCAAGCAATTTTTAATATAAACAGTAAATGTAAACAAATAAAAAAAGACAGAAATACAAGTTTTAGTGTTCTCGAACGGGAGTTCCAAAAAAAACGATTTTATTTTAGAATTTATTTAAATTAAACTTACTTTTACAAATTATAACTTAATTAATGTCAGATCTATGTTGGATCTACAAGAATATTACAATTAAAATTAAGACTACTGCCTCCGACCGATGTAAAATCTGAAGTGACTAACTAACTTAACATTAAGAGCACGGTCCCACGGAGATGGGACCACCTCGATGATGCGGCATCAGCATTTCCAGGATTTGATGTTTTATTTCATAATTTAAGAAGAAACTGCTTGCATTGTATTTTCTTTATAGTCCAAGAGGTGGCTTCATTTATTATATTCTCAATATTAATCATAGTCCAGGAGCATGTTGGACTGCAACTGACTGATGATGATGATTCTTATAAGAGTACTCGGCAAATTGCTCTAAGTTCATTTTACGTGAGGGGTGCATATGTAACACCTCCCCCCATAGTTCGGCGACTATTTCGAAAGTTTTGATAGGGTTGCCGAAATATCGCTGTGGTCTATTTCTACTTCAGCAGGTTGTCTTCTATTCTTCAAAGGTATATCGGCATTGTCTTCTACGGCGTGACTCTCGCGAAGGCTTCTTCTTCTATGTAGATACTTGTATGCAATATATAATGCACATAGTATGACTGCAATCGATATTGTATGAAATGGTATAGTTGTATGGAACAAACTTAGTTGCAGATGTTTGTCTAGTTTTATAGGGTTCTGGAATATAATTTTCCCATTAATCGAGTGAAGATTTTGGAGATCGATTGAGTTTAAGGTTGCATGTGTGTGATATGTGCTTTCGTCAGGTTCTTGATACTTTGGTAGTTCTATTATTTTCAGAGGGTGACCTTTTATGTGATCTTCCGAGTTGGAGATTGTGAATGTAGACGTCTTGAAATAGCAATTTACAGGAATAATAATTAAGTAGCTTCCATGAAGACTTCTGTGCTGTTCTTGGCCACACGATGTTCTTACTTTCGTGATGTTCGGAAAATTCATAGTAAAATGCCTGTCGTCTAGTTTTTCTACTGCTTCTTTGATTAGGGTAACTGTAGTTATCTTGCATGATTCAAGAAGTTCCTGCTTGGTTATCAGGTGGTGGATACATTCGGGGTATTCTGTTACTTTATAGTTTGATACTGATGGGCAGAGGTACCATTCTTTTACCTTCGGGCATTCGGCCTCCATGTGCTTAGAATCGTCACCAGAGATTGCTAGGTAAGGTGAAATAGGTAAGAGGATTTGGTTGTATTTATTAGGAACGAGGGATAATTTATATAAATCATATTTTAAGGAAAAGACAATCGGAATCTTATATACTATTACTATATAATTGTCTACATAGAAATAAGCTAATCTAATAAAATCATAAAAATATCTAGCATCTACATCAATAATTTGATCCTTAGAATATAATATTCTTAACTTATCTATCATTAATTTTAAATTGTTAATATTTAAAGCAAAGTGCGGAGCGCCAGCTATTCTTATAAAAGCTAAAGTATTTTCGAGCCTATATATTTCCTCAGATATCTTATCTATATTATCACTAAGAATAATTAAATGTTGCGCAAAATGAGAATACTTAATATACTCGTTATTCCTATTACTATCGCTGCTAATTATGGAATTTAAAGTTTTAGCAATTTTATTTTGGTTGTATGTAATATTTTCTAAAATTTCAGAATTTTTCAAAGTCCATTCTTTGTTTAAGCTAATGTGATTATTAATTTCTGATTCTAATTTATGCTGGTTTTTACTTAAAACTTCAATGGCATCGTTATATTTAATCGCGTCAGTATAATCTAAATTACCCGAAATGCTTTTAATTATTGAACCAAGTCCGTCTATCAGACCTCGCTTTTTACGATCGGTCTCAAATGTGTACTGTTACAAACATCTTCAGTCTCGGCAGTGATGATCTAGATCCGTGATATTACAATTATGCGTGTTTATTTTATATTAGTATTAATTTCATTCAACTGTTTATTAATAATTTATCGATCAACTGACTGTTATAGATTATATTATTTTAGTTATTTTAAATTACTTAATATTTAAATATGGCAACCCATGACGTCACTTCCATAATATTAAATTGTCATACAATTTATTATCTTAACTAAAGTAAGAATAATTATATAAGATTAAATATATGTTATTAATATTTGTTATTAAGATTAATATTATACAGGGTGTCCCAAAAATCAACGATAAACCGAAAACGGGTGATAGGCCAAGTCATGACAGTTATGAGAAAAATGTGAAAAAAAATCTTTGTCATGTATTTTTCACATTATAAGGACTTTTAAAAATATCGGAAAAACTGACACCCTGTGATGGTCTTTCATGTCCTAAGACTACAAATATTACTTTTTTGTGATTTTTTTTTCGGTATTGTAGTCATGACTAACCCTTCTGTAAATCACAATTCATAATTTAAACATACCTGCCTCAGTTTTCAATAAAATGGTGTGTTTTGCCCAAGATTAAATTCAAAATAATTACTACACCCAACTTTAATCGTCTGTACTGTAAAAAAAAATTACTACAGTATTTTGGCAAGTAACTTTAAAAGATGGCGCATTTAATCTGGATTCCAAAATGGTATGATACTTGCTGGATTACTTCTTTGTTGAGGAAAAAAAAATTTTTTTAACGGAACCGGATGTTAGGCCAACTCTGTTTAAATTTTTAAAATGTTGGTATTAAGTTGTTATGTGACGACGATGAGTGACGTCATCTTGTCTAGAGTGAGCGAGACAGACAGTGAGGCTAAGTGCGGGTGCTTTTTTATTAAAAAAAAATTGTATTGCAGTGTAGGCATTTTTAAGACTTCAATTTTCAGGTATGAATACAACGCTCTTTTGAAAATGTGAGTGGTTGAGATACAGAACAGACGCCACCTTGTTATCAAGTATGTAATTAGTTAATTTTAGGTGCAAGTTCGAAATAAAAGTCAGTCAATGGATTTCTTCAGTTATTACTTTAATTTACAAAGATTTACAGCAAATGTTCGAACTGTTTGCCTTCAGCTCTAATGCAAGCCCTACATCTTCTTAAAAATGATCGCGTAATAAGACGGGCGTATCTTCTTGAATTAATGTGTTCAGCAGCTTCTGTAATTTTTTGGCGCAGCTCGGCTAAATCTCGAATTGGTTTAGAGTACACTTTTTCTTTTATTGTTCCCCAATAAAAGAAATCAATGGGATTTAAATCAGGTGAACGGGCAGGCCACGAAATTGTACCACCCCGCCCAATCCACCTATCGGGGTATTCTCGGTCGAGAAACTCTCGTACTGTGCGAGCGTAATGTGCTGGGCAGCCATCTTGTTGGTACCACATGCTGCCGTAAATGTTTAGTGGCACTTCTTCCAACAAATCTGGTAATTGGTTCTGTAAGAAGTCCAAATAAACCTCGGCAGTTAAGTTCTCCGGTAGCTCAAATGGACCAATAACAGTACCATTCAAAATTCCCGTCCACATGTTCACCTTAAACCGGTACTGCGATCTGTCTTCCCGCATCAAATGTGGATTATCCACGTGCCATTCGTGCAAATTATGGAGGTTCATGTAACCATCTTTTTTAAACGTGGATTCGTCAGACCACAGAATTTTTTCAAAGAATCGCGGATCATCTCTGTATCTCTGCAACATCGTTTGACAAAATTGCAATCTCTCTGGGTAGTCTCGGGGTAACAGGCTTTGTACTCGTTGTACATGGTAAGGATGAAACTGGTTCTTTTGCAAAATACGATGTGCAGTACTTTTGGGCACTCCGATGTTCTCTTCAATCCCACGTACTGAGATACTCGGGTCTTGTTCGACCGCCTCGAGCACTTCGTCCTCGTAGGGTATGAAAGGCCTTCCCTCGCTGGTATTTTGATTAGGGAATCGACCCTCTAAGAGTGACCGATGCACGTTAATAAATACCCGATAATCAGGATGACGCTCAGCGTTTGGGTATCTCTCACGATACATTCTAGCTGCAGCATTAGCGTTGCATAAGCATTCTCCATAGATGAGATGCATATTGGTGTATTCTTGTGCGGTGTATCGAGATGGCATGATAACACACTACAATGGAATCACACACTACAACCGAAGATACGACAGTAAAACAAGTCCAGGGTCGTCAGAAACGGGGCAGATAAAACCAAATCACAAAGCAAATCAAGTCCAATAAACAGAAGCACAGTTGTAAGTACGAAGTCAATACGGATACAGAAAGATGCGCAATGAACGAAAGATCGTAACGTACTGCAGTTTTGCACGTTCATCACTGTGTTGTCGGGTTGGCGTCACTATCTATCTCACTCGCACTGAGCGTCACTGTCTGTCTCGCTCACTCTAGACAAGATGACGTCACTCATCGTCGTCACATAACAACTTAATACCAACATTTTAAAAATTTAAACAGAGTTACCTAACATCCGGTTCCGTTAAAAAAAATTTTTTTTCCTCAACAAAGAAGTAATCCAGCAAGTATCATACCATTTTGGAATCCAGATTAAATGCGCCATCTTTTAAAGTTACTTGCCAAAATACTGTAGTAATTTTTTTTTACAGTACAGACGATTAAAGTTGGGTGTAGTAATTATTTTGAATTTAATCTTGGGCAAAACACACCATTTTATTGAAAACTGAGGCAGGTATGTTTAAATTATGAATTGTGATTTACAGAAGGGTTAGTCATGACTACAATACCGAAAAAAAAATCACAAAAAAGTAATATTTGTAGTCTTAGGACATGAAAGACCATCACAGGGTGTCAGTTTTTCCGATATTTTTAAAAGTCCTTATAATGTGAAAAATACATGACAAAGATTTTTTTTCACATTTTTCTCATAACTGTCATGACTTGGCCTATCACCCGTTTTCGGTTTATCGTTGATTTTTGGGACACCCTGTATAAGATTAATATTTGTTTACCTAATAATCATATTCTATTATATCCGGTATAGGTAATTATAATCATACCGGATATTAAATAGTTCTCATATTGATTTTTGCCCTAACGATTGTCAATGATATATAAGGGTGTAACTCTTCGTTGTCACGAGACTTAAGAATAGATTGATACTGTTATAAGCAGAGACTCTGCCCGATTAAAATATTGTAATTATAAATATGGAGAGTTGTCTTTTATTCACGTCCGTAACAATTCAGAAGAGGGGTCAAGAAGAAACGTATCAAGGCCATACCCAGATGGACTCGAAAAAAGGAAACAGGAAGACAGGTCAGTGATGATTTTTTTTTTTTTTTTCTTTCGTTTCTGATGACTCCACGCCCAACCCTACGCTGGCAAAAAGAGAAAACCACGCTGTGTGGCTCATGATTCGTTATTTTTACGATAAAATGTGAATATTGCTGGTCAAGATGTAATTTCATGTAGGTACATCAAACTTTATACTCTTTATTGGCAAATACTGCATACACAATATGATAAATCGTAATACATTGAAAAATATATAAAACTTAGTGCCTTGTATGTACACTACATACTTATTTTAAATTAAGTATTAAGTATTACATATAGATAATTATGATTATAATATTGTACCTACTAAGTAGAAAAATATTTTATAAACAATATTCTTGACCTTTTGCAAAGTATTTTTCTTATGAGAAACTTTTTTTTTTAAATACCGTCGTTATTTATTTTTCTGTTAAATAGTATTAAGTAAGTAGTTTGGTTTCTTTTATGGTAGTTGATTATACTCGTAATAATAGATAGACCGTCTAAACTGCGTGCTAATGCTAAAGTTTATCAAACATGAGAAATGGTATATTTCGGATATGTCTTTTAGAAAATTTTAGTAAAGATAATAATTCCTTATCTTTAATTTCTCGGGAATCATCATGGTGGCGCGGAGGAAAAGTCTACAGCATATGCTCTGGGGCACGTGATTGTCGAGCACAACAACTGTGTGACACACTTCGGCAAGCTGCTGGGTAGCCGTTACACCTGGACCTTCGCGGCAACAGGATCAGCAAACTCCGGGAATCATCATGGCGGCGCGGAGAAAAAGTCTACAGCTGCCTTGTGGTCTGGGGCACGTGATTGCCGAGCACAACAACGGTGTGACACACTTCGGCAAGCTGCTGGGTGGCCACTACACCCGGACCTTCGCGGCAACAGGATCAGCAAAATCCGGTGTGTATATTGATTCTTAATTTAAATGATCAAGTGGTTTTTATGCGCCCCGTAATTATTAGCTCCTCAAGTGTCGTTATTTATACTGGTAGTAAATTTAATATATTTTAAATTTAAAAGAAAACAAATGATTGGATTGATTGACTAACTTGAAATATTACCATCAGATATAGGCACAGAAATAAAGTGGATATAGGAAATAATGAAAGGGTTTGGAGATGCTTATACTCTTTCTTTGGGCATATTATCTAATATTAAAACTTATATAGGTAAATTGTATCTAAGTGGATTGATACGTCGAAATAACTAATAATAATAAAACTTAGTTCAAGATTAATCAATAGTCTTATTACTACGTCGAACTGTTTGATTGTAGAAACTAATAGTACCAGTGATGTAATGAGTGACATTTAATAATGCCGGTTTTAGATCAATCAATCAATCAATCAATTATTTATTTGCTATAAAAACGGTACAAATGATGTTTAATACACATATTACATTAACAGCTGGCACTTTTTAAACATTAGCATGTGTTATTTTAAGTTTAAGAAGTCTAATTTTAATAACATGAATTAGCCATCACGTCTTGTACACATTTTAAAATTACTCAATACAATAATAGCAAAACATTTCATCATTTAATTAAATAACAATAATTATTTTAATAAAATTAATTACATAATTATTAAAGTCAATATAATTTTAAAGCATATAATGTATGTATGATATAAATATAATGTATATAAATAAATTACAGTAACGGCACTCGATACAAAATTACTCGTATGAATTGTAGACTATAAAGCGAATGAATCGTAAAAAAAAAACTTAACTAATTATGTGTTAGGTAAATCATGTTATTCCTGGAGGAGTTATATGCGTCGAATGATATTTAAAAATGATTAATTTAGGCTCATACGTTGATAACGTGTGCCGACCTGGTAACTGGTATGTCCAATAATAGCCATAATGTAATGACTGTAAGATTATGAATGCAGTTTTTATTTTCTGTTCGCGAGTAGTTTGAGGACCTCCGTAGCGCATTGGTTGTGTGCGTTGGTGCTCTAGCGAGATTTCGCGGGTTCGAATCCCGCCGAACAAAGTTTTCAATATTCATCATGAATGTTTATCAAACTTGCGTATAATTTAATCAAAATCTTAAATATGTGTAAAGTATAAAAATATTAAACATATCGGATACTTAGCACGGGTCCCGACGTGGTGTAAAGCGTCTAAAGATATTAATATTATTATTATTTTCCTGTTCGGACTAATAAATCAATTTTATAAAATATACAAAAAAAGGGGTAGGACCTTATAAAGTATGCAACCCTTTTGTTAGGGATTCTAAGGCCTTGGGCTGTATCGATCTTAAGGGAATGCATATTCTTACGGCGACAGAGAAGCTTTTATGTTTTGAACCATGCAGATTATGTTTTAAAGAGGATGAAATTGTTATGTCTAAGGTACAGGCCGGAAAATGCATGTTTTAGAACTCTTAGAGAAAACAAACTTGAAATTGGATAAAAAAAAAAATGTTCTTTCTTAAAGAAACGTGTCGATTACTTAGGCTACGATGGTTTTCTGCTGGCACAATCTCTTCTGGTAAAAATAAGATAGATACCCAAAAAAAAATGCATATGAAGTAAGGCAGTTTATCGGATTAACTTCGTATTTTAGAAAATTTATACGCTCCTCTGCTTACAAAGAATGGTGTTGGGGACTTGAATATGTCAAACTTTAAAAATTAAACTGACCGAGAGACCCGTTCTTGCTATTTACAATGACAAAGCGGATTTTGAAAATGTGAATAAACCGTGAAATCCCTATACTGGTTTCCTAAGATGACGAGATTTATTAGGGAAATAAATAAATAAATAAATAAATAAATAGAACTTTATTTGACATTTTGGACAATACATACTCGTACATTAAGTGAAGATAATTATACATAGGTATTTAAAACACAAAATTGAACACCAGATAACACAGCAAAAAAGTAACGAAAAAGAATACAAGGATTAACAAATAGATATGAACATATTATCCGGTGGGAAGTGTAGGTAGTAGGTATTGCCCAAAATCAAAATGGAATACCACTCAGGTGTATCACCACGACACGACGCCCAGCGGGCCTACTCCCGACACAATCGAGTACCGAATCTGTTCGGTATAATTTATTTTCGTATTTTATGAATTGCTTTATAATATATAAAGTGAATGACTTTGAAACTAATCGGGATAAATAATATTGTTAGATCGTAACTTTCTGCACTCCCGACCATATCGATCGACTGAGAATCAAAATAAACAAATGTCAATTTATCGATCGTATCTAAATCAAGATCAAATCAGTTAGGAGAGTAAGGCCCCTGTTTACAGTGCGGTTACGGTAAATCTAGTACAAAAAAAAAAAGAAACAAGTTTGCAATTACTGAACTCTGTGCGACTCTAAAATGACTTATAATAAACATACTATTATAATAATAATAAAAACATTTATTCAAGTCACATTCACATTACACTACATCACAAAATATCAACAATATCAAAAACTAAACTTAACATAGGTAAATAGACATACATTATGTGGATGGGCAGTGTAACTCAAAACAGCTGTTAAATTGGAGTCCACACTATTATACGATCACGGCATAGTACCTACCTAATAGTATGCTAATAGCGATACCGCGATCCCCGGTATTATGTGGATCCAATTGTCTGGCGATCGACATATGCGCACCGGCAAAGTTGTACACAATAAAATAAAATATATTATATAGGTACTTTAAAAAAAAATATATATATAGGTGTATATATATATATTTATTATATTATTGTAAATACATAATTAATATATTTATTAATATCTATAAAATAAAATAATGCCCATGTGTAGTAAGTATAAGATAGTAGTAAAACAATAATAGTGATCTTGAAAAATATTGTCTCTAGATGAAAGTTTTCCATATCACAAGATAAAATAAAGTTACACAAAGTAAAGCACCGCACACCACGCGGAGACTCAGAGCAGAGTTCAAAAGGCTAATAGAATTAAATATGTCATAAGAAAATATATCATATAGACGAACACATTATAACATATATATAATATATATGCTTTGGAAGTTGGTATTTATAACCTACTTCCTAACATGGCGACTTAGCGAGCTTACCGGAATGGACGACGCATACCTAACAATAACAATTACTGATAAGATGTAGAGTATGATTATATTATTAATTTAGTTTATAATATTATAATCCAGCGTACAATTCTAAACCACTACACTTCGGCTTGCAAAACAGAAGGTGCTCGAAGAGGTGGTGGAAGATTGTTCCAGTCTTTGCTAGCCAGGTATTCGAAGCTGCAACAACCAGTAATTAAACTAGATTTGTGTGACCATGAAATAATATATAGTAAACATGCTATATCTGTGTGATACTAAAATAAAATCTAGTAATTAAACTAGATCTGTGTGACCATGAAATAATATATAGTAAACAAGCTATATCTGTGTGATACTAAAATAAAAACTAGTAATTAAACTAGATCTGTGTGACCATGAAATAATATATAGTAAACAAGCTATATCTGTGTGATACTAAAATAAAAACTAGTAATTAAACTAGATCTGTGTGACTATGAAATAATATATATAGTAAACATGCTATATCTGTGTGATACTAAAATAAAAACTAGTAGGTAAATAAACTAGATTTATGTGATTATAAAATAACAATTAGTTAGTATTAAAAAAAAAAACTATATTATCTATGTGACAATAAAATAATAATTCAAAATATTATGCAAAATTTGTGTACATAAATGTTTACACTAAAATAACATCTACTAAATAAACCAGATCCAAGAGATACTAAACCAACTCAGCAGGATAATTGACTATGATAAATAACTTAATAATTGAAATAGACACAATGAAATATATTTTGGTCATAATGTATTTAAGATATTTTCTAAGTGCAATTACTGTTTTCGTTTATTTCTTTCAGGTACACAAAAAAGATATGACGAAAACTAATCATCTTGCCCTGGGACATGGCAAAATGCAGGATGGCCGAGTGTTACAAACATCTTCAGTCTCGGCAGTGCCCACATCTAGATCCGTGATATTACAATTATGCGTGTTTATTTTATATTAGTATTAATTTCATTAAACTGTTTATTAATAATTTATCAATCAACTGACTGTTATAGATTATATTATTGTAGTTATTTTAAATTATTTAATATTTAAATATGGCAACCCATGACGTCACTTCCATAATATTAAATTGTCATACAATTTATTATCTTAACTAAAGTAAGAATAATTATATAAGATTAAATATATGTTATTAATATTTGTTATTAAGATTAATATTATATAAGATTAATATTTGTTTACCTAATAATCATATTCTATTATATCCGGTATAGGTAATTATAATCATACCGGATATTAAATAGTTCTCATATTGATTTTTGCCCTAACGATTGTCAATGATATATAAGGGTGTAACTGTTCGTTGTCACCAGACTTAAGAATAGATTGATACTGTTATAAGCAGAGACTCTGCCCGATTAAATATTATATATGAAGCATTGCCTATTATTCACGTCCGTAACAATATAGCAGTTTGTAGTGAATAAACAGAAACCTATAAAACCCTTCTCATAAATACTGTCCTAGTATCCTACAAGTGACTGCAAGATAAAATAGATTATATGTTAATTTAATCGCATTAGATACGGGTTCTAAATCAGTAATTAACCGTGACCGGAAACTATAAAAATGTATTATTTATTTCTGCGAATAAGTACAACGCATATTCAAATTTAGATTTAAAAAAGTTTCAAATACTATCTAGCTTTGGGTGGTACAAATTGTCTGAAGCGAGTTAGTATATTGGATATTATTATAGAACAATGCAAGGAAAACTTATCTAGCTGCAATATTGCAATGCTACGCAGTATTCTAAAAAGCGTCTGCTTCAGAATAAATTATTTAATTATAATAATAATATGAAGTTGTATACAATGCAGGAATTAAATCTTTGACAACTACAGCATTATAAGCTAAGCCAAGATGTAGGTACAATCTTAATTTTCATATATTTTATTATTAAATAATATTAATGAAGGATAAGGTTTACATTGACATCAGAGTCGTTGCTATCGGTGTATAATTACCAAAAAATATAGTAAATGTACAAGTTAAGATGTAAATGAACTATTCTATTTAACTAAGACTTTTCTGTTACTTTGATTGAATCATAACTAAACTCTCTTGTGCATTGTTAACTGGGTTTTGAGGTTTGGACGTACAAGACTTACTTGGCGTCTGTGAGAATACTGTTATATATCTCAGGACTGGGTTGTATCTGCAAAAGTCAAAACAAACAAGAGTCTAAAAATAAACTTTGTTGTGTACTAAGGGCTGTTAAATACCACCAGATACTCATTATTATACTTTTAGGAATCAGGGGTAGATATTAAATAAAAAAAATACAAAAACAAGCCGAGCAACGGCTTATTTTTATTTTTATTTAACAATTTATTGCACACAAGATACATTCCAATAGAACAATTTACAAAGAAAGACGACACAAAGGTACTGCTTATTTCTAAAAAGAAATTTCTTCCAGCAGCCCTACGGAGAGATATGGGATTAAAGTTAGCAGATAGGGCGTGCAAAATTATAAACATGATATACATACATAAATACATACATACATACATAATTATATTTATATATATACCAACATATGTATATTTACAAAACAAAATATAAATTACATACAATGATAATAATATATACCTACTTGATACAATAAATAAAGTATATACTAATAAAATAATTCTACTTATATGGATTGAGATACGAAATAATGCTCTTTCAAGCGCCTTTTGAATACAGCAATAGTGGGACTGTCGCGAACGGTGTGAGGAAGCGAATTCCACAGCCTGACTGCATGAACGGTGAAGGAGTAGGAATAGAGATTGGTGCGATGCAATGGGATGGAGAGAGTCGTTCTGACTTTAGATCTACAAGGGGTATCAAAGGGTCGAGAAAAATTGAATCTTTCGAGAAGATATGAAGGAGAGAGGGGATTATACAGGATATTATAAAGTAAACAGAGGATATGGGAGTTGCGACGAAGGCGAATAGGGAGCCACCTGAGTTTCAATCGAAAAGCTGATACATGATCAAATTTTCTGAGTCCAAACACAAAGCGGATACAGAGATTCTGCAACCGTTCAAGTTTTGTTAGCAGCTCTTCGTTGATATCCAAGTAGCAGGAGTTGGCATAGTCAAGGATAGGGAAGATTAGTGTCTGGATAAGGAAAATTTTGGTGTTCACGGGCAAAAAATTTTGGAGGCCCCTTAATACGTGCATCGAGTGGTAGACTTTTCTGCTTACTTCACTAACTTGAGGATTCCAAGAGAGATTGCTGTCTATGATTAAACCTAGGTTTTTGGCAGTATTGGTATAGGCAATGACAGTGCCATTGTACATGACCCTAGGCACATTATGTAACCGCTGAGTCATGTATTTACTTCCTATGATCATGGCCTGTGATTTATTCGGATTGACCAGCAGACCAAAGGATTTAGCCCAGTTAGATATACGCTGAAGATCAGCGTTAATTTTGGTAACTGCGGAATTAATCTCATCTATAGGTGAATGACGATATATTTGCAAGTCGTCTGCGTAGAGATGGAAATTAGATTCAATTATTTTGGAAATTGTGTTAATAAAAATAGAAAACAAAAGGGGAGAGAGAACGCCACCCTGGGGGACACCCACTTCGATATCACACCAATCCGAGGTAGCCTCATCAAAGCGGACACGTTGCGAACGTCCCCGAATATATGAGTCGAACCAGTTTACTGCTGAGGAAGAAATGTTAAGAGAGTGAAGGACGGAAAGGAATATGTCAAAATCTACAGAATTGAAAGCACTGCTAAAGTCAAGTAGGACAAGAATAGATACACATTTATTTTCCATTGCAAGACGGAGGTCGTCAGTGACTTTTAGCAGTGCTGTCACTGTACTGTGACCTGGACGAAAGCCGGATTGGAAGGAAGAAAGCAATTTATTTGTGGATAAGAATTGAGATAGCTGTTTGTGGACAATGTGTTCAAGGATTTTGGATAGATAGGGTAATATAGAAATTGGCCTAAATTGAGATAAGGAAGAAGGATTAGGAGTTTTAGGTAGTGGAATGACATTGGCATGTTTCCATGCTGTAGGGAAAGAACTCAGTGTCAGTGAATAATTAAAAATGTGTGTAAGTGTTGGAAAGAGTTCTGGAAGGGTAAGGGATATCATCCGAGGGCTCAGACTGTCGTTGCCCACAGCAGTAGAGGTGATAGCCATGATATGATTATTTACTTCATCCTCGGTGACTGGTTTAAACTGAAATGGGGAACAGGACGGAAGAGTAAGGGAACCAATATGGGAAATCGTATGTGATTTTGTAGCCTGGTCGACAATTACTGGTGGGGCAGAGAAATGAGCATTTAGCTCATTTAAATTCACTGAATTGTCAAAGCTATTGGAAGATTTGCCAATGCCGAGTGTTGAAAAAAATCTCCATAATTGTGAGGGGTTATTTTGAACTATTGAGGAATGTATGTGGCGTCTTTTAGCATCTCTACACAAACGACCACAACGATTCCGCAGAAACTTATACTTAGCTAAATTCTCGTCTGTTGGTCGTTTCCTGTATCGCTGCATAGCACGGTTGCGTTTAGCCATGAGAGCGATTATGTCTTGCGACAGCCAAGGTGCCGGTGCATGTTTGATTTTAACTTTTTTTACCGGGGCATGTATGTCAAAGATGTGTGTTATGGCATCAGTTAGAAGTGCCACCTTTTGGTCAATATCTGTGGCTGAGTAAATAGTTGACCAGTCGTAACCAATCAAGTCGCGCTTAAGAGCCTCCAAATCTATGGCCTTAATACTACGAAGGAAAGCATATCTCATTTTACGACGGGGAGGTCTAATTTTAAAGGAAAGGAAAATAAGGTCGTGATGTGAAAGGTTGGATGGGAACTGACCATGAGAATCTATTAGATTAAGTGACGAGGTGATAATGAGATCTAAGAGGGAAGGAATACAATTTGGAACATGATGGGTTGCTGAAAGTGGAAGTATATTGAGGTTAAGGGAGGAGATTAAGGTACACAGTTTAATCGCACGCGAGTCAGCTTTCAAGAGACATGTGTTGAAGTCACCTGCAAGTAAAGTATAGTCATAATTGGGGCAGTGTGTGGCTAACAAACATTCTAAATCGTTAAAATAATCTACACGCAGAGATGGACTATAGATTACACACAGCAGGAATCTTTTGTAGTGTAGGGTGACTTCAACACACAAGTACTCGACTGACCCGGAGTAGCTAGGTGAGGATGCAACAGTTTTGCTAACAATGTCACCACGCAGATAAATAGCCACTCCACCGCCGCCTTTACCTACGCGATCATTGCGAATCAGTTTATATCCCGGTAGAGCGTAAGCAGTCGACGAAAGTGATGGCTTAAGCCAGGATTCTGATACCAGAATGGCATCTACAGGAGAATTGCTAAACATATCAAGTAGATCTGGGTAATGGCGTGGTATGCTCTGAACATTAACATGGACAATGTTAAAGTTGTTGGAAAAAGAGGAAAAAGCACTATTTAATCGTTCACGAGCAGAAAGGGAAGCCGAACTCCCGTCGTCACTATCCACACTATTAAAACTGTCAGACGAAGAAGAGCATGAAAAAAAGGCATCATTCCCAATATCATTATCAATCAAATCCATATATATAAATAATACTATAAAATATACCTACTTAAACAATATTATAATGCTATGATATTAATATGATATAAAAATAATTATCTTAAAAATTAATCAATAATAATAATAACGTATCCCACGTATTAAAAAAAACCCATCTTAGCTCACCGTAGTGAAGATAGAAGAAAATTACACACTTAATAACATAGAATTTACAATAATTGCATTAAAACCAATACACCATAACCCAAAACACAACAGTCTAGTAAGGCAACTAACGCTTAATAATTATTATCATAATATACTTTAATAAACCAAGCAAAGACAAATAAATAAATGTCGGATTGTACTATGGCAATTGGCAACATTAGAGCATGACAGCTTATTAAAGTTTAAAATAAAAAAAAGACAATCACTATCAATGACAGTTGCTGTTTTGGTTGACATTGACATAAGTACCGATTATTTGTTGTTCTGTCAATATTAAAAAGAGTATTTTGTAATTGTTTGTGTATAATTAAAATATTATCGGGTGATTAGAGATTAAAATCCGGTACTACCTTAAATTTGCGCCATAGACAAAATTGAAATAAAAAACAAGTTATAAAAAACAACAAAACAACGAGACGAAGAGAAAACATATAGTTATAACTTATATCCTAAGCTTAGCAATCACAACATTCACAAAATATACGTTACGACTTACAGAGCCTCAGACTAAGTCTTTTTAGCACGACGAGAGGTAGAAGCTGTTCTGCTGGAGGGCTTATTATCCTTGGTGCTAGGCTTTGAGATAGCTCCAGGAGCACTGTTATCCGATGAATGAGGGGCCGTCTTGGGATCTTTGACAGCAGGGAACGAAGACATTAGTGTTTTAAGCTCCTGCATGGATTCTATCTTTCGACGTGTTTTGTCAGGCAATATGATCGCAATCTTTCCCTCAGTGGACCAACAGCTACGTACTCCGGAGTGCTGGCGTGCAGTCCTAAACACCTGATGCCTTGACTTAGTTAGGAACTCGGAGATAACAATGCCTGTGCCCCTGAGTGTAGTCTTTGCGTCCCAGACCAGGCGCCGCTGCTCAAAGTCCCGGAATCTAACGAGGACTGCACGGGCTTTCGCGTTAGGAGACCCAAGTCGATGACATGACTGAACATCATTACAGGTAAATTCAATATGCATTTTGTCGCTGATGGTATTAGCAATGATCTTCAGTAAATTTTCATCCTTTGTTTCAGCAATGCCATGGAACAAGAGTATTTTCTTGCGAAGGAACGTCTCATGCCTGTCCAGTCCCAAAGATAACAAATCTATCTGAATTTTTAATTTGGATAGTGTTTGCCAAACAAAAGTTTTGAAGTCACGGAACTCACTGCTTAGACTGGAGAGGTCTGGTTTTGATGGTGCTGAAGCAGCGTTATGAAGACGCTGCTCGTAGGACTCCATATGTGATTGGAAGAGACTCGCCAGATCCTCCATGTTGGCAGCAAGTTGTGCAGACATATCCATTATTATAGGTTATAGTGATGACTATGAAAAGTGATTAAGTGGTGGAAATTTTATATTGTGGTGAGCAAAGTGGAGTTTTAACTATAATTTAGTGCAATACATATATTGTTATGGGAACTGTAAGTATTTTTATTTTAAAAAGTATGAACCCAAGTTTAAATTAAGTGCAGTTGCTACGCCTACCCACACAAAAAAAAAAATTTTTACGGCTTTTATTTAAAATCTAAATAAATTAACAATTAACAATTAGAAATAAGAAATTATTATTTACACAATTCAACTATACAAAATTAAACACTGACTTAGTAAAATCAATGAAACAGTAAAAAAGTAACAAATACATAAAAGTAACACATTACACAATATAACAGAAATAAATAAGTTAACAAGAAAAGATCTCACCAAGCAGAGTTACACCTTTCGGTCCAGGTCACGAGCGGAAAAGGCTTGTACTCCATGGATTTTCTCTCCCGACACCCTTTCGGGGACGAGGTATTCGGTGACGGGGCTATGCCCCTTGGCCGAGGGATCTTCCGCACCTCACGACGATGAGGCGGTCTCTGGGTCGAGTGGTTACACTCATACTCTTGTGCAAGCTGGCTCAATCCTACTCTACTTTCCCTGCGCCGCTCCGGCGGTCCACCCCGCCAGGTGAGATCCCCGGTAGCCCCGGGGAAGGCCCAGCGGAGGCTGCCAGCGACAGGAGCGGCAAGCTCAGGTGTAGAGCGGAGAGTGGCTTGCTTATTGTGTTCTTGCTGACCGGTGGCTCCGTCTTGCTGGCTGCATTCTTGTGCGTAAATAAATAAATAATCAGACATAAGATTGTATAATGATATTAATTAATTGTTAATGGATATATATAATTTGTATTAGAATGTATAATATTGGGTTAGTTAATTTGATTAATTTTGGTCGACGATTGGAGGGCCCTAACAGCACAATGATAACATTGTGCTGGACTCTACCGACCGGGATGGGGATAAAATAATTTAATGATTCGATTATTAAATAAAATAATTGAATAAAATAGCTTATTGGGGCTAGGATGGGAGGGGGACAACACGCTATCACTATCTCTCCCTATCAAGCGACGGCTAAAATTTAATTCATAAGAATAAAGTAAAATTAAAATTAAATTTATTAAGATTAAAATTAGAATTCATGAATTAAATTAGATTGAATAAAATTAATTAGGATTTAAATTGAATTTTGTAAAAATTAATATTATTTCCCTAGCGACTAGATATAAACTACTGATTGGAGAGACCTAACTACAACGACATGATGTTTTAATTATAATTGTATTTGGTAGGACTCAACCGACCAGGGTGGGGCATTCGGTTAGTAAGGGGTAGGGACGGGCAGGGCGACTATTTGTTGGACACGGAGGTCCGGCAAACGACTGTCTTCCTACTGTCAACCTATCAACCAGCTAACCGATGCGGAGATGAAAATGAGAGATGCTAAAAGAGTATGGGGTTTGAAGATGGAAGTATTTTATTATTAACGGATCTGGTTATAGTAATAGCTAGTCCGGGGGCAGTATTATGTTTTCCCTAGGGTAGGGTTTTTGGTCTGGCGGGCGGGTATGCCATGGGGCTAGATCCTTTAGCGAATCCAGTCTAGAGGCGTCCGCTCTGGCAAACATGTTTGACGTCTGTCTGCTGACAAACTCTGTGATGCTCTCTACCTTCAGGTCACGGGCTATGACAGAGTTTTTGACGTATCGTGGGGCCCCGGCGGCGAGCCGGAGTGACTTATTTTGGACTCGCTGTATTACGAGTTTAGATGCTGGTGTGGTGAGTTGGTACCAGGCCGGGGCCGCGTACGTGAGCCGTGACCTGATATATGTTTTGTAGAGCGTAATTTTTGTTGACAGGGGTAGTGCCGAGGAGGCCATTAGTGGCCGTAGTTGGGCCAGTGCAGAATTGGCCGAGGCGGCTGTGAGTTTGGCGTGTTTGGCCATGGTTAGTTGGCTATCTATGGTCACACCCAGGTACTTGGCTGTGCGGGACCATGGTATACATGTGCCGTTCAGCTTGAGTACCGGCGGGAAGGCGGCCCCGCCGAACATTGGGATTATGATAGCCTGTGTCTTTGTTGGATTAGCCGAGAGCCGCCATTTTTGCAGCCATTCGGGGATAAGATCTAGCGCTCGTTGCATTTTTGTTGCTGCAAATGAGCGGGAGATGGATGTGGTGATGTAGGCAGTGTCATCAGCATACAGCGCTATTTCTGCATCTCTGTGGCGTGGGATATCTCCGGCATAGGTGTTGTAGAGGCACGGAGATAGGCAGCTGCCCTGGGGGACCCCAGCTATTATGGGGTGGGGCTCAGTTAGGGCGTCCTCCACTCGAACCATAAAGGTGCGGTCTTCGAGGAAGGACGCTATCACCTTCACCATGTGTTGTGGGACATCATGGGAGAGTAGTTTATATATTAGGCCGTCGTGCCACACTCGATCGAAGGCCTTTTCCATATCTAGGAAGACCGCACAGGAGGCCTCCTTCTTGTTTAGTGCGGCCGTGAAGGAGTGGATCACTCTGCTGAGCTGGTGGGTGGTGCTCAGCTCAGCTCTGAACCCGAACTGTTCGGTTCTTTGGGGCAGGTGTGGTGTGAGGTGCGAGAGGAGTAGCTTCTCGAACACCTTTGATATAGATGGTAGGAGTGTGATCGGGCGGTAGCTCTCAGCCTTCCTCACATCCTTTTGTGGTTTGGGGAGCATTATCACCGTCCCGATCTTCCATCTAGAGGGGAAGTGGCCAGAACGAATGATTCCGTTGAAGAGACGGGTAATTGCAGCCACCGATTTGTGAGGTAGGTGGCGCAAGTGGGCATTGGCAAATGCATCTATACCAGGGGCCCTCTTTATTGGCAGGAGTGAAATGGTCTTTTTGACCGCCGTCGGTGAGATGACGACAGGGGCGATGGTGGGGAGTGTGGAGTTCTTGAACTCTCTTACCCGGGCCTCGACTTCTGTTATGTGCTCTGTGGCGTCAGAGTCAAAGGGTACGAACTGGCGCTCCAGGTGGCGTGCCAGGATTTCGGCGCGGTCTGAGGCACGATAACGGAGGTGGCCGTCCTCGTGTATAAGAGGTCTAATTGGGGGGGGAGCGTTTTTGAGGCTCCTACATAGCCGGTGTAATGAGGACCAATCGTCTGACGCATCCTCGATAACACGGTTCCACCGTTCCGTGTTAATGAGTGCGAGTTCAGTACGAATCTTCTCAGCGAGAGAGTTAACCTCTCGCTTTGTGTTGGGGCATCGATTGCGCTGCCACGCCTTTCTCAGGGTTCTTTTCCTCGCAATGAGGACTCTGAGGTGGGGTGGGAGGCGGGGGCCGCTGGGGTCAGGTCTGTGTTGGGCTGCTTCTTCGCTGCTTTCCCTAGCCGCTTTGAACGCCTGTTCTAACGCCTCAGCGAGTCTTTCTACCTCATCTGGGGTGGAAGCTGGGAAGGACGGGGTGTTCGCGTTTAAGGTTTTCGCGAACAGGTCCCAGTCTGTCCTGGGCTTGGGCGGCCTAGGTGGAAGTCCGGTTGGGGAGCCCTGTATTTTTAATAAGACAGGGTGGTGGTCGGATAACATGTTGTCCGGTAATACCTCCTGTTGTATTCTACCGGACATGCCTTTACATATTGTAATGTCGAGGACATTGGCGATTTGGTTTTGGGAGTCCGGGTACCTAGTGGGTACGTCTGGACCCAGAATCTCGTAACCACGGGCTTCTGCATCGTTGTGCAGTTTCCTCCCGTTGGGGCACGAGTGGCTGGAATTCCAGGCTGCGTGGCTGGAATTCATGTCACCGGCAATAACAGTCGGCTCTGTAGATAAGAGCTGGTGGATGTCGGTGACATTTAGGCTCGTGTTGGGCGGTCTATATGCCGCGTAAAAGCGAGTGGGTGTCCCGGTGAGCAGAGCTTCGACACCTAGGGACTGGAAAGAAGTCGTGTTGGTGTCGGGGAGAATTTGATGTATTATTCTCCTTTTGACGCAGATGGCAAGTCCGCGTCTGGCTCTGGGGATTGGGACATCAGTGGCTTCGTCCCGGCGGTAGGTGTGGTAGCCTGGAATGTGGAAGCGGCGTTTTGGGGCCAGCATGGTTTCGCTGATCAGGGCTATATCAACATCGTGGGCTTGGAGTGTGTGGCGGAGGAGTGTGATTTTGCCATACACTCCTCTCGCGTTCCAATGTAGGACTCTCAGTTGCTCCATTGGGACACAATTGTAGTGAGCAGCTGTAGGGCTGCTGTCAGGGCCATGATGGTCTGGGCGTCTGGGCCTCTGTTTTGGGCCTCGGCGCAGACCTTGGTTACTAGTTCGCATCCTTGGTTAAGGAGGATAGCGAAGTTGGGGTCTGTGTTGGCCTTGGCCTGCTTGCGCTTAGCCTTAGGAGTGCGCAGTGTCACGGCCTTTGGGGTGGTGGGCATTGATGTGCCTGGGGTTGCTCTCTCGGCGGCGACGTAGGCCGGTGGAGCGGCAACGGGTGTCTGGGGCGCAGAGGGGGGCAGGGAGGGAGCGGGTTTTTTATTCCGCTTTCCTTTGCCTTTGCCTTTCCCTCTGGTTTTGGGCCTGCGAGGCTTTGGCTCGTTGGCCTTGGCCATGAGGGATTGGCCCTGTGACTCGGAAGGAGGCACATGGGTTGGGGCAATAGTCGGGGCAGCGGGTTGGGCATCGCTGCTGCGCTTGGGCTTCAGCACTGTTGACAGTGCGCGTGGGCCAGCTCCTTTGTTCCGGGACTCGGAGATGAACACCGGGCAACGGGTATAGTTGGCCGGGTGTGGGCCTCCACAGTTGGCACAGGTTGGTGTGTCCTCCCGAGAGAGTGGACACTCCCTGGCCGTGTGCTCTGCGCCACAACGGACGCAGGTAAGCCTGCGGTGACAGTTCGCACTGGTGTGTCGGAACTGTTGGCACCTATGGCATTGGCTTGGGCCCTGCTTGCTACGCCACATGTCGATCATGACTCCTTCCATTCCCAGGAGCTCCTTGATCGAGTAGACCTTGGTGTAGTCAGGGGTCTTTTGTATCACAGCGTGAAAGATGCACCCTGGTCTGCCCCTTCGGGCATTTATTTGCCGGACATAGCTGGCTGTGACGCCGTGTTCGGCTAGGGCCTCGACTATTGTGTCGGGCGACGTGTTAATTGGTAGTCCTTTGATGGCTACCTTTAGATTACGCTCCGCTGGGAGGGAGTAACAGAACCACGATATCTTTTCGGTTGCTTCCAACTTAGTAAGATATCGTTGCACCTCTCTGTACTCCCTGTCGTCCTGCGGGGTAAAGCGAATACCCTTTTGGAACGGGCGGCCGTGGGGATAATGCCCGAGGATGCCCTTCAGGGTGGCGAAGTGCTGCGCCCAGTCGGGTAGGTGTTCTACCACGAGTGGGGGGTAGCGTGGCTTCTTGGGCATAGGGCCTGCCACGTTGGGGCTGGCCGCTGCTGGGGCCTCGGAGGTATCCATTGCCTGTACGGGTTGTGGTTGTGAACCAGCCACGTCGGCAAAGGACCCGGCGGTAGTCTGGGTTAGTGTTTGTACTGCGCCCTGTTCATTCCGCTTTGGTGGCGGAGAGGGGGACTTCGGTGAGTCCGAAATCGTCAAGCGGGGGCGCTTGAAAGTCGATTTGGGCTCACGGGGGTCCTTGGGGAGTAGTCCTTGTTCCCTATAATGGGTAAGCACAAGGCTAACGGTATCGGGCGTCAACCAAGCTTTAGCAGCGTTGAAGTTGGCCCTGGCGACATCGGTTGCGCTTGTGCGGAGCGCCGGTGAATGGGCCTCGCGTGCGGGGGGCGCCGGAACACATCCGGGGGTGGGGACAACATTGGCCCCTCCCCCCGATGCCGACGACTCCGTGACGCGAGGCGGTACCGCGCTACCGATTTTGCGGCTTACTTGGGGGTCGGTGTATTTTGCACCGGCTAGTGGGTGGTACGGCTGGCGTTGGGCAGCCGGTTTGGGGCTTGCGGCCGATGTGTCGCTTCGAGCGGAGGACGACGACATGGTACGTTGCCGTCCCGCTCTAGGCTCTGCATCTTCCGAAGCCGGCGATGGTTTAGGCATGACGGGGGGTGTATGCGTAACTGTATACAGTTACCGCTCCAAGAAGTTCATATTGTCACACTGGATCTTGGTTTGGCGGCTGTTTGCGTGACCCCTAGACGTCCTATCTGGTACTCGGAACGTCGGCAGTCGTGTTGGTGCGAGCAGGATGGACAATAGTGTCTAGTTTCGAAAGAAACAGGCAGCTATTGTCGTGTGGTTACACCGAGGTTTATCCTACCGGTTACGCTGATGTATCCTGGGCGATCCTGGAGCTTCACGACCCGAGGAACACACGCGGCACTCGCGGACAGGAACAACGAACCCCAGTGCAACGGTTAGCAAAATGGCGGAAGGGTCCGTACGCGTACTATGGATGTACGGGCGCACAATCTGGCACAATCGCTCGATCGCACGTCCGCAACTCACACAGAGAGTACAGCGCGTCGGCAACCGAAGTTACGTCCGCACTGCACAACAGCTGGGCTATCCGAAAAAAAAAAAAAAAGGCTTGTAACCGACAACCGACTGGTTTATATACCCTGCGTGAGGAGGTGTTGCCTTACTACTAAATAAAAAAAAACCTATCAACTAATAATAAAAAAACTTATCAACTAATACGGCCTATCTTGACTGCTTATGCGTACACTCGCAAGCAAAAAACATGAAAACACCACCACCACACAAGCAATAATGTTAACACGATCGTGCAAAGTCCCACCACCATGCAGGTTGCAAAACTCGACGCGCGTTTCGCTCCGACCCCGGAGCATCCTCAGGATGTTGACTCTGCGAACAATGTTCGTTAAGTGATGCCGCCTTCGTGTGATCTTTACACAACTTCCCTTTCTTGGGTTGTTGGTATTCGGTTTCGGGGCTACGCCCCCTCACCGAGGGATACTCCTCGCCTCACAGCTGTGAGGCCGTAATTGGGGTGAGCATAAAGCTCCTGGGTGGGCGCGTTGTCCTCTGGGGCAAGCTGCTCTTAATCCTGCTCTGCTTTCCCTGTACCACTCCGGCGGTCCACCCCGCCAGGTGAGATCCCCGGTAACCCCGGGGAAGGCCTAGCGGAGGCTGCCAGCGACAGGAGCGGTGAGCTCAGGTAGGCAGGCAGGAGAGTCCGGCTTGCAGGTGGGGTGGCTGGTCGAAGGCAGCATGCTCTTCGAGGCTGTGTCGTGGTATATAATCAGATTAAAATAACATATTCATTAAAATTTAATTGGGTTAATGGATTATTATTTGGGTTAGGCGTGATTAAAATTAGATAATTAAAATAATTAAGAATAATTGAAATAATTGGAATAATAATAATAATTGAAATAATTGGAATAAATTAAAATTAAAATTAAAATTAAAATTAAAATTTAAATTTAAATTTAAATTTAAATTTAAATTAAAATTTAAATTTAAATTTAAATTTAGGGGGGAGTCCTCTTATGTGCAGGATCACCGGGAGGTGATCGGACTGCATGCTGTCCGAGAGGACTTCCTGCGTTATTCTCCCGGACAAGCCTTTACATATAGCTATGTCCAGGACCTCCGGAGTCTTGCTGGGGTCATCCGGGTAGCGGGTGGGTACGTCGGGGCCCAGGACTTCATATCCCTTGGCCTCGGCGTCGTTATGAAGCGCTCTACCATTTGGGCACGAGCCCGTGGAGTTCCAAGCTGGGTGCTTGGAATTCATGTCGCCGGCTATAACAGCCGGCTCTGTATCTAAGAGCCGGTGAATGTCGGCGACACTTAGGCCGTTGCGGGGGGGCTTGTAGGCTGCGTAGAGGCGGGTGGGTCGGCCTTCTAGCAGGACTTCGACACCAAGGGAATGAAAAGTGTTTGTGTTTGTGTCCGGGAGGATTTGGTGTACATACAATCCTCCGGGCAACACACACAACGAGTCCGCGTGTACCGCGCACAGCGTCGTCTTGGCGGTATATGTGGTAACCGGGCACTCTAAATTTGCGCTCGGGCGACAACATAGTTTCGCTAATAAGCGCTATGTCGACGCCGTGTGAGTGGAGTGTGTGGCGTAGGATGGTGCTTTTGTTTAGCACCCCCCTCGCGTTCCAGTGGAGAACTTTTAGGGGCTCCATTGGGACACTATAGTGGTGAGCAGCTGGAGTGCCGCTGACAGTGCCATAATGGCTTGAGTGTCGGGGCCCCTAGTTTGGACCTCGGCGCAGACTTTCGTAACTAGTTCGCAACCCTGATTCAGGAGTTGCGAAAAGTTAGAGTCTTGTACCGCCTGAGCCGCTTTACGTTTGGGCTTAGGGGTACGTAGGGTCACTGCCTTGGGTGTGGCAGGCACGGAGAAACCCCGGGTGGTTTTTCCCCCGGGGGTGGGCGCCGGAAAGGCGGCTGTGGGTGTCTGGGGCATGGAGGGGGTTTGGGCGGGGGCGGGTTTTTTAGACCGCTTCCCTTTACCTCTGGCCTTGGTCCTGCGCGGCTTCGGGTCGTTGGCCTTGGCCATTAGAGTCTGGCCTTGCGACTCCGAGGGAGGCACCTGCGCTGGGGCTATAGTGGCGGAACGCTGGGCACTGCTGTTGCGGCCTGGCTTGGGCTGCGAGGAGAGCGCCGTTGGGCCTGCGTTTTTGTTACGGGATTCTTTTACGAAAACCGGACAGCGAACAAAATTTGCAGGGTGAGGGCCTCCGCAGTTCACGCATATGGGCGTGTCCTCTTTCGAGAGGGTGCACTCTCTGGCCGGGTGCTCGGCGCCACATCGGACGCAAGCCAACTTGCGGTGGCAGTTTGCGCTCGTGTGGCGAAACTGTTGGCACCGGTGGCATTGAGCGGGCCCCTGCTTGCTTCTCCAAGCGTCTATGGTGATTCCCTCCATTCCAAGGAGTTCACTTATAGCATAGACCTCGTGAAACGTGACCGCGTGAAACACGCAGCCGGGTCTGCCTCTCCGGGCATTGATTTGCCGTACGAATACGGTGGCGAAACCAAGCTCTGCTAGGGCTTCCGAGATACTCTCGGGCGGCGTGTTCACGGGTAGCCCACGAATGGCTACCTTAAAGTTACGCTCTGCAGGAAGAGAGTAGCAGAACCAGGATATCTTGTCGGTTGCCTCCAACTTCGACAAGTATCTCTGAATCTCGCGATACTCTTTTTCGTCCTGCGGGGTGAATCGTATCCCCTTTTGGAAGGGGCGGCCGTGGGGGTAAAACCCTAAAATCCCTTTCAGGGCGGCGAAATGGGTGGTCCAGTCCGGGAGGTGCTCCACAATCAGTGGGGGATAGCGGGGCCTCTTAGGCGCAGCGCTGGCAGCGCTAGGGCCAGGTTGGGCTTGGGCCTCGGACGTATCCATCGCCTGAGGGGTTTTTTTTTTTTTTTTTTTTTTTTCTTCGCCCCTCTATCAGTGACAGGGCTCGTTCATTGCTTTTTAATTCTTATTTTTCTTTTTTAATAAATCGGTTACATAGTTTTACAATATTTCAAATTACAATTATTAATTTCTTTTTTAAATTAATTACAATAAAATAAAATACAATTTTTGGGTTACAATAAAATTTTAAAATACAATTAGATTTCTTCAACTATTAATTACAATACAATAAAATACAATTTTTGAATTACAATAAATTTAAACAATTACTATAAATAATACTATTAACATTCAATTTCAATAAAATTTCAATAAAATTACAATAAATTATAATATTCATAAAACAAAAAATTTAACATTTAGTTCCAATAAAATTACAATAATTATTCACCATTTCTACAGCACAATTAAAACAAAAATAAAAATATCACAGTTATTTACGACACACCACTACCGTTCCTTTTTGCGACTGTCTGCACTATCTGTGTGCAGAATTTTAAAAACGCCTCTCGTTTCTTATTGTCCCCCAGCATGCTTGGCAGTTCATCACCCGTCATCGCGATGCCCAATTTCTGCTCAATATCGTATCTATTGCTAGCAAAAATTGGGCACTCGAGTAACAAGCCTGAGGGGGTTGAGGTGCAACACCAGCCACTGCCGCGAAGGACTGGGCCGATGTGTGGGCTACGTCGCCCTTGTCATTCCGCTTGGGGGGCGGAGAAGGAGTCGGGGACTTGGGGGAGTCCGTTGTTACTAGGCGCGGGCGCTTTAGTAACGTTTTGGGCTCGCGTGGGTCCGTTGGAAATAACCCTATGGTTAGTTTGTAATAACTTAGGGTTAGTTTGAGAGTGTCCAGGTTCAGGTGAGATTTAATAATCTCGAAACTGGCCATGGTAGAATCGGTTGCGCTCGGGCGGTGTGACGGTGAATGGGTCTCGAAAGCGGGGGGCGTCGGAGAACATCCGGGGGTGGGGACAACATTGGCCCCGCCCCTCGATGCCGACGACTCTTTGCTTCGAGGCGATGCCGTGCTACCGACTACTTTGCGGCTTACATGGGGGTCGGAATAAACTACTCCGGCCAATGGGTGCTTGGGCTGGCTCTGGGCAGCCGGCTTGGGACTAGCGGCGGAGGTGTTGCTTCGAGTGGAGGATGACGACAAGGTGCGCATCCGTCCCACTCTAGGCTCCACATCGTCCGCGTCGGGGGCTCTACTCGACATAACGGGTAATGGGAAGTAACTGCGAACAGTTACCACTCCTAGGAATTCATCATGGCACACTGGAGAATCCTATATTCGGCGGCTGTTGAACGCGCGACCCCTAGACGACCTAACTGGGACTCGGTACGTCGACGTATGTGTTAGGTGCGAGCAGGACGGATAATAGCCGCTATTTCGAACGAAGTAACAGACTATTATCCTATGGTTACACTGGTTTGTCCTGTCGGTTACACTGAGGCTTCACCGTTGATCTTGGAGCTTTCACAACAGGAACCACAGCACACTGCTTATGCGTACACTCGCAAGCAAAAAACATGAAAACACCACCACCACACAAGCAATAATGTTAACACGATCGTGCAAAGTCCCACCACCATGCAGGTTGCAAAACTCGACGCGCGTTTCGCTCCGACCCCGGAGCATCCTCAGGATGTTGACTCTGCGAACAATGTTCGTTAAGTGATGCCGCCCGCCAAAACACCGCCTTATATTCCCTACAGCTACTACCCCTACCAACTAGTACCCCCACCAAACAAGTTAATAAGAGGTGACCATCCAGATCACGCAGGAAGACTTTGATTTTTTCTGGAATGCCGGAAGTGAGTGGTGAGAATTGCACTACTATTCTTTTAAATACTATACACCACAAACTGGGCTTGCCAGACATCTCTAAAGGCTTAATCAAAGCTTTTCATCGACTGGGTAGCCCTGAGCCAAGCAAAACTCGCCCTATTCTGATTAAGTTTGCCACTTATGAAACCAAGGCCGCTGTTTGGAGAGCTAAAACCAAACTGAAAGGCACTTCAACCTCAATGAAGGAGTTTCTGACCAGGTCACGACAGGCACTGTTCAACATGGCGCGGGTGCACTTTGGTGTTAGGGCTTGCTGGACGCAGGACGGCGTTGTTTCAATTAAGACTCCAGATGGGAAGCGACATAAAGTGATGACCATAGATGAGCTCCAGTCCTTTATGTTGAATCACCCCAAGGCATCTTCTTCAGGGACGTCTTCCTCAGCATAAATTTAAGTATATGTTTAAATTGTAGGTTTGTGTGGTTATTTGTGAAGTTAATTGTGATTGTTGATCTATATAATATTGTAGTGTTTGCATAACTGGTTGCCTCTCTATCGCCGGAATATACCATGTACGAGACACTTAGAGTGGGGGTCAGTTATACGATAGGCGTGCTGACGGACGGATGTGTCTAACATATATGGTAGTTATTACTAGTGGTACACAGAGTCAATTCTTATATGTGCACACTACAAATGGCGACGAGGATAAACATACTAGTAAGTCAGTGATAAGGTCAGTAAAAAACTTATTAAATTTTGTAAAACGCGTGCATATTAAGAAACAAAATTGAAAAGGAAGGATGAGCTCATTGGCACTTGCACACTGAAATGAGGTATCATTATTATTATGTATATTGTATTGGAATTCATAAGAGTTTCAAAGATATGAAAATGGTATTCTACGTATATTATGGATCCAACAGTGGGTACTTATAGTAAAATTATATGGTTATCTAAAATGGCGAATTCATTATTTAAATTAAAGGTTGACGTGCTTAAGTGTAAAATAAATGACATCTAAAGTTCTAGCTTCTCTAAATGTCGAAAAAATTAATAGTTTAAAACACGTTTGTATAAAAAAAGATGAAGATGGCGGAAGCTGCATAATGCCCGTCTAAGGGTTCATCGGGATTTTCAATATTACACAGTTCTCACAAGTGCAAGCACGATTATGATACGATATTCCTCATGATAGGCAATGATAGGCAAGTGCCTATCTCTCGACTCCATCATCACATCAGTTCGACAGTATCATATTGTTGTATTGATCAGAACTACATAAAGCTGCCAATTTCTATAACGCTACGATAGTTGGAAGATGGATAAATTAGTTACTTTCCATTACATAATTAGTTACAAACAGACCAACAAATAAAAGGGTGTTAATAAAAAGTGTAAACATAGCATTTAAAATATGTGTGTATAGTGGATCTTGACAATTGTTAGCAACATATTGTTACAAACATCTTCAGTCTCTCCAGTGACGCCCACATCTAGATCCGTGATATTACAATTATGCGTGTTTATATTATATTAGTGTTAATTTCATTGAACTGTTTATAAATAATTTATCAATCAACTGATTGTTATAGATTATATTAATATTGTAGTTATTTTAAATGATTTAATATTTGAATAGGCAACCCATGACGTCACTTCAATAATAATAAATTGTCATACAATTTATTATCTAAACTAAAGTACGAATAATTATATTATAATTAAGTGCCTATTGATAAAGGATAAATATTTGTTACCTAATAATTATATTCGATTTAAACGTATTTAGCTAATTATAATTAAATCTGTAAAATAGTTCACATATTGATTTTTGCCCTAACGATTGTCAATAATATATAAGGGCGTAACTCTTCGTTGTTACCAGACTTAAGAATAGATGGATACTGTTGTAAGCAGTGACTCTGCCCGATTAAATATTATAAGATGCAAGAACATGGAGCAACTGTTTTATTTACGTCCGTCACATCTCCGAAGTGGGACAAAGAAGAAACGTGTCAAGGCCATACCCAGATGGACTCGAAAAAAGGAAACAGGAAGACAGGTCAGTGATGATTTTTTTTCCTTTCTGATGACTCCACGCCCAACCCTACGCTGGCAAAAAGAAAAGAGAAAACCATGTTGTGTGACTCATGACCCGTTATTTTTACGATAAAATGTGTAATATTACTGGTGAAGATGTAATTTCATGTAGGTACTTCAAACTTTATACTCTTTATTAGCAACTATGCATACACAATATGATAAATCATAATACATTGAAAAATATATAAAACTTAGTGCCTTGTTCAGGCGTTTGCTAAATAATAAGATTAGTACATTTACTCATAGATAAGAGTAATTTCTTAATATAAGCATTTACTTCCCTATGTACACTATATACTTATTTTAATTAAGTATTAAGTAATACATATATATAATTATGATTATAATATTGTACCTTTTGTATGTGACCTTTTGCAAAGTATTCTTCTTATGAGAAACTTTTTTTTTTATTAACCCTAGAGTGGGCGCGCTATGAGCATTTTGCCGCCCGCGCTAAAAAACCGTTAATAATTTTTAAAATAACTAGCCGTTAGACTTGCGCTTCTTAGTAGCTGCCCCCACTCTCGTTAGCAACGTTTGCCGAGAATCGGGACGTCGTCAGTGCGCGGGGAACCGCTGGAGAAGAAGGTTCCTACCATCAGGTGTCGCCGGGCGGCAAATTGCTCACCGCGCGCCCACTCACGTAAGTAATATTGTATAATGTATTTTTTGCAAAGTCGAAATGTTGACTATATTTTATGGTGCATTAATAACTTTTGCAACTAAAAATATGTTTGTTTTAGGATTTCAAAGAATTCATTGAAAATAATAAATAAAAATGGATAAAATAGAAGCTCAAATTTTGTCTTGGCTAGAAGAAACATCTGATTTTGAAGATGCTAGTACACACATCGTTGAAAATGACAACATTTCAGATAGTGATAGATCTACTATTCATAGTGAGCACAACACGGAAACAGAACAGTCAGCAGACAGTGACGCTTTGAACAATGAAGAATATTATTCAACTGTTGTGTCTTCCGAAATAGCACCTACACCCAGTTCAGATATGAGTAGCCATCAGCCTCGATCTCGTCGTCGTAAACGTAGAATACAACCACGTGGTGATAAATCTCCAACATGTACATCCAGCGATGATGATGAACCACTAGCGCAACTACTTCGTCTCAGGAATACTGTATCGTCCCCGCAGGCAAGTACATCAGCTCAATCTCAACTTTTATCTGTTACTCCAGCTTCTCGACGACGACCTACTAGAGTTCCGATGTATCAAGGTAAAGATGGCACTAAATGGCTTATTCACCCTCCTTTACGACCAAATATCCGGACAAGACAAGAAAATATTGTAATCGGCAGGCCCGGAGTGAAGGGTGAGGAAGCTTTGAATTCTAAAACACCTGTAGAATGTTTTCATTTGTTTATTACCGAATCAATGATTGATGATATTGTGTTATTTACTAATACATACATAAGAGCTAACCAAGAAAAATTTTCCCGTGAGAGAGATGCAAAAGAGACGCACAGAATCGAAGTAAAAGCTCTTATCGGATTACTGCTTATGGCTGGTCTAAAAAAGATGAATCACGCAAATATTGAAGAAATGTGGGTAAATGATGGGACCGCCCCTGACGTTTTCAGGGCAACTATGTCTATAAAGAGGTTTTATTTTTTACTTAGGCATCTGCGATTTGATGATATGAACACCAGAACAGAGCGCGCTACTCATGACAACATGGCAGCTATACGAAATATTTTTGAAAAATTTGTTTCATACTGTCAAGAACATTATCAAATCGGAGAATATTGTACTATAGATGAGATGCTGGAATCCTTCAGAGGTAGATGTAAGTTCCGGGTATATATGGCTAATAAACCTGCCAAATATGGCATAAAAATTTATGCACTTGTTGATGCGAAATCATTTTACACTAGCAATTTAGAGATGTATGCTGGGAAACAACCTCCAGGGCAGTTCAATATTGATAATTCAACAAATGCTTTGGTAAAAAGATTATCCCAAAATATCCTCAACACTGGCCGCAACATCACTATGGACAACTTTTTTACTTCGATACCTCTTGCTGATCAGTTGCTAAATGATCATAGAACGACTATTGTTGGAACGTTACGTAAAAATAAAAAAGAAATTCCACCAAATTTTTTGAACACCAAGGATCGGGCGAAACCATCTTCAATGTTTGGATTTGGTGACAGGAAAGTTTTACTATCTTATGTTCCAAATAAAAAGCAAAAGAAAATAGTATTACTATTATCAACTTTGCATGAAGATGATAAAATCGATGAAAGCACCGGGCCTGCTGCAAAACCTGAAATAATAACATTTTATAATAGTACTAAAGGTGGTGTTGACGTGGTTGACCAAATGAAGGAAGAATATTCTGTTGGGAGGATGACTCGCAGATGGCCAATGAGATTGTTTTTTTCAATGTTGAATATTGCTGGTATAAACAGTCAAATTATTTACAAAGCTAATACTCAACATTTGATGCTACGTCGAGAATATTTAAAAGAAATTGCCATGGTACTTGTCAAGCAATATATGACCACAAGGGCTTCTATAGGTACTTTAAATATTCCTTTGAGGAACCAAATTGCTCGTTTTGTCCCAGTAGAACAAGCATCTTCTTCAAAAAAGGAGGGAAAATGCAGCATATGTCCCTCAAAGAAAAACAGGCGCACGAAAAAAGGGTGTTCCAGATGCCAAAAGTTACTGTGCAATGAACATTGTACATATCTTTGTGAAGACTGTTGTGATAAAGCGTATCCTGTAGATTTAGAAAATATATAATTTTGTTATTTTTTTTTTATTTTTTTAAGTATTAAAAAGTATTATGTAGCATAAGAGAAAAAAAGTCATTAAAAATATTAAGTTTTCTAAAGTCTTTTGTAAACCAAAGTTTATAGAAAAAAGTTGAATAAATATGTTGATTAATTATTACTTACTGTTTATTTATTTAAATCCCAAAGGAAAAAATATTAAATTGCTATATTACTAGTCAAAATGGTCAAAGAAAATGAGGCGGCAAAATGCTCCCCACGCGCCTACTGACGTTACGCAAAAAGACGCGCCCACTCTAGGGTTAAATACCCTCGTCATATATATTATCTGTTAAATAGTAATAAGTAAGTAGTTTGGTTTCTTTTATGGTAGTTGGTTATAATAATAGATAGACCGTCTGAATTCTGTGCTAATGCTAAAGCTTATCAAACAGAGAAACGGTATATTTCGGATATCTGTCTTTTAGAAAATTTTAGTAAAGATAACAATTCCTTATCTTTAATTTCTCGGGAATCATCATGGCGGCGCGGAGGAAAAGTCTACAGCAGTCTTGTGCTCTGGGGCACGTGATTGTCGAGCACAACAACGGTGTGACACACTTCGCCAAGCTGCTGGGTAGCCGTTACACCTGGACGTTCGCGGCAACAGGATCGGCAAACTCCGGGAATCATCATGGCGGCGCGGAGGAAAAGTCTACAGCAGCCTTGTACTCTGGGGCACGTGATTGTCAAGCACAACACCGGTGTGACACACTTCGGCAAGCTGCTGGGTAGCCACTACACCCGGACCTTCGCGGCAACAGGATCAGCAAAATCCGGTGTGTATATTGATTCTTAATTTAAATGATCAAGTGGTTTTTATGCGCCTCGTATTTATTAGCTCCTCAAGTGGCGTTATTTATACTGGTAGTAAATTTAATATTATTTTAAATTAAAAGAAAACAAATGATTGAATTGATTGACTAACTTGAAATATTACCATCAGATATAGGTAATAATGAAAGGGTTTGGAGATGCTTATACTGTTTCTTTAGGCATATTGTCTAATATTAAAACTTCTATAGGTAAATTATGTCTAGGTGGATGGATGCGTCGAAATTATGAATTGTAGACTATGAAACGGACGACATATGTGTTGTATTCTTAGGTATGCCTAACAATAACAATCACTGATGAGATGTAGAGTATGATTATATTATTCATTTCGTTTATTATATTATAATCCAGCGTACAATTCTAATCACTATTCTTCGGCTTGCAAAACAGAAGGAGCACGAAGAGGTGGTGGCGGATTATTCCGGTCTTTGATACCTTGCTGTAATCGAAGCTGCAAATTTATCTGTGTAATAGTAAAATAAAATCTAGTAAATCAACCAGATCTATGTGATCATGAAATAATATATTATAGTAAGCTGGCTATATCTGTGTGATACTAAAAAGGAAATCTAGTAATTAAACTAGATCTGTGTGATTATGAAATAATATATGGTAAACATGCTATATCTGTGTGATACTAAAATAAAATCTAGTAATTAAACTGGATCTGTGTGACCATGAAATAATATATAGTAAACATGCTTATTATGTGGTTCTAGTCTGTGTGACGATATAATATAATATTTAAAGTTCTTTGTGACAATATATTACAAAGTCTTGTGTGACAATATATTACAAAATCTGTGTGACAATATAATAGAAAAGCGACAATCACTGTAGAAATACAAGAAATAAACACAAGTTAGATATACCTATGATCAAGCTTAGCAAAGTAAGCAAATCTTTTAAAGGTCAATGTATACACCTATACAATAAGATCCCAGAAAACGTTCAACATTTTTCCATCAATAAATTTAAAAAGTAGTTAAAGAACGTTTGTGTGCTAAAGCTTATTATAAGATTAATTAATGATTTTGTTAATGAAAGCACACCCTGGGAATAAGGTGGCGACTTTCGAGGCTACTTTTATTTTATAAAGTATACTTTTGTAAATTGTAATTTATGTTAAGTTATAACATTGTTATATATATATTTTTTTTTAAAGAACAATTTTCCCATCTTTTTGCTAAAAGGTGGCCCCGAGCGAGTTTCTTACGCCGGTTCTTCTCGCCGGGTTAGTCCCCGAACCGGTGGTAGGTCATCAAGTAGGACAATTCTGAAAGTGTTAGTTACTAACCTATTTGGAAATAAAAGATTTTTCATTTTCATTTTAATTTTCAATATAATATTACAAGTTCTCTGTGACAACATAACATAATAATATTAAAAAGTCTGTGTGACTTATCCTAGGTCTGTACAAATCAACATGCTTATTATTTGGCTCTAGTCTGTGTGACGATATAATATTTTGTAATATATTTAACTAATGTCTGTGTTACTAATAAGTGTAATGAGAATACTCAAAGCGATATGATACGCATAAGATGTCTGGGTGACCTTAAATGTACATACATTTAATTTAACGACGATGATATTATAGAGAAATGGCACTGACTCCACACAATGTTGGGCATCCTACTTGTCAAATTTATCATCGTAACAATTACCATAGATATACTGTTCAGTTTTTTTTCCTCAGGTAAACGGTGGCGAAGGGAAGTCGTGGGACACGACTGCTGCAGGATGGCCGAGTGTTAGCAACATATTGACATAACAAACATCTTCAGTCTCTCCAGTGACGCCCACATCTAGATCCGTGACATTACAATTATGCGTGTTTATATTATATTAGTGTTAATTTCATTGAACTGTTTATTAATAATTTATCAATCAACTGATTGTTATAGATTATATTATTGTAATTATTTTAAATGATTTAATATTTGAATATGGCAACCCATGACATCACTTCAATAATAATAACGATTGTCAATAATATATAAGGGCGTAACTCTTCGTTGTTATCAGACTTAAGAATAGATGGATACTGTTGTAAGCAGAGACTCTGCCCGATTAAATATTATAAGATGCAAGAACATGGAGCAACTGTTTTATTTACGTCCGTCACACAATACTCAAATACTAGCTCAGTTCATATTATTATATGGAAAATTTAAACTTGATCTTTTTGTAAATATTTATTATATGGTAATATCGGGTCGATAAGGCATCCAGATAAGAGAACCGACAGTTAGTTATAGTATATAGTAAAATGGTCAGTTAATTATATTATGAATAATATTGGAGATTTGAAAACAGATTAAAATAACATTCGGTTGTTTCAACTCTTAAATTAATATAGCGTAGATAGACAGTGTCTATAAAGTCCACATCAATTGTTTTGTTGTGCGGTGCACTCGCAACTGTAATAGTTATACTGTGAAAGGCGCAACAGCTATTAATTATTATTATACACGATGCATAATTGGGATTCCTTTAATTTAAAAAATAATTAAGGTTTCATTATATGAGGTCACTTGAAATTTCAAGTAATATATGAATAACTCAAGGATATTGTAAGCCCCTTACAAGTTTGGCTGACTGGCTTACTTGGTTTATTGAATTTGTTAATATATCGACGGCCGCTAATAAGATTATCGAAAGTGCAAAATCACTACTTTACAGGAGAGCGGTTTTAAGTTTTATTTGCGATTTTTAAGAAACCTTTAAGCAGAATATTTTATGTAACGATTGTTTTATACATGGAATGCTTGGCTCTATTATACTACCTACTATAAATTTTAATAACTATAATATACAATTTAAATATATTATATCTAGCAATATCCCGCGAAACAATTATAACCACAACCTGCAAGCAGATGAGTGAGTGTACGCATAGGCATGCGTTTGATGCACCTCCCTCCTCCCACACTGCTTATGCGTACACTCGCAAGCAAAAAACATGAAAACACCACCACCACACAAGCAATAATGTTAACACGATCGTGCAAAGTCCCACCACCATGCAGGTTGCAAAACTCGACGCGCGTTTCGCTCCGACCCCGGAGCATCCTCAGGATGTTGACTCTGCGAACAATGTTCGTTAAGTCATGCCGCCCGCCAAAACACCGCCTTATATTCCCTACAGCTACTACCCCTACCAACTAGTACCCCCACCAAACAAGTTAATAAGAGGTGACGAAGTAAGGTTAGTTTGTACGCAGGGACCTCTGATAAGGAAGTAGTTAGATATAAGTCCAGTTTGACCTACATGGGTGAGGTATCTGCACGTTTATCCAAAATAATGAAAAATAACGATATGCATGTCGCATTTAGGACGAATAATACTTTAAAAAATCAATTATGTAATAATAAAGACCGGATTGATTTAAAGTATCAATCAGGTGTATACAGAATCGATTGTCCTGAATGCGACAGTGTATACGTAGGTCAGACTGGACGTAACTTTGAGACTCGGTATAAAGAACATATCGCGGCTTATAGAAATGGTCATCATGATAAATCACATTTTGCCAAACATCTTTTAGATAGTAGTCACAATATACCAGATGGTCATTCCTATAAGATATTACATAAATGTGATAAAGGCTTTCGACTGAGCGTGTTGGAACAGTTAGAAATAATTAAAGTAAAGAACAACAATAGAATTGCATTGTTGAATGACCAAACTAACCTTACTTCGTCACCTCTTATTAACTTGTTTGGTGGGGGTACTAGTTGGTAGGGGTAGTAGCTGTAGGGAATATAAGGCGGTGTTTTGGCGGGCGGCATCACTTAACGAACATTGTTCGCAGAGTCAACATCCTGAGGATGCTCCGGGGTCGGAGCGAAACGCGCGTCGAGTTTTGCAACCTGCATGGTGGTGGGACTTTGCACGATCGTGTTAACATTATTGCTTGTGTGGTGGTGGTGTTTTCATGTTTTTTGCTTGCGAGTGTACGCATAAGCAGTGTGGGAGGAGGGAGGTGCATCAAACGCATGCCTATGCGTACACTCACTCATCTGCTTGCAGGTTGTGGTTATAATTGTTTCGCGGGATATTGCTAGATATAATATATTTCTGTGCCTCCAGTGAAAGGTGATTTAACTCGAGTTGTACCCTTTTTGTGATTTTTACATAGAAATTGTCAGAAAAAAATTACGGTTTTTTTGGTACAACTCACGTCCTTCTATCTGCTATAGTTTCGGAGATAATTTGGTGCCAAGTGATATAACTGACAGGATTTTGGACAAAATATCGTGAATTTAGATATATGTCAAGTCGTAACCCCTTTAGGTAATTGCTTCACACATTTTTTTTGTGCCTCGTGGTATAAGAGTGATTATATTAATTTACACACTTTATTTTTCAGTATATTTATCGTGAATATTGATATATTTATAGTTATATCACTTTGCACCAATTTTTCTCAATACTGATTAGGGTGTAACTCAACATGTACCAACTAATCCGAATCTAAAATTATGCCCGATTAGTGATAAGTGATGCATCTCGACTTACATCATTCGACACAAAGATTTTTTTATGTGTAAACGTATATAAATTGAGTTGTATCTAAAACTCAAACCAGATCTGGTTTTTTTTTATTAATTACAAGATGTGCTATGTGATACAAGTGCGAACATGACGAGAGTAGCGGGGGTGCGCGGGGCGAAGTGAAGTGACGTGACGCGGGGTAGGAGATGCGCGGGGCGCGGGCGTTAGTGTCGCTGCGGCCTTCATGGAGCTTGATCACGTCCGAACTCGCCATGGAACGACGCGTAAGTTGTTAGATGTATCATTTTTCACGAAATTGCGTAGTTTTGGATTTTTGTTTTACTATTAAATTAAATCACTTGACACCAAATAGATAGGTACCTATCAGTACCTTGACTATGTTTACATTACAATTATTATAACAATAATAACATACAACCAAGGTACAGAGACAAGATCAAAATGATCCGCTTTTTAGGGTTCCGTAGCCAAAATGGCAAAAAAGGAACCCTTATAGATTCGTCATGTCTGTCTGTCCGTCCGTCCGTATGTCACAGCCACTTTTCTCCGAAACTATTAGAGCTATACTACTGGAACTTGGTAAGTAGGTGTAGTCTGTGAACCGCATTAAGATTTTGATGCAAAATTGGAAAAAATATTAAAAATTTTAGGGGTCGCCATAGGTACAACTGAATCAAAAAAATTTTTTTTTCATCTAACCTATGTGTGTGGGGTATCTATAAATAGGTCTCCAAAAATCATATTGAGGTTTCTTATATAATTTTTTTCTAACTTGAATGGTTTGCGAGAGAGACTTTTCCAAAGTGGTAAAATGTGTGTCTCCCCCCCTCTAATTTCTAAAGTAGGGGCATGATAATTCTAAAAAAAATATATGATGTAGATTACTATAAAAACTACCAACGAAAATTGGTTTGAACGAGATCTAGCTGGTAGTTTTTTTTTATATGTCATAAATGGTAAACCTTAATCTAAATTTCATTAAATTGACTGAAATATAAAAATAAATCGAAACATTTTAATTTCATAAAAATAAACCTTATTGCTGCTGCGGAACCCTTCATGGGCGAGTCCAACTCGCACTTGGCCGCTTTTTGTTAACCTACTTTTGATTAAGGTTTTCATATTCTGTCTACTATCTATCAGTACTAACTATCAGTAGTTTAGAGATACATAATTATTTTTCCATGCTCTGATTCTAAAGAGTTTTCTTACAATTATTGCTCAATTAAAACCGGTAAGTTAAGTACGTACTTTCTTACAGTACAGACGTTTATTTTTGTTTCAGTTGACGTTTCCGAAATCTCGAATAGCTAAAATAATAGATTTAGCCACTAATGACGCAGCAAACATGAGTTCTCAATACCCAATCGAAGCTGAAATTAAACGAACAGAACAAAATAATAATCCCAATGAATGCGGCTACGGATACCAAGTAAGAGAACCAATTGAAGGATCGCTGCCAGAAAAGTCTATTGAAAGTCCAGTCCCCACTATCAATGAATACCAGAATCCAATACCTTCAGAGAATTCAACAGAAATGGTTATTGACAACGATAAGACGAACAAAACAAATGTAGAACCAATTGAAGGATCGCTGCCAGAAAAGTCTATTGAAAGTCCAGTCCCCACTATCAATGAACACCAGAATCCAATATCTTCAGAGAATTCAACAGAAATGGTTATTGACAACGATAAGACGAACAAAACAAATGTAAACCTGTTACATGATTTGACAGATGCAGGTTCATCAACTGATGGTGATTTTGGATCATCTAGCAGTGATGATTACATTTGCGCTACTGGTGAATCTTCCTCATCCACTAATGACGAAAGAACTCCGGTTAAAAAAAAGAGAAGAAAGAAAACGGCTACGTCAGAAAATAATATTACGGTTCCTGAAACACCATCTCCAAATAATGCGAGCACATCAGAGAATGCTCCCACTGGTTGCTCCTTCTGGAAAAAAAGCGGTATGAATAGTGACGGAAAAAAGAAAAAAACAAGAAAAAGTGAGAAAGAAAGAAGAGATGATAGAGTAAAGAGAAAACTTTTTCGTAACACTGGCTTGGAATACACAACAAAGTCAGGAAAAACTAAGAAAAGTCGTGAATTTCGTGATCTAGACAACTGTCGTAAGAAGTGCAAAGAGAGGATACCATTGCATGTAAGGAAAAATCTTTTCGATACGTATTGGGGTCTGGGAAGTTATGAAAGTAGGATCGATTATATGGCGAAATGCATTGAAGTTTGCCGAAAAAAAACGTCAAAGGCTTCTCCAAAGAAAAAACGCAACGTCAGCTTTAGATACTTCGTTCAAAGTTCTGATCTAACAAAACATCAAATTTGTAAAGGATGTCTTTTGAAGACTTTCGACGAAAGTCAAAAATTTCTACAAACGATTTGCGAAAAACTACGAGACAATGGCGGTCACCTTCCACCACGTAAACATCGAGTCGGTAAGTCAATTCCTGATTTCAAACTAGAGGAAATAAAAGCTCATATTGCCTGTTTCCCTTGCACAGAAAGCCACTACGGCCGCAACAAAACAACTAAGAAATTCTTGAATTCTGAACTTAACTTACAAGTTCTTTATAATTCGTACAAATTGAAGACAGAAACTCCAGTCAGTAAAACCATTTTCAAAAAGGTATTTGATACCATGAATTTGTCTTTCAAAAAACCATCAGTAGATACTTGTTCTAAATGTGACTCCATAAATATGAAACTAAAGTACGCATCCGAGGCACAGGCTGCAGATTTGACGAAGGCACTCGAAGAGCACCAAGAAGCATTTAAGGCTGCTTACGAAGAAAAGAAAAAAGATAAACACCTGGCTCAGACATGCGATGATGTAATGGTAATAACATTTGATTTGCAACAATGTTTGCCCACCCCATACTTGCAAACGAATGTAGCATTTTACAAGAGACAGCTTTGGACCTTCAATTTGACCATACATGATTTAAAAACAAACAAAGCTTTCTGTTACATGTGGCCGGAGTGTGACGGGAATAGAGGAGCAAACGACATAGCTTCATGTCTATACGATTTTATCATAAATCAACTGCTGCATTTAAACCCAAACGCCAAAAAGCTGATCATGTACTCTGATAGTTGCCCGGGACAAAACAAGAATTCGATTGTTACAACAATGTTGATGCTAGTGGCTAAATTATCCCCTCAATTACAAGCTATTGAACATAAATTTCTCGTACCCGGTCATACTCACATGGAGGCTGACACCGACCATGCGTTGATTGAGCGTAAGAAGAAGCACACGAGTATGGATATTCACTTGCCAAGAGATTGGTACCAGCTAGTGCGTACAGCTTCAAACAAAACAGCAAAGTTCACTGTTATCGAGATGACTCGTGATATGTTCTACGATTTCAATATTTTTTCAAAACAATTTTATACTTTCAGGAAAACCAATACAGATAATGAAAAATTTATGTGGTGCGACGTTCGAACTGTTTTGTATACCAAAGAAAACATGTCCTGTTTTTCTTACAAAAAAGAATTCAAGAATATTGAGTATATGAACATGGATTGTTCTAAACGGGGTAAAGCTTACGATATGATTACAATAAATACAGTACCGAAAGCCTACCATTCCATGATTACTATTTCAACTGAAAAGAAGAAGGATCTATTAGATTTGCTGTGCTTTATTCATGAGAGCTCTCATGAGTTTTACAGAAGTCTGAGCTGCAAGAATGATGTAAAAGACATTGCTCCGGATAATTATGATGATTCTGATGATGAGTAATTCTTTGATATGATAGTTATGTTTATCTAACTCCCAAGACCTATTAAAGGTTTTATTTTGATCTAAGTAGGTACCTACGTCCTTTTTTTCTCTCTTCATTCTCTTACGACCAACTGCCTCACTCATAGAGTCGAATTACTGCCTATTGGATAGGTTAACAGCTGTTAACTGTACTGTGTAAGTTTTAAAGTGTTAGCAATTTTGATGTTTATTATTTTTATAGATTTTTTAAGTATTCACACAATGGCTGTGCTGTTATGTTTTGTACTGAGTAGGTTTACTTTGATTATTGTGATAGCTGCGTAAGATTGATCTGTGCCATTTTGATGTTTATTATTTTTCTAGATTTTTTAAGTATTCACACAATGGCTGTGCTGTTATGTTTTGTACTGAGTAGGTTTACTTTGATTATTGTGATAGCTGCGTAAGATTGATCTGTGCCATTTTTTAGTATTTAAGTTTAAGACTACTTGCATTTAAAAAGATCTCTATTTACATCTTATAATTGTGATAAAACTGTGCCTTATTTGTAAGTAAATTCATAATTTTGAAGACTATAATAAACGTTAATTATTTTTCTAAAACTTGTATTCATTTCCACCATACATAGGTATTTTAATGCAGGATATAACTGGACTTGTATCATTTAACACATTTTTATAAAGACTAGAATTTTAGCAAACTGATACATTTCAGGTAAAATATGAAAATAGAGGACTGATAAGTAAAAAAGTAGAATCTACGGAGTATTATTTTTATCATTTGTTTGAGCAACATTGTGTTTTGAACATATTCTTGTAAGTTATTGGATTTTTTCACTTCTTGTATATCACTTTACACAAAGACAACATATATGTGCAACATGATTTAACTATACTTGTATCATTTATCACGTAATTTTATCACATATTAGAAATCAAAAAGGGTACAACTGCGAGTTTTTCATGAATTACTTCAAAACTATAATATTTACCACAAAAATATAAAAACACAATGAAAGTGGATGTTTCGATCTACAAAAGAAATTACTTAAATGTAACCTAACCCACTTCGTTCACGAACTAGAATTTTTTAAATCTTATTTTGGCTGTCCTGTAAAGTAGTGATTTTTCAGTTGTATCACCGGTCACAGGAGGCACAGATTTAAATTGTATGCTATGGATTTCCGCAAAGTAACGCCTGATTCCATTAACTATATAACTATAATAGTTTCTTTAATATTGCACATTCAACAGTTTACTTGGTTTCTACAAAAAAAAAATTCATTGAATGTACCAGTTTCGATAGTATTATATGACAAAACTCACATGACTACTATCGTATGTACCAATGTCGATATTATTACTCGACGTACATTTTTACTAAACCATCGAATGTGCCTGTTTCGGTACTATTCTTTGACATATATTTTTTATTGAACCATCGATTATGCCACTTTCAATTAAGTTGTGAGATCAATTTGGCAGAGTAAAAGTAAATTTGGTCTAATTTTGGTATATTTGTAATTGTTTGGTAACAAATTAGTGAGGTGTTAATAAAAATACCATTTAATAATCAAAATAATATAATTTTTGTAACAAAAATAAAAAATTATTGAACACAGTTTTGTACCATCTTTAACTATAACTATTCAGTATTAACGTATAGAATATCTACTTAATATTTTTTCAATAAATAAAATATAAAAGATTCTTCTTCTTAAAGTAATGTACAAATTATAAAGTTTAGTAACAAATTATAACAAGTAAACAATACTTATAATTAGTTTAGGCACATTTTTAAGTCTGTCTTGTTGTAAGCAACAAGTAACAAGTTGTAAGCAACAACGTCATAAGTGACGTAAAAATAATGGGATACCTATAATTACCTCTATAAATATTTGTATAGTTAGAATACCAAATTAAATATACAATCAATCACATTTTAGACATAACATTATTATCACACATTGTTATGGAGATCAAGTCTTAGTGAAGTATTTAAAAATACTTAAAATATAAACGTTTTTCTTATCAAATAAACAAAATTAAGATATTACAACGTATAATACTTATAGCAAACAATACTATGTAGGTAAGTCTTATTTCTCATGGCGTTATAAATTAAATTAGGTACCAATACTTAAAAAGTATTGGTACCTAATTTACTAAAGAGATTATAATGATTTTTCCCCACATAGTTCTATAAATTAATTACCTACTATTTAAAAAAAGGTAAAATGTAATCTTGAGTGAGTAACAAAAAACCATAAATGAAAAAAATATTAGAAACTGACACAATCTCTCGGGACTTAGAACAAAAATTGTTACATGAAGTATAAAAACAAAATAAAACTCTTATGAAACAATAATCACAAAAAGTTTTCAGTTTTAAATTTATATTAAAATAATTAATTTGAAAATGAAATATTTCTTTTATACGTCTTCATTGTCAATATCCTCATGATTGTTTTTTGCAAATGAAAGAGTTTTATAAAAAATATGATATTGTCTGGGAATATGACCAGCATTACAAAGTGATAATAAATCTTTATATTTTGCTTCTGATATTGGCAAGTTGTTAGAGTACAATGGTGATAATTCACTGTCTTTATGGGTCTCTAATGATTTTTTTAGTCTACGAGTATGAACTACAGAGCGAGTTTGAACTAAAGTTTTTAATGTCATGTAATTTGAGTCTAAGTCATATTTATATAAAATAATATTATGGTCTGTTTTTCTAACATTAATTTCCTTTATATTATTCCACTTTACATCATCATTATTTGTGTTTTTTTTCCAATTTCTATTGTCTAACCTATTTTTAAAATCAAATATAATATCTTGAGTCATTTCAATTACTTTATAAGGAGATCCGGTTGTTTTTGCCCAACGAATAAGCGAATACCATTGGTCAGGTGTATAAATAATTTTGCCTTTAGAAGACCTCTCAATAAGAGCATGCACGCTGTCTGCTTCCTGCTGAGTGTGGCCAGTCTCTTAAAATCTGTGTGTGATGTCGATGTTGAATTTTTGGCAAACATACATGTAGAGGCTATAGACAACCCTATTACGGTTTTGTCCGCTGCAATTATCGGACCAGAATCTAAAATCTTGTGCACCATCTGCTACTTTACATTGAATAAAATTAAACAAACAACTCGCGACTTCGTTAGCCCCACGTTTAGCTATATTTTCTGGCCACATGTAACATGATGCATCTTTTTGTCCAGCATCAAATACTGTGAAATTTATTAATGATAACTTTCTTTTATAATAAAACAAGGAAACTTCTCCACTAGGACAGTTAAGCACCTTCTGAAAATCATAAGTTGCACAAATTATTTTACCTTGATTGCTTATAGCTAGTTCTTTATCTTTTTTTTTTTTTTATGGAAAAAGGGGGCAAACGAGCAGGCAGTTCACCTGATGTTAAGTGAATCCTGACGCCCATAAACATCTGCAACTCCAGAGGAACTGCAGGTGCGTTGCCGGCCTTTGACGAAGAGGTAGGCTCTTCTCTTAAAGGCTCCTAAGTCGTATCGGTTCGGAAATACCGTGGGTGGCAGCTGGTTCCACAAGATGGTGGTCCGAGGTAGGAAGTGCCTTGAGAATCTCACGGTGGTTGATCTGTGGAGATCAAGATGATGTGGGTGGAATTTCCGGCGCGAGCTTCGATATCGAAATGTAGCTGCAGGTATTAAGCCAAACAGTTCCTCGGAACACACCCCATGATAAATGCGATAGAGGATGCAGAGTGAACCGACATCTCTACGCAAGGCCAAAGTGTCAAGCCGCTCGGAAAGAGCCTGGTCGTCGACGATTCGAGCCGCTCTACGTTAGATGCGGTCAAATGGAAGGAGCTGGTATTGGGGAGCCCCCGCCCAAAGGTGAGAGCAGTACTCCATATGGGGCCGAACCTGCGCCTTGTACAGTTGCAGGCGGTGAGCAGGTATGAAGTACTGCTTCGCCCTATTGAGAACCCCCAGCTTTTTGGAAGCTAGTTTAGCCTTCCCCTCCAGATGACCGCGAAACTGAACGTCGCTCGATATGTCAACTCCAAGAATTCTGATGCTAGCTGTGGCAAATAGGGGAGTGTTATCGAAGCGAGGAGATACGACAAAAGGTGTTCTTTTAGCGGTGAACGCGCAAACTGGAGTCTTCTTAGGGTTGTATTGGACTAGATTTAGTCGGCCCCAGTCCGAGACTTTAGTTAAAAAAGTTTCGACTTCAGACACAAGTTTGTTCCGACACTCGTTGACATGTTCCCGAGAAATATTTGCTCGGCCTGTGTAAAAGGCATCTCCAGTACTGTCATCCGCATAGCAATGAATACCACCAATTTGCAACAAGTCATTGATATGCAGAAGAAACAGCGTCGGAGATAGCACACAGCCTTGTGGAACACCAGCATTGACAGATTTGGGGTCCGAGCATGCTCCGTCAACAGCGACCTTGATGCTACGATCTGTCAAAAAGCTGGTGATCCAATTGCATAATCTCTATGCCAGACCCGATCAAAGGCCTTCGCTACATCTAAACTAACGGCCAACGCCTCCCCCTTGCTCTCAACTGTCTCCGCCCATCGGTGCGTAAGGTATGTTAGAAGATCACCAGCTGAGCGTCCCCGACGGAAACCGTACTGGCGGTCGCTTATCAGCTAAAAGTTCCCTAAGACAGCCTTGGCGAGAGACCAGAACCCACGCGTTCCCGAAGGAAGGCGAACTAGTCTCTCGCCAATTCTGCCAATATGCTCCGACTTTGCCTAGGCGATAACCCTCTTGAAGGATCTAGAGGCAGAGTTGTACTCCCTTTTTAATGCGCCAGTTTTTACATCCTGTGATGTTGAGGCATCAACCCAGGCCCGGTAGCACTTCAGCTTACGGCTAGACGCCGTTTTGCAGGTGCGACCAAACCAAGGCCGAGACTTGCCACCAATGGGTACCGCAGAGAACGGAATAAAGAGTTCCATGCCCTGAAGCACGACATCAGCAACGGAGTCAGCAACAACATCAGGATCATCCGGCGAGAAGCAAACCCGCCCCCATGGGTAGGACGCAAAAAAGGACCGCATCCCGTCCCAATCTGCCGACCTATAGTGCCATACACGGCGGCATCCCATAAAACAAGGCCTCGATGGGCGCAGAATTGGCACCATACTACGAATGAGACAGTGATCCGACGAGCCTAAGGGGACATCGACGGAGACACTGTAGCCATCCGGAGGATCTTCAGCTTTGTATTTTCGCGCACTCTGCTTATTTGATTGATGTTTGGTATAAGCTTCTTTTTCGACATCAGTAGGGTTTTCCATGTTAGTAAACGCGTGGCATTTCTCACACAAATCTTTTTTCGGCATATGAAATGCTACTTCATGTTGTAATTTACGATATTTCTGTATTGCCTCTCGGTTTGTGCTGTATTATTATAATTATTCAGTTGATCCCATTCTTTATACATTACGAACATTCTAGCAAAACACACACTTTGTACCATTACGTTATCAATTATTTTTAAATGATTTGAATTTTTTCCCCTGTCGTCAGTTCCTGTAACGCCACATGCGTCAAGCTTTTCTTGCGCTGTACGAATAAATTGGTCAGTAATTGACAAAGTAGAACAGAACATTTTAAGGCAGACTTTAATAATTTCTTGACTGGCTGTTTCTTCATTTAAAACAGGTAAATAATAGTGTGTCGTAAATCTTCTTCTTGAAGGCCCCTCTTTAGTTTTTCTATTTTTATCATTTTTTTTTGTGAATTTGTTTATATACTCCCACTGTTTAGAGTGATCTGAGAGTTTCCAAAATCGATTAAAAATATTTTGTCTCTGGTCTGCACTTATTTTAAGAGAGCACTTAAGTTTACAAGTTATAGCACATGGAGGTTTCATTATTTTAGCTGCAATTTCTTTTCCACATGAATTTATATATTTTTGACCCGAATTCTTTAGAAATTTTCTACGAACATGAATCCATCGGCCAGTATGCCTCTTTCTTTTCTTGCCGGGATCTTGCTTAAATGTCATCTTTCTGCTTGTTGGCGTTTTGGGTGTTCCGGGCTCGGAGCCTGATACAGAAATCAAAGAGTTAGCACTGGGAGTTTGACATAAATCAAGTGTGTAAGTTTGTGCTTCTGTTTGTTCTACGTTTGGACTACAAACATTTTGTTCAGATACGGAAATTGAACTATGAACGTAAGAATTATTGACAGGAATTTGACATAAATCAAGTTCTTGGCTTTCTTCTTCTGTATTTGCGTTATGTTCTGCATTTCCATTAAAAGAAGTCTGTGAGTTTGGCGATGGTACAGGAGTAGATTCATGATTATCTAAATTAATATTTTCAGAATCATATGTATTAAGGAAATTCTCCACTGCTTCATTTTCCTCATAATAAATTGTATCCAAATATCTCCATTCCTCATTAGAGTAGAGACCACGTATAATGTGTTATTAACAATTGATAATGTTAGGCGTTGACGTGATAAAGCATCGAAAACGGTACCTAGAAAACAAATAAAACTATCGAATGTCCCATTTTCTTTAATATTGTAAAGATCAATAACAAAGAATACCATTGAAAGTGGTAATTTACATAGAACCGAGTTTTGTTTTGTCGTAATATAATATCGACACTGGTAAATTCGATAGAACTCGCTAACTATCCATCTTAAAATACTATTGAAAGTGGTAAATTCGATACAATTTATAATTGATCCATCCTAGTATAGTATTAGAAGTGGTAGATTCGATACACGTTATTTCTAACATGTCTTAATAAAGTATCGAATCTACCACATTCTACAGTTTTGAAAGAACTTGTTCGGGGTTGGGGTTGAATGTTAAGATAAACTAAGATTAAGGTAAGATAACTATATTGAGTCAGCACAGGTTAGGATAATTAGGATAATTAGCAACATAGATCCAATTAATAAAGAAATAATCAACATGCTAAGCTCTGATCACTGTGGACAGCAAGCAATTTTTAATATGAACAATAACTGTAAACAAATAAATAAAGACCGAGATACATGTATACCAATAAATGTTAAACGTATTGAGAAGTTTAGAGGTAAAATAATGGCGAACATAGGAAAGTTAGAATACCATAATAGCCCAGATAGGGCATTTGATAAATTATTTAAATTAATTAAATATCATTTTGACACCATTTTTACCTCTAAGACAGTAAGAATAAACAACAAAAGTAAGTTTAGCGAATGGGCATCAACAGGTATTTTGAAAAGTAGATTCAAATTGTATGAATTATATAATGAAAGGACATTTAACCAAAGTGAAGACTTTAAAAATTATGTGAGATTATATTCTAAAATATTTAAGCAAGTTTGCTCTGCAGCAAAATGTCTTTACATTAAAAATAAAATTAAAAATTCAAATAATAAAGTTAAAACAACATGGCAAATAATTGCGACTGAAACTGGAAGAGTCACCACTCGCAACTCAGATTTTAAATTAAATGTAGATAATAAAGTAATTAAATCCGACAATGAAGTTGCTACAGTTTTTGAGAAATTCTTTGCTGACATTCCAGTTTCAACAACAAAAAATTTAATTGCCTCTTCTGTTGATGCTGAATTGCTTCTTACAAAAAATGTAAAAAAGTGTGAAGTTGACTTTCGATTTAAAGAAATAGGACCCCAAGACATACTAAAAACTTTCAATTTATTAACCCTAGTAAGATAATCATACGGGCGCTTGCGTAAAAGATAATCATACGTCTCTTGGACGTATGATTTTTAATGTAAGTATATTTCGAAAAATTTATTATTTCTTTGATTTTTTTTCTATCCTAATCACTTACTAATCTCTAGCCAATGAAATAAAACAGTTTTTAAGATAGAATAGACTGTATTTAAAGACATATAACATAAAACTTAAACTTCCCTCTAAGTTCAACGAAAAAATAACCTTATTTTCTAAATCAACGTAATGAGATGACTTTCAGTCTTACAATTTACTTATTTGGCTCTTTTTCACTTCAATTAACTATATTTAATCGGACTTTATATATTCAAATCACATATAGGCATTTTAAAGGCACTCATGGCATACGTCATTTTTATTTTCTCCACAAAGAGGTTTTTTGCATTTGGCACATGTGATTTTAGACATCCTTCGTATTTTGGACGGACAGTACGAGCAATACCTTTTTTTTTTGTAGGAGGACCTTCATCTGTAGTCTCACTATTGTCTGCGTTGGGATTTGGTATCAATTCCGTGATATTTTTGCGAACACTTCTCTTCAACGTTGGCACTTCTAGTCTCTTCTGCATCCAAGATGAAGTGAGATCAGTACTGAGCCTCTTAATAAAATAATAGCACAACATGGGATTAATTATATTTTTGCACATTAGTGCTGGTCCCCGGGCTGATCGAACAATGTTTATCGCTGAGGTTCTACCATGACTTTGTCCTTTACGTGTGGACCAAACATGTTTGTTTTTACCTCGTAGTGTGCGCTGGGAGACGAGGATGATTCGGCTACTTGTAGGTAAAATTTCATCTGAATCGGTTGGAGCATCTATTACATTTTCGGGTAAGCTAACTGAGGTTTCAGCAATTTCGTCACCAAGTTCATCCTCGCTATCACTCTGTACATAATCTTCTATCATATTATCTTCATAATCACTTCCACTATCATTAGGCGAGAAATCATATTCGTATTCTAGTAAAAAGTTTTCAATTTCGCTGTAATTTATTGGTCGTCGTTGTGCCATATCGAATCAATCAATTATGTACCTGAAATAACAACAATTGTCCAAATTTATTTATAAATAACATTTCGCTTCCGACTCGTAAAAGTTACATAGAAGGTAATCATACGTCTGAGCGACGTACGGCAGTGCTTTATTTTTTTACTGAGAGTACTTACCGCTGCGCCACGCCCGTCCTCCGCTAGCTCCGACCTCCGACTGAGTTAGTTCAAATTCACGGCTATCTGCGAATTTCATAAAAAAAAATATCGCCAAAATTCGCCGCGCTATACGTCTCGCCGACGTAGATTATCTTTCTAGGGTTAAATATTAAGAATACTGCAGATTTATGGGGACTATCAACGAAAGTTATTAAATCGATAGTCGATATTATCGCACCTTTCCTGTCAACAATTTTTAATGACTGTATAAAAAGTGGCTCTTTTCCTGATTTAATGAAACATAGTAAAATAATACCTCTTTTTAAGTCTGGTAGTAAGTCGGATCCATCCAATTTCCGGCCTATATCTATTCTACCAACGTTAAGTAAAATATATGAAAAAATTATTCTTAATCAAATGCTAGCACACTTTAATATTAATAATATTTTACATGAGAAACAATTTGGTTTTACAAAGGGACGCTCTACAACAGATGCAGGCGTCGATTTGATAAATTATATTTTTAATGCTTGGGAGGAATCGCGGGATGCTCTTGGAATATTTTGCGATCTCTCCAAGGCATTTGACTGTGTGCAGCATACAACATTAATCAGGAAACTAGACCACTATGGGGTAAAAGGTCCAGCACTTGCCCTCTTGAAATCATACTTATCAAATAGAACTCAGAGGGTTGAGGTAAATGGAAAAAGATCCTTAGGCTCTAGAATAGAGATGGGGGTCCCACAAGGGTCTATTTTAGGACCTTTTCTATTTTTAATTTACATAAATGACCTACCATACCTCATAAATGAAAGACATGGGATAGTATTATTTGCTGATGATACGTCTCTTATTTTTAATATGAAACGGCAAAATATATGCCATGACGAAGTAAATAATGCTCTCTCAATGATAGTACATTGGTTTAGTGTCAATAATCTTTTACTTAATAATAAAAAAACAAAATGTGTAAAATTCACATTGCCTAATGTGAGGCAAACTGAAACCAATGTACTATTAAATGATGAACGTATGGAACTAGTGGATACTGCAGTATTCTTAGGTATAACGTTAGACTCTAAACTTCAGTGGGGCCCCCATATTGCTAGACTGGCCGACAAACTCAGTTCAGCAGCATATGCAGTTAGTAAAATTAGACAATATTCAGACGAAAGTACAGCACGCTTAGTGTATTTTAGTTACTTTCATAGTATAATGTCCTATGGCATTCTGCTATGGGGCAGTGCTGCAGATATAAATAGTATCTTTGTGCTGCAGAAGCGAGCTGTTCGGGCAATCTACAAGCTGGCCCCCAACACTTCTCTTAGAGAAAAGTTTAAGGAAACTGGAATACTAACTGTAGCTTCTCAGTATATCCTCTCTAATGTATTATATGTCAAGAAAAATGTAAACCTGTTTATAAGAAAATATGATAATCATAATAGAAATACTCGGAATAAGAATAAACTTGTTGTTCCAGTAACAAGACTAAGCAAAGTAAAGAATTCGTTTAAAGGCCAATGTATACGCCTATACAATAGGATCCCAGAAAACGTTCAAAATTTTTCAACCAATAAGTTTAAGAAAGTAGTCAAAGAACGTTTGTGTGCAAAAGCTTACTATAAAGTTAATGATTATATGAATGATAGCACACCTTGGGAATAAAGTAGCCCCCTACTAGGCTACTTATATATAGAATGTACTCATGTTATTTAGTTTTAGTATTGACATATTTAAATATGTAAATTTATACTTTTTTTTTAAAAAGAGAAATTTTCCATCTTTTTGGTAAAAGATGGCCCCATGCGAGTTTCTTACGCCGGTTCTTCTTGCTGGGCTAGTTCCCGAACCGGTGGTAGGCATCATATAGAAACGACGTTCAGAAAACATTTTTTGTAAAATTTACTCTGAATAAAAATATTTGATTTGATTTGATTTGATTTACGACTAAATATGAGGTGAGATATGCTGAGCCACGCGCTCGGTAAGGTGTCGCGTCGTGAACTAACTTTATTACATTATATTATAATAAATGAAGAAGTTTACCGAACTGCAGCGTAGCATTATTAACCCTAAATCTAGGTAACACGGGTTGTACGGGTGTTGACCCGAACATGCTCCCGGGGGGAGAAAATAGGGGTTAGTAAAGTAAAGACCTAAAGTAATGGAAGATGAAGTTACAAGGTGATAAACAATTTTACTTATTGCTTAGTTATAAACTAGGGTTAGTATTGATGATGTAACGATTTAAACAAAGGTTGAAGATTTAAGAAAAACTAAACATTACTAGTAGGATTAAGGTCTCTAAGGGAAAAAACACGAAAAATAGGAGACGAAGCCCTATCTTGGCTTTTCCCACTAAGGTCACACTCACTCACACTTACATTTTTCACTTTATCTAAAGATTTAACTTCACAACACTCACTCAGCACAGTTTGTCCGCGGTGTGTCGAAGAACTTGCCTTCGCAGGCGATGCCTCCAAAGGTCTCGAAGTCTCCTGACGCTGAGCCTGCCGCCGCCGCCTCCGCCAGTAGAACGCAACAGCAGCAAGGAAAAGTCCTACTATGAGGGCGTAGATAACGGCATAGTGGTGTACGTCATGATAGGATACCTTGTCACTCAATGGTTCACTCTTCTTCAAAGTATCAATACTTTTCTTTACAGAGTCAAACTGTCTTAGGATTTCGGAATTATTATTGGGATCAATCTCATCGGTAAATTCAGTTAATGAAATATTTAAGATATGATTTATAATAGGTATTTCGGGCGCATCAATCCTCGCACCGGTCTTAATTGTACTAGACAGCATTTTTGTAGGATTAATCAGAAAATCATCAGTTTTTATCATGCAGTCTTCTCCTACATTCAATAGACCGGCCTTCGTAAGTTTTGTCGCTGAGCTTTGACCTTCACAGAGAAATTTAAGATGACATTCTTTGCAGCAAAAGTAAAAGTACTTATTGACGAAGTTTAATTCCTTCAAAATATTTTCACAAGGAGTCTTCACCGTTCTACATGTCCGAGTTTTAGGAACCGTCCTGCAAAGGTTGTGGTCATCCTTTAAATGGTAAATAGGATTTCTGATATGACAAAAGATCATTTTAGGGTCTCGTCGTATGCAAGATTGAAGATCGATCTCAGAGATGGTTACATACGAATCCTTTCTGATGTTAATTGCGGCAAACTGGGATATAATTTCCACGCTTATCATGTCATTATTTAGAGATCTTGGAACTGGAATAAGATTGAATAGTTCATAGACGTCTCTTTCTATCAATGGTATTTGAACTTCTATGATAAGATACCTTGAACTGTACTTGGCTCTCACCTGTACTAAATTATAGAGATCTTTGAGGTGGAGGTTATCGACCGGGATCGCTAAATCCTTAGGGATTTGTGAGGAGATAGAGTTAAGTTCATTTCGGAGCTGGCTTGGAGAGATCAAATGGAAGTCCAGTTTCCCGTTATAAATATTTGTCACAGTGTCCAAAATCGAGTCCTGAATTCTCCTAAGGCTATACATAAGATTAGTAGCCGTTATTGAGGATGTCAAAAAGTCTGTAACAAAACTCATGTTTTGCACGTAGTGCTGTACATTACGGTAAGCTGCCTTGATGTCGTTCATCTTCTGGTTTATGGATTTATGATGCTTGCTTATTGTGCTTTCCATTCTCTTCATAAGATTAAATTCAGCTTCCACTACGGAAGTTTGATTTTTCCAAAGATCAAATAAATGTTTGTTATTTTCTCGCAGAATGTCGATATCCTTTTCGTATTTGTCGGCAAATCTTTGGTCAAGTACTCCAAACAAACTATTTGCAACGTAGCCTACTCCGTCAATTAAGCCTCGGCGCCGGCGCTTACGCGCGTGTCCAGTTACAAATGATTCATTCATCGTTATAATATTATTATAATGTTTTATTTCTTCGAACTCGTGCCCCAGTTGTAACGTGATATCGTTGCAAGGTGTTCGATGGTCTATTTCTAAACATATGGTTTCTAGGTAATTAATATACTTGGCGAGTGCCGACATGCCTTCTATATAAGGATGGGTGTCATAATAGACAATTAATCGCCAGTCGTCTCTAACAATGTGCATGTTTGAGATTTTGTCAAAATAAACACTATTGTTGACTGGAATTGAGTTATAGGATGCTTGAGTTGAGGATATTAATGTTAACAAAAATAGCGTAAGAGATAAAACTATTTTCGAAAACGAGATACGGCTAGGCTTTCTCCTTGGAGTCTTGTCGTTTACTTCCTCCGTCGGAGGGCTGACGGTTTCGTTTACAGGTAATAAAGCAAGCTTCACAATGGGCCTTTTTAATAAACCGCTCTTAGTTTTCAGGGTAACGACTCTGACAAGACCGTCGGTTCCAGGATGGAGATTCACCACACGACCTAGAGCACATTTTCCTGGACAGAGATTTTCATCCTTTATGATGACAATATCATTGAGATTGAGATCTCTTTGAGATTTTTTCCATTTAGCTCTGGCCGATAATTGCGTGAGGTATTCATTTTTCCACTGAGTCCAAATATCATTATAGATTTTTTGTACTAAGTACCACCGGGTTCTAAGATCATTTTCTGTGTCGTATATAGTCAGGTTGGGCCCGCTTGCTAAAAAGTGAGCCGGGGTTAAAAAGTTAATATCTTCAGGATCTTCTGATAAGGGACAAAGTGGTCTAGAGTTCAAACAGGCCTCGAGTTGGGATAATAAGGTACTGTACTCTTCGTATGTCAGTTTTTGCTCACCGACGACTCTCTTGAGATGATGTTTTAAACTCTTTACAGCAGCTTCCCAAAGCCCGCCCGCAGATGGCCAGGACGGCGCGTTGAAATGCCACTCGATGTTCATTTCTGATATAGCGGCAAGATTTTCTTGGCTCGATAAGGTTCTAGAGACTTCAAAGTATTCATCTCTTAGGATTTTGTTAGCGCCGATAAAATTTGTTCCTTGATCACTATATAGATGACCAGGAACTCCTCTTCTAGCCGATATTCGCCTGAGCGCCGTAATAAATGCTGACGCTGTAAGGTCCGACACGAGTTCCAAATGTACGTTCTTTGTAACCATACAGACAAATACTGCGACATATCCCTTTGTCGTTTTGATGCCACGACCCTTACTAGCTTTGACAAAAATATGTCCAGTATAGTCTATACCGGTGTGATAAAAAGGTCGACTAGGATTTAGCCGAGATGGAGGTAGGTCTCCCATAAGTTGAGTTTTCAGTATGGGTTCATTCTTACGACACCTGACGCACATTCTTATGCGTTTTTTAGTAGCTCTGTTGCCGCCGAGAATCCAATATTTTTGCCTAATAAATCCTGTAGTCATCTTTACACCACCGTGAAATACAAGTTTATGAGATTCGTCTACAATAAGATCTGCTAATTTCGAAATATTCGGGATTATGATGGGATGCTTCATTTCCGGATTTAGATGCGAATGTTTGAGCCGTCCGCCGACACGAAGTATACCGTTGTTATCTAAGATAGGATTGAGATTTAAGATCCGGCTTTTATTGTTTAAGGATTTACCATTCTGTATGATTTCCTTAGAAAAGTGTTCTTGCTGCACGTATTTAATCAACATATTAAAAGCGCATTTGAGATCGCGTAAGGTAAGATAATATGTCGGTTTTTCTTTATGTAAATAAATGTGGATAAACTTGTTGACGTAGGCTAAGACTCGTATTACCTTTCTAAGTGAGCTATATTTATTTAATAATTGTTTTATAATACAGGTGTCAGAGATATTAATAGCATAGTTCACTGACTTCTTTTTTCGGAGATCTTCCGTCGTGTCATAGGATACATCGACATGAATATTTTCGGGATTGAAGGTAGGCAACCAATAGGGTCCTTCCCACCATAGAAAATGATCAGCGAGCTGATATGCGGTTAAACTACGGCTTGCACAGTCAGCAGAATTTTCTTTAGATTTGACGTATCGCCAGTTATCCTTTGAAATTACTTCGCATATTTTTCTCACTCTAGTCGCTACAAAGGGTTTCCATTTCTCGGGTTCTCCTTTTATCCATCCAAGCACTGCCATAGAATCCACCCAGCCATACACTCGAACTTCGTAGTTAGATAAAGCGTACAAGATCTTAGTTATAAGTTTAGTGAGTAAAAGAGCTCCGCAGAGTTCTAGTCGTGGGATCGACTGCGATTTTTTCAGAGGTGTAACTCTCGATTTTCCAGCGACGAGGGATATTTGCGCATTATTAGTTTTCATGATCTTACAATACACCACACATGCGTAAGCTTTTGTGCTTGCGTCGCAGAAACCATGAAGTTCAATAAAATCTTTGTCCTGAGATTTAATCCAACGGGGTATTTTAAATTGAGATATGTGAGGTAAGTCGGATTTTATGTTATTCCATTCCAGGGCAATATCCTGCGGCACAGCTTGATCTTAGGATAGCTCGGTTTCCCATGTTTTTTGGAATAAGATTTTGAGCTTTATGGTGACCGGGGATAGCCAACCTAAAGGATCAAATATTTTTGAGATTTCAGACAGGAATTGGCGTTTAGTTGGGATGCCTTCGGTTTTTATTTCTATTGGCTGAAAGATGAATACGTCATCTCTGGGGTTCCACCGAAGACCTAACGTTTTCGTAGATTCTGGCTGCTTGAAGTAAAATTCTTCCTTTTGCAAATCAGAATGGGTATCTGACAGTTCAAGCAAGTTTGAACGCCATTTTCTTAAGTTAAAACCACCAGCCTTGAGAATATTAGTCATCTGCAGCTTGAGTTTACTTGCAGACGCTGCGGAATGAGCTCCGTACATGAGATCATCCATATACAGAGAGGTTTCCAAGACGTGAGGAGCACAGCTGTTGGGATAATTATGTCTTTCATCATCGGCAAGCTGCTTAAGGGTCATCATGGCGAGAAAAGGAGCCGCCTTAATCCCATAGGTGACAGTCGCAAGTTGAAATTCTTGTAACGGTTGAGATTTATGGTTTCTCCAGATAATTTTTTGGAGATTTTGATGGTCAGGATGCAACCAAATGTTTCGAAACATCTTTTCTATATGACTTGTTAGGGCATATCTAAATTGTCGCCATTTCAATATAAGAGTAAGAAGATCCTGTTGAAGATTTGGACCCTTATACATGAGATCATTGAGGCTGTGTCCAGATGTCGTGGCTGCAGATGCATTAAAAACAACTCTAAGTTTAGTACTCAATGATTCATCACGAAGTACACAATGGTGAGACAGGTGGCAGCCTCGGATTACGTCAGTGCTAGGCGCAACGGGTATCATATGTCCGAGCTCAATGTACTCAGACATAAACAATTTATAGTCGCGTGCCAACTCAGGTTTCTTAATTAATTTATTTTCAATTTGAAAGAATTGAGCCATTGCTTTTGTTTTCGATTAGCCCAAATTTTCTTCAAAATTTTCCTTTAAAGGTAACTTTACGACGTAACTTCCATCTTCGCGTCTTGAGGTTGAAGATTGAAAGAGATCGATGCATTTTTCGTCTTCTTCGGATATCGATGAAGGGTCTTGAATATCCTCGATTTCCCAAAACTGCTGAATATCAGAGATATTATTTAAGATTACATTACACTGAAAGGTTGTACAGCTACCACTTAGGATCCATCCCAGCTGAGTTTGCTGAGCGATGGGTAATGTATCTTCAGATCGACATATGCCATCTAATAGGATAAGAGAGTGAATATCAGCTCCAAATAATATATCGACAGACCGACTTATGTAGAATTCGGGATCAGCTAGGGTTATTTGATTAAGGGTTGGCCAGTCAGGCTTAGTGAATGTATAGCTCGGCAAATTGTTTACTAAGCGTTTCATTATAAACACATCGGCATCAAATGTAAAATCATTTATAAGTGACATGCACTTAATAGAAATCTTTCCCTTACAGCTGTTTTCGTTCTTTCCGACTCCAGAAATATAGCCATTACATTTTTGTCGAGGTAGTTTTAACAATTGAGCAGCCTTTTCTGTGATGATAGATGTTTGAGACCCTTGATCCAAAAGAACTCTCATTTTATGATGTGATCCATCTGCTGCCTGTATTTTAATAATTGCTGTCGCGAGTAAAATTTCCACAGGATCTTTTTGTACATTGACCGAAGAGTTCATGTCTTAAGTAGGCAATTTCGTAACCGTGGCTGCATTTGGCCTAGATCGTGCGTCCGGCGTCACATTTGCTGAGGTATAGCATTCATGAAGAATGCTATTATGTGCCTTATTACATTCTCTGCATTTTACTTCGGAAAGGCATTTTCTACCTTCGTGGTAATGTAAGCAATTGACACAAAGGTTCAAATTAGTTATAGCATTTTTGCGAGCATAAGGTTGCATTTTCAATAACTCTGGACAATTTTGGATGCGATGATCGGACGAAAAGCAAATTTTACATGCTTTGCGATGGTCATTACCCCTAAATTTGGACTTTGAAGATTGCATAATAATTTGATTTGTAGAATAATTATTATAATTTAGTTTGCCTTTAGGATCAAGATATTTAGAATATTTTTGTTCATTTTGATGAACTTTGTAAGATGAAGGGTATTGTTGTATATGAGATTGAGATAAAGTTTTCTGGCTGGAACTTTCTTGTTTTTTCCTTGAGGTTTCTAAGGACATGAACTTGTTTTCTAAAAATTGTAAGAATTCCTCCAGTACCGGTAATTCTTTAGGTGATTTTATGAAATTTATATAATCGTCGTTAGTTTCAGGATCCAATTTTTCCGCTAAAATACACACAAGGAAAGGATCCCATGTAGAAACATCGACTCCAAGATTTTTTTATGGCGTTCACGCTCTCATAGGTTGTATCGTGAATGCGTTTAAGATGATAGGATGTTTTTAGCTGACTCACTGGGATATTTAGGATGTTCTTAAGGTACGATGAAAATATACGCCGCTTATTGTCGTAGCGATGCGTAAGAATATTCCAGCATACGAGATAATTGCTGGAACTAATTTGAAGATGCTGAATCAGCTTTTCAGGCTCGCCTTTTACCTTGCTCTTCAGAAACTGCATCTTCTGGGCGCCGGAAAGTGAAGGATTATTGTGGATAGTCTCTGTAAAGAGATCTTTAAAGGATACCCATTCGGTATAGCTTCCCGAAAAGGTTGCAATTTCCATTTTTGGGGTAGAATTTTCAATGTGTGCCACTGACCACATTTTCTTGTTGATATCTCTTTTAAGATTTTTATAATATTTTTCGTAAGATGAAAATTGCTCTTCATAAAGGGCGTTTGAACCGTTGAGCTCATTGTCCAGCTCCCAGTGCAGAGTGTCAATGGCGGTCCAACGCTTTTTAAGATTTTGTAGGATGTCTTCAAACTCCCATTTTTCCGAGATGAGGCTTAGATCAATAGTTTGAGCTTCACGAGAAAAAGCTCTCAAATTAGTGGCTTGTTTCCTCAGCAAGTCTTCTACAGTGTTCGCGTCGGAACTGACCTTCTGAGGGGGATTTGGAGACGAGAAGCCTGAAGCTTGAGATGTTGAAGCCGTGGGTTGAAACATTGGAGGTTTCAGCACCGGGGTTTGTGGTCTTTCAATTTTAGGGTTATAGTTTTGTAGTATAGTTTTAATATTATTATATTTCGATTTTAACTGATCGTACTGATTACTCGTAAAATACACATGAGATTGATCGCCAAAAGATAATAAATTCATATGATTATTATGAAACTCTGTAAAATATTGCTCTAAGTTATCTAACCGCCGACGTAGATAGTCAGGGGTTTTCCTATCTGCTCCATCTTTTTTGAAGTTGGAGTATAGCGAATCCACCGCCTCGATGATTTGCTGCTGCGTTGCTAAGATATCTTCGATATTCGCCATTATAAGATAAAAGGAAAGGTCTTACTTGTAGGTTTCTTCAAACTGCGAGGATGTAGGATGCGGCTTTAGCTCCACAGAGACTGCAAGGATCCTCGATGAGCTGGTGTAGTGTAGTTGAGATCCGGGATGCTCCAGCTTCCGGGGATGCTACGAGGTGATGGCGCCTTCAGGACACCGGGGTTGCACAGGATCACAATATACTGTTCTCCAATGATACTGAGTTTGTACGCGAAACCACGAAGTGCACACACACACAAGATTTTGTTCGCCTGGATACACTCGCGTAAAGTCCCGCAAATACGATTTTTAGCTCGAAGGACCAATGTTCGGGGTTGGGGTTGAATGTTAAGATAAACTAAGATTAAGGTAAGAGGCTATATTGAGTCAGCACAGGTTAGGATAATTACGACTAAATATGAGGTGAGATATGCTGAGCCACGCGCTCGGTAAGGTGTCGCGTCGTGAACTAACTTTATTACATTATATTATAATAAATGAAGAAGTTTACCGAACTGCAGCGTAGCATTATATAATTAAATCTAGGTAACACGGGTTGTACGGGTGTTGACCCGAACAGAACTATTCAAATATTTTTTATATGCTTCACTCTCAATATAATTGATTTCCTTTATAATAAGTAGGTAGGCAAAGTTATTAAAATTCTACACACTAGCTTCAAAATAAACAATTATATCTATAAATAATCATAGGTAATAAGAAACTTACCGGCTTCTCCATTATTATTTGGGCTCGAAATAACATCATCTGATGACTTTTTAGTACTTCTTTTTACCATATCTACTAATTTTTTGCCTCTTCTTTTCATTTTAGACTTAAAATAAAACAATAATAATCTAAAACGTAACCTGAAAAAACACGTGCGTACTTGCTCTAATTTGAATGAATACTAACGAAGTGGGTAATATCGATAAACACGTACGTACCGCTGAGCAATAAGAGTATCGAACATGGTAAGATCAATGTTATTGTACGTCAGTATTATGTATTTTCGATAGTATTTAACGGAAAACCATAAAAAATAAAAGGTTTTTTTTTTTTTAAATATGTGGGTTTATAGATCTTGATATCCATATCCCAAAAATGCAATAAAACGAAAACAGCATTTTTGCACTTTCGATAATCTTATTAGCGGCCGTCGATATACGTATATAGCAGTTTGTAGTGAATAAACAGAAACCTATAAAACCCTTCTCATAAATACTGTCCTAGTATCCTACAAGTGACTGCAAGATAAAATAGATTATATGTTAATTTAATCGCATTAGATACGGGTTGTTGACGTAGGCTAAGACTCGTATTACCTTTCTAAGTGAGCTATATTTATTTAATAATTGTTTTATAATACAGGTGTCAGAGATATTAATAGCATAGTTCACTGACTTCTTTTTTCGGAGATCTTCCGTCGTGTCATAGGATACATCGACATGAATATTTTCGGGATTGAAGGTAGGCAACCAATAGGGTCCTTCCCACCATAGAGAATGATCAACGAGCTGATATGCGGTTAAACTACGGCTTGCACAGTCAGCAGGATTTTCTTTAGATTTGACGTATCGCCAGTTATCCTTTGAAATTACTTCGCATATTTTTCTCACTCTAGTCGCTACAAAGGGTTTCCATTTCTCGGGTTCTCCTTTTATCCATCCAAGCACTGCCATAGAATCCACCCAGCCATACACTCGAACTTCGTAGTTAGATAAAGCGTACAAGATCTTAGTTATAAGTTTAGTGAGTAAAAGAGCTCCGCAGAGTTCTAGTCGTGGGATCGACTGCGATTTTTTCAGAGGTGTAACTCTCGATTTTCCAGCGACGAGGGATATTTGCGCATTATTAGTTTTCATGATCTTACAATACACCACACATGCGTAAGCTTTTGTGCTTGCGTCGCAGAAACCATGAAGTTCAATAAAATCTTTGTCCTGAGATTTAATCCAACGGGGTATTTTAAATTGAGATATGTGAGGTAAGTCGGATTTTATGTTATTCCATTCCAGGGCAATATCCTGCGGCACAGCTTGATCTTAGGATAGCTCGGTTTCCCATGTTTTTTGGAATAAGATTTTGAGCTTTATGGTGACCGGGGATAGCCAACCTAAAGGATCAAATATTTTTGAGATTTCAGACAGGAATTGGCGTTTAGTTGGGATGCCTTCGGTTTTTATTTCTATTGGCTGAAAGATGAATACGTCATCTCTGGGGTTCCACCGAAGACCTAACGTTTTCGTAGATTCTGGCTGCTTGAAGTAAAATTCTTCCTTTTGCAAATCAGAATGGGTATCTGACAGTTCAAGCAAGTTTGAACGCCATTTTCTTAAGTTAAAACCACCAGCCTTGAGAATATTAGTCATCTGCAGCTTGAGTTTACTTGCAGACGCTGCGGAATGAGCTCCGTACATGAGATCATCCATATACAGAGAGGTTTCCAAGACGTGAGGAGCACAGCTGTTGGGATAATTATGTCTTTCATCATCGGCAAGCTGCTTAAGGGTCATCATGGCGAGAAAAGGAGCCGCCTTAATCCCATAGGTGACAGTCGCAAGTTGAAATTCTTGTAACGGTTGAGATTTATGGTTTCTCCAGATAATTTTTTGGAGATTTTGATGGTCAGGATGCAACCAAATGTTTCGAAACATCTTTTCTATATGACTTGTTAGGGCATATCTAAATTGTCGCCATTTCAATATAAGAGTAAGAAGATCCTGTTGAAGATTTGGACCCTTATACATGAGATCATTGAGGCTGTGTCCAGATGTCGTGGCTGCAGATGCATTAAAAACAACTCTAAGTTTAGTACTCAATGATTCATCACGAAGTACACAATGGTGAGACAGGTGGCAGCCTCGGATTACGTCAGTGCTAGGCGCAACGGGTATCATATGTCCGAGCTCAATGTACTCAGACATAAACAATTTATAGTCGCGTGCCAACTCAGGTTTCTTAATTAATTTATTTTCAATTTGAAAGAATTGAGCCATTGCTTTTGTTTTCGATTAGCCCAAATTTTCTTCAAAATTTTCCTTTAAAGGTAACTTTACGACGTAACTTCCATCTTCGCGTCTTGAGGTTGAAGATTGAAAGAGATCGATGCATTTTTCGTCTTCTTCGGATATCGATGAAGGGTCTTGAATATCCTCGATTTCCCAAAACTGCTGAATATCAGAGATATTATTTAAGATTACATTACACTGAAAGGTTGTACAGCTACCACTTAGGATCCATCCCAGCTGAGTTTGCTGAGCGATGGGTAATGTATCTTCAGATCGACATATGCCATCTAATAGGATAAGAGAGTGAATATCAGCTCCAAATAATATATCGACAGACCGACTTATGTAGAATTCGGGATCAGCTAGGGTTATTTGATTAAGGGTTGGCCAGTCAGGCTTAGTGAATGTATAGCTCGGCAAATTGTTTACTAAGCGTTTCATTATAAACACATCGGCATCAAATGTAAAATCATTTATAAGTGACATGCACTTAATAGAAATCTTTCCCTTACAGCTGTTTTCGTTCTTTCCGACTCCAGAAATATAGCCATTACATTTTTGTCGAGGTAGTTTTAACAATTGAGCAGCCTTTTCTGTGATGATAGATGTTTGAGACCCTTGATCCAAAAGAACTCTCATTCATTGTCTGAAGCGAGTTAGTATATTGGATATTATTATAGAACAATGCAAGGAAAACTTATTTATTTTATTTTTTTATTTATTTAAACATCATGCACATTTGTACATAGGCGGACTTAATGCCTCAAGGCATTTTCTACCAGTCAACCTTTAGGTGATTTGGATACAAAAATATGTAGATGTTTTCCAGACGAGTTAAAATAGGACAATTTTAAATTCAATATTAAAATAAATTATAAATACCTACATACATTAAATCAATAGTATAAAATATACATACGTAAATGTATAATAATAATATATATATATATATTTATTATATATATATAGATAAATATATATACATGTGTATAATACATATTTACATACAACATAGAAATAAACAAATTTATAACTCCTAATAATACTATTTTTACATTTACAACTAATTTGTTTAAAATTAAAACCAAATAACACAAAAGAAATATAAATTTATTTAAAACTACTTAAATAGAAAGTTACAAAGATTTTTAACAATTAAAATACACAGAACGAACCTAACGAGCACGCAAAATTGTCGAGGGAAAAATGGACGAGTTGACGGGCGTGGCTGGTTTATATAGGCTGGTGGCAGGGCGGGAGTCTTGTCTTGTCTTGTCTTTCGTGTCGCTAGGCGGCGCTGCTAACACGGCCTCTCCTGACGGGCCGGCGTCCTCGCAGGCTTCAGACCCGCTTGTCGATGGCGGTGTCTTCGGTAGCCGGTGAAGTAGTTGTCTCTGAAGGGCCGGCGTCGAGGGTTGCTGTCACGGGCTCATCATGGTCGTCATCATCTGTAACAGTAAACAAAAGCATGTGAGCCTCTCGGTAACGACATGTATCACATATGTATATATCGAGCTTTGTATTAAGCTCAGTAAACGCGGTGCTTGTGAGATGCACACGAAAACTATCATAAATGTTCTTATGATCTACAGGTACACAAAATGAATTATACGAATTGCATCGCCCGGATTTACGTAGGTCTTTTCTCGTTCCGTTGCGAGTCAACCTCAGTACCTTTAATTGCGAGCTACAGGTTTTACATAGGTCTTTTCTCGTTATGAGTCAACCAGTTACCTCTAATTGCGAGCTACAGGTTTTACAGAGGTCTTTTCTCGTTATGAGTCAACCTATACCTTCGCTTATAATTCCGACCAAGATAAGAACAATAATAGCAAGTGAATAGATCTTAACAAGCAAAACGTTTATATTGAATGTAAACACAACTAGCACTACTCAAACATTAACAATTTTTAAAGCTTACTATTGAAAAATGCCGCACAGGTATCGGGTGTCCACTCGCCTTGCCATAATATTATGTACTCAGCAGCAGCCTGAGTTGTTTTTCCGTACGAACCAGAGATAAGTCGAAGTTCGTATCGTCCATTTGGCAAGATTTTTGTAACGCGATATGGACCCCGCATGCCACTATCTAGTTTTCCTGTACATTGAGATCGTTTGATTACAAAAACCGAGTCGTTGAGTGCAAATGTCTTTGGTTGCGCGCGATTTTTGTTAACTCGCGCGTCTTGCTTCGCCTGATTTTGTGCCAATAAACTCTCCACGCGCTGTCGACGCAGCTCCCGCCACGCTTCACGGTTAGAGCTACTCCCCGTTGTAGCTATGTCTCTAATTAGAGACTGTATGACCGGTGTAGTAGATTCGGTACCGATTAACAGGTTTAGAGCCGATGTCTGTGTCGTCTTATGTTTAGTGATGTTAAGTACTAACTGCAACTTCCATAATACGTCGGACCACGACTCAGACCTGTTGTTTACTTCTATCCTAATCATATTAAGAACCGTGCGACAAAAGCGTTCGATCTGTCCGTTCGACTGATGCATTTCGGGCGTGATGAAATGCAATTCTATGCCGAAATTTGATGCCCAGCTAGTGAACTCGTTACTCTGATACATTCGTCCTCGATCACATACAATAATACGTGGAGTACCAAATACAGAAATAGCATGTGTAACTACGCGTTTAAGTTCCGCACTATCTTGTCTATAAATTGGATACAGAAGACAATACTTTGTAAAGGAATCAATGAGCATCAAAACAAACTTATACCCATTCGATTCAGGGAGAGGACCGAGTACGTCAGTATGTACCGTATCAAAAGGAGTGGACGGCTTAGTCCATGACACAATAGGTTGTAATGGGGCACGGGGTATTTTTTTATGGGTAATACACACTACACAATGTGAAATATATTTTCTTACAAATTGACGTATGCCAGGGAACCAGAAGTGTTTTAAAATCAAATCTACGGTTTTATCGGAACCTATATGTTCGTGTTCATCGTGAAACGCGCGCAGTAAGCTTAACCGGTAAGCTTTTGGGACGTAACAGAGTAATCGTGTGGCTTCACCGACCGGACTATATTTATAAAAAAGGATGTCGTCCTTTTTAACATAACGCGAACTGTCTAACAGTCCCTGATGTAATCTATCAAGTAACGAGAGTGTCTCTTCGTCAGCAGATTGGGCTACCTGTGCCCAATTAAGGGGCCTTTTAGTAGTGATGACGTTAACAGGGTTACGACTGAGATAGTCCGCGTGTGGTAGCATAGCACCCTTCCTATACTCGAGAACGAAATCGAAGTCTTGTAGGTACATCCACCAGCGCGCCACTCTAGGTAGGAGGTCCTTCTTGCGCTGTGTCATTTTTAAAGCGTTACAATCTGTTATTACTTTAAAAGGTTTTCCAATCAGATAGTGACGAAAATGTTGCAACGCTTTAACGACTGCGAGGGTCTCTAACTCGTACGAGTGGTACCTTGGTTCCGCACCTGTCGTAACTTTACTAAAATACGCAACCACGCGCTTGTGTCCATCCGAGTGCGTTTGTAATAAAACAGCGCCGTATCCTAATGAACTAGTGTCGGTGTGGATTTCGATATCGAGGCTTGGGTCAAATATAGACAGAACCGGCGCATTAACTAAATGTTCAATTAAATCACGCCTAGCACGTTCCTGTTTGTCACCCCAATGAAATTTTACATTTTTTCGTGTTAAAATCGCTATAGGAGCCGTCTTTGTAGCATACTCCGGAATGTACCTCCTAAAATAGCCGGCCAGGCCTAAAAGTTGCCTCACTTGTTTAACATTTTGGGGCTTAGGGGATTTAGTCAAAGCCTCGACCTTATGGCTGCTCGGCCGTACCTGACCGTCACATATAGTCCTACCGAGATATTCCACTTCAGTGGTCAAAAAAGAGCATTTGTGCAAGTTAATTGAAAATCCAGATTCCGTTAAGGTTTTGAGCACGGCGTCTAATAATGACAGGCCTTCGACAATAGTATTACTAAGCAACAAAACATCATCTATGTACACTAAAGCTTGTCCCGATTCTATAAAAGGTCGCAAGGTGCCCGATATAATTCTCTGGTAGACAACGGGTGCGTTAGCGAGGCCGTATGGCATTTTTAAATACTCAAAGTGGCCTTCGGGCGTCACAAACGCAGTCTTGTCCACAGAGTACTCACTGACCTTAATTTGATGAAAACCTGTCACCATATCTAAGGCGGTAAAATATTTACACTTCCCGAGCCTATCTATATGGTCGTCGATCAAGGGAAGCGGGAATCTATCCTTTACCGAGATGTTATTTAGTGCCCTGTAGTCAATAACCATTCTATCCTCGCCATTCTTTTTCTTTACCAAAAGAACGGGGCTCGCGTACGCGGACTCGGACTCACGAATTATACCTTTCTGTTTAAGATCGTTAACTATAGCTCGTATTCGTAACTTTTCATCGTAGGACATTTTGTAAGGGCGATAATTAACTGGTACATCACTAGTAACACGAATACGCATCTCGCCGGTTTTTACTGTTGTAGTGGCCGTTCCACTTAGAAAGAAGTCAGAATATTTGCCTAAAATATCGTTTAGTTGCTCCTTATCTTTACCACACAAAGAGGTGCTTAATATACTATTCGACTCGTTAATACTAGAAGTTGTCACATTATTTACAGAGCCGCTATTTCTAATAATGCGCTGTAAATTACCCGTACGAATGTAGGCGATTCCCGGACGGTTCAACACATCGGTGCCGATTAGCACTGGCGTGTTTAAACAACCGGCGGGAACAACATGAAAATCAATTTCTAAAGTCACTTCATCGAACTCAATAGGGAGCGTAACATAATAATCGGATCGTATTTCTGTACCGTTCAAACCGCGCAAGATTTGTACATTATGATTCAATCGACAAGAAAAATGTTTTAATAAGTCCTTAGAGATAAGCGATATGCACGAGCCGCTGTCTATCAAAACATCAGTAGGCACTCCGCACAGAACCGCACTAATGATGTCTCGGCTGTTGCACTCGCTTACAATTTCGCGGCAAAAATTAACGTTCGCTTTATTGCGTGAAAGCGACTGTTAACGCGCGACCGATGCGCCGCCAAACGGCAAGCATCGTCACTTTCCGCCGAGCCACCGCACGCGTCACTTTACGCTGCGCATTGTCATACATTATACAAAATTAGTTGTTTATCCAAATAAACGTTAAGGAAGCCTACTGGGTTTCATTCAATCACCATTGGACGCAGAATACCTCACCAGAAGCTGGTCCATCGAGCTCGGATTGCATATTTTGGAAGAAACAAACCCTTGGATGCAAGCACGTGTTTGATTCTGAAGTGATATTACGAGGTGTCTCCTGAGTCCAGAAGTTTGCAAATCAATCGGAATCTAAAACCAGGAAGGTGGAAAGTCATTGCATTTGTGAGTTTGTTCCAATTTATTGTCTCAAGCCCGTCCCCTAATCTTATTTTTCTTTAGGCCTCTAAGCCGCCATTTTATAGTTGTCTTTATTGCGCATTACAATCGCAAAACAACTATTTAACTTCTGCATTCATATGCACATTTACTTTATTATTGCATTAAAACATATTTTAAAAGAAGTAATTATCATTAAATTAATTACTTTGGGCCTTTATTACGCCAGTATATAGTTGTCTTTATTGCGCATTACTATCGCAAACAACTAGGTATTGCACTGCTGCATTATAGGTGCATTTACTTTATTATTGCATTAAACTCCTTATAATCAGTTATTACATTAAAACTTTATAATAACTATATGAAAACTCTTCTAATCATAACCAATATAAATCTATTATTCTTACCTAACTGCAAAAAATAACATTGCAAGTATCGCTCATATTCCTTATCTATCTCGCATTCCAGAGCTTATTGTCTGCGCACGTGATACCTACCTACGCCCTTGGCCGTGAACTTCTTGCTGTTCTGCACGCTTACGAACTTATTTAAGTATTACCATTTTATTCATTATCATTTCTCGTCACTTATTTGTGAACTAGATTATTGTATTGCATAAATAAACTACATACCTTTATTAGTTACCCATTTACGTACATTACAACTGTTTTAGTACATTATAACCGTTATAACTTTATAATTACAATGAGTTTAACATTAAAGGAATTAAAGAAAAAACGAGGTTCGTATAAAGCAAAATTAACTCAATTTAAAAATTATTTAGACGTGTTTCAAATTTGTGAAAGTCCTAGTAGTACGCAACTTACTGAGCTTAACTGTAGGTTAACAAAAATCGAAGAAAGTTATAATGAATATGATTCAATACAGATTGAAATAGAAAGTTTGCCGGACATTTCAGACGCTGAATGCCAAGAAGCCTACGAGGATCGTGAAATGTTCGAGAGCTCCTTCTTTGCTACAACGGCGCGCGCTCGCAGCCTGCTGACCGAGCATGCCTCTGCGGGCCGCGACGGAGGAGTTGCATCAGGGAAAGGTTCATTACAAAGTTCTGTTCTTACAGGTGGGCCAAGCTTAAAACTACCTATTATACATTTACCTACCTTTTCTGGACAGTACGACAATTGGTTAGAGTTTCACGATACTTACCTTTCGCTAATACATTGCAATGACAGCATACCTAGAATTAATAAATTTCATTATCTGCGTTCCGCTTTAAAGGAAGGTGCTGCCAATATTATCAGTTCTTTAGAGTTTTCAGCCAGCAATTACGATATTGCATGGCAACTTTTGTGTGAACGCTATCATAATAGCAAACTACTCATAAGTAATCATATCCAAGCTATTTTAGATATCGAACCTATTCATAAGGAATCATCTGTTGCTTTACGAAACATGATTGATACATTAAATAAAAACCTTAGATCTCTGCAAACCCTTAACATAAACACGGAGAACTGGGACATTTTAATCATTCACATTGCTTCTAGTAGATTAGATATTGTGACCAGTAGAAATTGGAAAGAACACATGAATCTTTCAAAAAATCTACCTGATTTACATACATTTGTTTCATTTATAAAAAATCGTGCTGAACTACTAGAGACAATTATAAACCAAACACAGCACATTAAACGTAGGTATAGCGAACCTATCCACAGTCGCCCACGAACATTTGTAACAAGTACCGGTGTCTCAACACACACACATTCATGTCATTTTTGTAAAGAAAATCATCCCATTTATTTATGTCCTAAATTCAAGTCTTTATCAATTCAAAATAGATTACATAAAGTTAAACAATTGAGACTTTGCATTAATTGTTTACGAAAGGGACATGAAGCCAATAGATGTAAACTAGGACCGTGTAAGGTGTGTGCTAAGTGGCACAACACAATGCTTCACATTGATAAACCGCTGCAGGTTTCCAACCCGCCTTCGGCAACGGATGATAGTAAGTGTATGACAATGACCGCTCACACTGCTAAGGTCTCTAAAACAAAAATTATTACTGACAATAACGATGAAATCCCATCCAATAATGTTGTCTTATCATCTACTCACCACAGCAGCGTGCTATTGTCTACAGCCTTAATTTATGTTCTAGACCGTGATGGAACTAAACACATAGCACGAGCCCTACTTGATAACGGAAGTACATCTAGTTTCATAACCGAAAAATTTATTAAAAAATTTAACTTACCTATTAGTTCCACCTCAACCTCAGTAGAAGGATTGAGTCGTAACCCTTTACACATAACAAAACGTTCTTCTCTGACATTTTGTTCACGGAATAGAATAGAATAGAATAGAATCATTTATTTGCTTAAATAAGGTACAATATTTTGGTGTTACAGGTTTTGGTACATCATTCTCTTATTTTGCCTTTTTATGGCGTGCAAATTTTATAAGCAGACTATTTGTTATTATTTATCTTACATAATTATTTATTAATGATCTGTCAATTTGCTATTACTATAAAATTAAAATTATTTATTAAATTGATTATAATTGTATGTGTTAAATAAAAGTCCACCATATTAGATTATTAAATACATGTCAAAATATAAATAAAATTAAACTTAATTATAAAATAGTCAACATTTTAGAGTCCAAGGTAATGAAAAGTAAATTTAAAAGAGCACTACAAGTTTTTATTGTAATAAGGAATTAGTGGTCATCAGATAAAAATTCATTTATGGAGTAATAGCATTTAAAAATTAACATTTTTTTTAATTGAATTTTAAAAAGATTAATATTAAGGTCCCTTATATGTTTTACATATAAGGGACCTTAATATTCACGGACAGAAAACTATACAAAAAATATTAATTGTTTTGTAGTTCCACACATTACGCAATTTGTACCGTCCACTAGATTTAATACTTTCTCTTTAAATATTAATAAAAGGATAAAATTAGCTGACCCTGATTTTAATATTCCAGCCGAAGTAGACATCCTTTTGAGCGCTGATATATTTTGGGATATATTAGGACATAACCGTATTTCTTTAGGTAAAAACAAACCAACAATCAGCGAAACAAAACTAGGTTGGTTGGTTTCAGGTGTACTGAACACACGTAATAATAATAATAATACAACCACGTCTTATTTTAATAATACAGTCCATTGCCATTTTTCAAATGATTTTGAACTTGACCAACATTTAAACAGATTTTTTGAATTGGAGTCTGTTCCCTCAACTTATAAATCATTACGGAGGGAAGATAACGAAATAGAAAAGCATTTTATGACAACAACTGTTCGTCAAAAGGATGGTCGGTTTGTAGTACAGATTCCATTAAAACAATCACCTGACGTTTTAGGTGATTCATATGATCAAGCATTAAATAGATTTATTTCGTTAGAGCGTAAATTTAAAAGAGATCCTTTATTTAAACAAAAATATTGTGAGTTTATGCAAGAATATATTGACCTCAGTCATATGTCAATAAACGAAGGTAAAAACGACAAATATAGCTATTTTTTACCCCATCACGGAGTTTTACGAGAGTCTAGCCTTACTACAAAATTAAGAGCTGTTTTTGACGCGTCAGCTCACACAACTTCAGGTCTGTCATTCAACAACATCCAGTGTGTAGGACCCACAGTACAAGACGATTTAATTAGTATACTCATTCGTTTTAGACAGCACAAATATGTAGTTACGTCCGACTGTCAAAAAATGTACAGATGTGTACTGGTAGCTGAAGATCAAAGATGCCTACAACAAATACTGTGGCGCTCTGAACCCACCAAAAAGCTTAAAACATACAAATTAAATACAGTTACATATGGTACGGCTTCGGCACCGTACTTAGCTACTCGATGTCTTGTGCAGCTCGGTAATGAATGCACAGACCCTCTAATACGTGAAACTATACTTCACGATACTTATGTTGATGACTTCATAAGTGGGCATGACTCAGAACATGAATTGGCACGTATTTGCCTAGGTGTAATATCTGAGCTTAAAAGAGGTCAATTTTATTTAAGAAAGTGGCGTTCAAATAATTCAAAAATATTAGAAGGTATCGATGACAGTGTTAATAACGATAATTTACTTAAACTCGTTAATGACGATAACGCAAAAATTTTAGGTCTACGTTGGTGCTGCAGTTCTGACACACTACATTTTTCCGAAAGCTCACATCCAACTCGTACTCGAGCAAACAAACGTTTGATATTGTCTACTATAGGCCAAGTATTCGATCCACTAGGAATTGTAAATCCTTGTATACTTAAGGCTAAAATTATTTTACAAAAATTGTGGGCATCAAAAATATCATGGGATGACTCATTACCTCCAGAAATAGAAACCCAATGGTTTAACTTTTTAAAACTCCTCCCTGAATTAAGTAACCTGTCTATTCCTCGGAGAGTCGTATGTGACTCACCCATCGTAGTAGAACTTCATACATTTAGTGACGCCTCATTGCATGCTTACAGTGCATGTGTTTACATTCGTTCTATAGACATGCACAATCACATATCTACACATCTTGTTATGGCAAAATCTAAGGTAGCCCCATTAAAGGAAACAGGTCTCACCGTACCTCGCTTAGAGCTCTTAGGCGCTGTCTTGTCAATACGCTTAGTGAATAAGGTAAAATCAGCTTTAAGACTTGTAATTGATCGTTGCATGTATTGGTGTGACTCCACAATTGTCCTTGGGTGGATAAGAACACCAAAATCTACTTTACAAACCTTTGTTGCTAATAGAGTGTTTGAAATTACTGAAAACTCCGAATCTAATTCGTGGAACTATGTGCCTACTCATTTAAATCCTGCTGACATCGGGTCAAGAGGTTGTAATGCAACACAATTAAAAAACTCGTCTTTATGGTGGCGGGGACCAGATTTTTTAACTTTACCCCAATCTATGTGGCCCAAGAATCCTGGGTTTACACCCACCGACTTACCTGAGATTAAATTAAAATGTAAAACATCAATTTTGAATGACAGTTTTATTCATAAATATTCCAGTTATAGTAAATTACTTCGTATAACATCATATATTTTGCGTTTTATTCATAACTGTCGATTTCCTTCCAATAAATTTACTTCATATTTAAAAGCAGCAGAATTAACTTCAGCCACTCACATTTTATGTAAAATTGTTCAAAGAGATATGTTTACTAAGGAATATATAAGCTTATTTAACAAAAAACAACTACCACATAAAAGTAAATTACTTAATTTGAACCCTTTTTTAACAGAAGACAATCTGATTAGAGTAGGTGGTAGATTGTCTAATTCAAACTATGACTACAACACTAAACACCCCATTCTCCTCCACGCATCTCATCACATCACCCATCTTTTATTTAAATATTATCATATTCTTTTAATGCATGCTGGACCGCAATTATTATTATCAACTTTAAGACATAAATATTGGCCAATAAGCGGTCAAAACGCGATCTCGCTCGTAAGATAACACACGCTTGTCATACTTGTTGTAAGTTTGCAGGTAAAACCATTCAACCTATAATGGCAGATCTACCAAAGAAACGACTCTCTAGTGAATATCCTTTCATTAACACCGCGGTTGATTATGCTGGTCCCATTTTACTTGCTGACAAAAAAGGTAGAGGATGTAAACTTGTAAAATCATATATATGTGTATTTGTTTGCTTGGCTGTAAGAGCAGTACATATTGAACTTGTCACTGACCTTAGTACAGAGGCTTTCATTGCCGCTTTAAATAGATTTATTTCCCGCAGAGGTAAGCCCGCTAATATATATTCTGATAACGGTACAAATTTTGTAGGAGCGTATAACGAGCTCTCGACTTTCTTAAAATCAAAATGTAATAATATAAGTTCGTATGCGGCAGAACAAGCAATAAATTTTAGATTTTCACCTGCATACAGTCCCCACTTTAACGGTTTGGCTGAAGGTTCCGTCAAGTCAATTAAGCATCATTTAAAGCGAATATTATCCCTTACTCACCTTACTTACGACGAAATGAATACTGTCCTTATCCAAATAGAAGGAATTCTTAATTCTCGGCCCTTAACCCCATTATCTTCAGATCCTAATGATCTCATACCTTTAACACCTTCTCAATTTTTAATTGGACGAACAATAACAATGCTGCCTTTCTCACAGGTTGATATCGAGAGAGAAACACCGATTTGCAGTCTACCTCGGTATCAAAGAGCTCAAGCTCTGACAGCTCATTTCTGGAATAGATACTATAAAGAGTACATTTCAGAATTACAGAAACGTACAAAGTGGCAGCACAAAGACGGACGACAACTCCACGCTGGGGACATGGTGCTGGTGAAGGATGACCGGCTCCCGCCCAACCGCTGGCAGCTGGGGAGAATTGCTCGCGTGCATCCCGGAGCAGACGGAGTCGCACGTGTCGCCGACGTCAATACAACTACGGGAACGATAAGAAGAGCCTACAACCGACTGTGCCCTTTACCTTCAGTGGATTCCTTGGAACTAAATGTTCCAACCCGGGGAAGCTGTTAACGCGCGACCGATGCGCCGCCAAACGGCAAGCATCGTCACTTTCCGCCGAGCCACCGCACGCGTCACTTTACGCTGCGCATTGTCATACATCATACAAAATTAGTTGTTTATCCAAATAAACGTTAAGGAAGCCTACTGGGTTTCATTCAATCACCATTGGACGCAGAATACCTCACCAGCGACCTTTGTTTAGTAAAACATTCTTCCTCTGAATGACCTATTTTTTTACAAAAACTACACTTGTTTTTATCTATAAACGGTCGAGAGGTGCTATTATTAGAATTGTTTACGTTTGTCGCGTCATCGAGATCGGAAGATAATTTAAAACGTTTATTGCAATTGAGACTTTTATGACCAAATTGTTTACAAGTGTAACATTTTATTGTTCTAGCACCGTCACACGCACTTGAGTTTCGTTTCCTATCCTTCTTATCACGGACGAGCGAACTCAAACGGGAAAAGTTATTGCGTGCATTATTATTATTATTAACGTTTGCACTTAAACGACTATAAGACATAACATACGTCGATAAAAACTCCACAATAGTATCGGATGTCAGCTTCGCGTTTGTAGCTGATGCGCGTATTTGAGGATCTTTGATCCCACGGATAATAATTGCACATAACAACTCGTCGCTTAAACCATTTACAATACGCAAACGTAACAAGGATTTGCGTGCGTAGTCCGCGTATGTGGAGTATTTATCGGATTCTGTACACATAACATCAAACAATATATTCGCGATGTCAATTCGTCGTGGACAGAGGGCTTTCAATTCGGATTTAAAATTTATCCAATTTCGATTTCTAGAAGACCAATCGCGCAGCCATGCACGTGCGTCACCCCTTAAACAAGAACCGACTCGAGCTAAACACTCTTTCTCGTCCCAATTATTTTGTGCACGTGCACGGTCTACCTCATCACACCACGTGTTGACATCGTGAATACTAGGATCAAAATCGGACACATAATATTGGGTAGATCTCACCGTATTCAAGGCGTTTAGCGCTTCGATAAGACGCTCCGTCGGATCCTGGCTTGACGAAGCTGTCGGCTGCAACGGCGGCGGCAGCGGTGTGCTCGGCGCCACCGAGTCTGCGCGTGACTCGGCCGTCTGCGGTGTCGAGCTCGCCTTGCTGCCGACGACTGCGATGCTCGGGCCGGCGCTCGTACTGGCACCTGAACAGCGGGGCGTGCCTCCGCGTCGGACCATGCCACGTGGCTCGTGCGCTCCTGCTCCAGTGCCGTGAGCCGGTTCAGGATCGCTTCCATCGCGGTGCCCAGACGATCTATACCTATAGGAGGCGGCGTGCGTTCTCGTTGACGTTTTTTACGCGAATTATTTGACATTGTAAATAGCTGATGAAACTTCTAAATTATTTAAACAACAAAAATCAGAAATGACACTAAGCGGTATTTTGGCCTCCGAATCTCGCTTCTGATTTTACATTTACAACTAATTTGTTTAAAATTAAAACCAAATAACACAAAAGAAATATAAATTTATTTAAAACTACTTAAATAGAAAGTTACAAAGATTTTTAACAATTAAAATACACAGAACGAACCTAACGAGCACGCAAAATTGTCGAGGGAAAAATGGACGAGTTGACGGGCGTGGCTGGTTTATATAGGCTGGTGGCAGGGCGGGAGTCTTGTCTTGTCTTGTCTTTCGTGTCGCTAGGCGGCGCTGCTAACACTATTATAAAATACATAATACTATAATAAGTACAAAAATAAAATACTATAAATACTTAATAGAAAATTAGTAACAGCAGTGAAACCATATTATGACTCTGCCAAGAGTGTGAGATACCACTCACGGATCCTGCGTTTGAAAGCCTCCTTAGTTGTAGACATCCTGATTTCTATAGGGAGAGCGTTCCAAAGTAGAATAGCCTGAATGTTAAAAGAAGAGTGCATAAGACTGGACTTATGGGGCGGACACAAGAGAAGAGCATTGTTTGTTGAACGAAGATTTTTATCATGACTGCTGCAGAGAAATTGAAAGTGAGAGGACAGATAGGCAGGAGAATGAGGAGAATGTAGAAGTGAGTAGAGCGTACTCAATGCCCGTGCCGAGCGTCGTTGCCTTATCGGCAACCACTTCAGCTTAGAGCGGTAGTATGAGACATGGTCGTATTTTTTTAGGTTATAGACAAATCTAATACAGCTGTTAATATGACGATCTAGTTTATTGAGTTTATCTACATTGAGATCGAAATAGCACACATCGCCGTAATCTATGATTGGAAATATGAGCGTCTGTACTAGCAAGATCTTTGTCGTTATTGGTAAGAAGTGTTTTAGTCGGTAAAGTGATCGCAATGATCTTGTAACCTTGTGAGAAACATGAGAAATTTGGGAATTCCAATCAAGAGTGGAGTCTATATGCAATCCGAGATCTTTGACGCTGGAACTAAAGGGAATGACCGAACCGTCAAAAGTGACTTGTGGTAATGAATTTTTGTTCACTTTACTGATTGACCGCGGGCTCCCGATCAATATAGCCTGACATTTAGTGGGGTTAACAGATAACCCAAATTTAACTGACCAATCCCTAATAGCGTCTAGATCTCGGTTTACTACATCGATGGCCTCCGACAAAACTTCCACTCTTGCTTGACTATAAAGCTGTAAATCATCAGCATACAAGTGATACGCAGTACGAAGTCTATTAGTGATTGAATTAATAAATATGGAAAAGAGTAGAGGAGAAAGAATGCCGCCTTGAGGGACACCAGAAAGAAGATGTTGCCAGGTGGATGTAGACTGGTCAGTGCGAACTGATTGCTGGCGTCCCTGAAGATACGAAGAGAACCAGTTAAGCGTTTCAGGCGAGATTTGGATGTAGGAAAGTATTATCTAGCCGCAATATTGCAATGCTACGCAGTATTCTAAAAAGCGTCTGCTTCAGAATAAATTATTTAATTATAATAATAATATGAAGTTGTATACAATGCAGGAATTAAATCTTTGATAACTACAGCATTATAAGCTAAGCCAAGATGTAGGTACAATCTTAATTTTCATATATTTTATTATTAAATAATATTAATGAAGGATAAGGTTTACATTGATATCAGAGTCATTGCTATCGGTGTATAATTACCAAAAAACATAGTAAATGTACAAGTTAAGATGTAATTCGGGTAGGTGCTAAAAAAGTGTAAACACATAACTTGTAGTAAATTTTATTAAATAATTAGTTTTACCAAAAATACTTACATAGTTTTATGAAAATTGTGCACAATACATACAGTTTTATAAAAGCTTATAATCTGTATAAATATATGTGAAGCATTTATACACATTCAAGAAACCACCTGCCAGCTGACTTTAACTTGATATTTAACACCACTGATCTCTTTTAAACACTTAAATAATCCCACTTAGAAGATGTCTCAATTGTCGGAAATTCAGAAAGCACAACAGAGTCTTGAGGAATTGGTGATGAAGAAAATGGATGAACTTCAAGCCCAATTACAGTGCGGCACAGCTAAAGACACCGTTGCAAAGGTTGCAGAAGAATTCCGCACTTTTAGGGACATAACATTTTCCATTCTTAGTCTTCTCCGGAAGCAGATTACTGAATGCTCAAATGCCATAGATGTTATTGAGTCCAGATCACGCAGGAAGACTTTGATTTTTTCTGGAATGCCGGAAGTGAGTGGTGAGAATTGCACTACTATTCTCTTGAATACTATACACCACAAACTGGGCTTGCCGGACATCTCTAAAGGCTCAATCAAAGCTTGTCATCGACTGGGTAGCCCTGAGCCAAGCAAAACTCGCCCTATTCTGATTAAGTTTGCCACTTATGAAACTAAGGCCGCTGTTTGGAGAGCTAAAACCAAACTGAAAGGCACTTCAACCTCAATGAAGGAGTTTCTGACCAGGACACGACAGGCACTGTTCAACATGGCGCGGGTGCACTTTGGTGTTAGGGCTTGCTGGACGCAGGACGGCGTTGTTTCAATTAAGACTCCAGATGGGAAGCGACATAAGGTGATGACCATAGATGAGCTCCAGTCCTTTATGTCGAATCACCCCAAGGCATCTTCTTCAGGGACGTCTTCCTCAGCATAAATTTAAGTATATGTTTAAATTGTAGGTTTGTGTGGTTATTTGTGAAGTTTATTGTGATTGTTGATCCATATAATATGACTCAAAATGGCCCCCTGCCCCTGGTAGGTTCCATACGTATTTTCGATTTCTGTTCTATTTGTTTACTTTCTGGTGCCTCACATTAACAAAATTTTCATAAAATCTAAGGGTAATTTTGAATTTCGAAAGTTTTAAATTTGCTTTGTTAAATAATGTTTTGAATAAAATGTCAATGTGTCAAGTGACAGCTGTCAAACTGTCAAATGTCTTCTTTTAATTTTTTTTTTTTTCCACACAAAGAAACTCTTTTTCAGTTGTTTTTTATTTTCAAGTACTTGTAGTCTATAATTGACACATTATGGATATTTAAGTAACAAATATTGATAAGTCACAATATTTTAAGATAGTTTTTTTTTGTACTTTCTGTTAATTTATAGAGGTCAGTTGGCGGGTGGTGCAGAGTAACAATTTAGATTCGTTTTCTTTTGCATCTAGATCGCTATCAATATAATATAATATTATTTATTTATTAATATATTATTTTATTTTATTTATTATATATATTTATTTTATTAATAATAAGTACCTATGTCTATTTCTGATAATGATTCATTTTATTCTGCCAATGATTCTTCTGGGTTTCATGCTGACGATAGTTTTGATTCCGTAGGTAATACGTTGGGTGAAGCGTTAGCTCAATGCTTTAATACACAAAACAACAATCTATTTAATGTTTGTCACATAAACGCACAAAGCATACCAAGTCATTATGCAGACTTACTTGAATCTTTCTCTGGTAATAACATTCACGCCATTCTGATTTCCGAGAGTTGGCTCAAACCAAACCTCTTGTCCACCTCTTTCTCCTTACCTGGTTTCGTCCTTATCCGTAATGACCGTATTGATAGACGTGGAGGTGGGGTTGCAATATACCTCCGTCGGGATTTGCCATATAAAGTCATAGCCTCCTCTCCTGCACAACAATCTGCAACGGCTGAATATATGTTTCTGGAGATTTGTGTCAGAGGAACTAAAATGGCTTTAGGAGTAGTCTATTGCCCTCCCGCTATTGACTACTTTTCGGAATTTGATTCAGTCCTTGATTCATTGGGTTCGGAATACGCACACCACGTCATCATGGGCGATTTTAATACTGACCTTACAAACCACTCCGCTCACCGTCCGATTAAACTCCATAATTTGATTACATCTGCTAACCTTCACCTGCTACCTCTCCAACCCACACATCACAACACTAATGGTGATGACACCTGGCTAGATCTGATGCTCATCGCCGATCCTTCCCTTGTCCATGCACATGGGCAGCTTCCCGCCTCTGGTTTTTCCCACCATGACCTCATTTATCTCTCATACGTTTTAAAGCCTCCCAAAATATCACCTAGGATTATAAATAGACGTTGTTTTGGCAGTGTTGATAAAAATAAATTATGTACCGATGCTGCAAATATAGACTGGAAACCACTGCTAGATGCCACCTCAATTGATGAAATGGTTAGGATTTTCAATGAACAAATCACGCTATTGTATAACGTACATGCGCCTACCAGGAAATTAAAGTTGAAGCATCCGCCTGCACCTTGGTTGACTGATGATATCCGTACAGCGATGAGGTGTAGGGATCGCTTGTTTCGGAAGTTTAAGAGGGATCGCAGTGAAACCAATTGGTCAAACTTTAAATCTGCCAGAAATCGCTGCAACCAGATGATACGGTAGGCAAAACGCCGCCATTTTCTCGACAATTTATCATCTTCTATACCTTTTCATACATGGAAATTTTTTAAATCCTTCGGCATAGGAAAATCACATTATTCAGAAATTCCGAGGACCATTAGTTTGGAAGATCTCAACTTGCACTTCTCTGTATCTACCACACTTGATGTTGAAACAAAATGCCAAACTATTCGTCTTATAAATAGCTTACCACGTCCAAACGTGCTTATAAGCAACTGTCCAGGTTTATCCAAGATAACAATATTTTGTCACCACTTCAATCTGGTTTCAGACCTGGACATAGCACCACCTCTGCGTTACTAAAGGTGACCAATGATGTGAGAGTGGGCATTGAGAACTCTAAAATAACTGTTTTAGTTTTGATAGATTTCTCAAATGCGTTTAACAACGTAAATCATGATATCTTGTTGGCAATACTCTCGAGTCTATCGATCTCGCCTGAAGCGCTAAATTGGATCTCATCGTATCTTCGTGGGCGACAGCAGTCAGTATGCACGGAACAGTCTACCTCATCATGGCGTCATCTAGACACTGGCGTGCCTCAAGGCGGTATTCTTTCTCCTCTACTCTTCTCATTATTTATAAATCTTGTTACTCCCAGACTTCGCTGTACGTATCATTTGTATGCAGACGATTTTCAGATTTATAGCCAATCAAGAGTTGAGAATTTGGCGAGTGCAATAGAGGAGGTTGACAGAGATCTCAATATTACTGGTGTAATAACTTCGGGTTGCTAGTGAATCCTAGTAAATGCCAGGCGATATTATTGGGCAGTCCACGATTTTTATCCAGGGTTGATATAGGCTCCATACCACCTGTGATTTTCGATGGGTCTGTTATAAACTTCAGCTCTTGCGTTCGAGATCTTGGCTTGCACATCGACTCCACTCTTGATTGGCAATCGCAAACAGCTCACGTTAGCCAGAGAGTTACTAGTGCATTGCGCTCCCTTTATAGACTCAAAAATTTTCTACCAGTAACTATTAAAGTCTTACTAGTTCAGACTCTTATTTTGCCTACAATCGCCTATGGTGACGTGTGCTATTTTGACCTCAATGCGGACAAGCTCGATAAATATGACCGGCTTCTAAATAACTGCATCAGATTTATTAACAATCTTCGGAAATATGACCATGTAGCCTCCTTTCGCACCAAACTGCACTGGCTCCCTATACGCCAACGTCGCTCAATACGGGCCCTGTGTACGCTTTTCTCTTTCCTTCATTCTCCCAATTCTCCCACTTACTAAACATCTCATTTCCAATACCTTTGTGATAGTCATGATAAAACCCTTCGTTCATCAAACAATGCCCTTCTCTTGTGCCCTCCTCATACATCTAGTCTCGTTCATTCTTCTTTCCACATACAAGCAATTCTTCTCTGGAATGCTCTCCCTCTTGAAATCAGAATGGCAACAACTAGAGAAACGTTTAAGCGGAAGCTCCGACAGTGGTACTCTAATCTGTTGGCAGAATCCTAATCATTGTAATATCATCTTTATGAATAGTATAGATTATAGATATATATTACTTTCGAATGTATATATTAATATTATGTATATGTGTAACTGTGTATTTATATAGTATAGTATGTGGTATTTTATTTTAATCTGTATTTGTTATTATATCATATAATATAATATTGTTTATAATATATAATTGGTATTAGTACTATTAGTTATATTTCCTTCTACTCTTAAAAATAATTTCTCTTGTTGTCTGTACATATTTTTATCTCCCATATTATGATTAAGCACCGTCTCTTTAATTTTTTCTCTGCATCACCCTATGGTTGACTGGAAGAAAATGCCCTGTGGCATTAAGTCCGCCATTGTACATTGTGCATAAAGTGTATAAAATAAAATAAAAAATAAATAAATAAATGAACTATTCTATTTAACTAAGATTTTTCTTTTCATATATGTAGACAACTTATTACGCGGTACAAGTAACTTGAACGCATTGTAGTCCCGCTGTCTCTTCGAATTTATTTTTTCTACTATAACGTATTCATTAGTTCTAAGTAACAAATAGTCTAAAATATCCTTTACCGTAGTTTGCTTATTAACATTTGATATATATAATGGAACTTGATTAACAAGCGCAGCTCTAAAGTTTAAATCATAATTGTGTTGTTTTCTTTTTCGCACTTATCTGCACGCTCGGTGGGTCGCACTCCACAATACGGCGTCTTTTCGAAATCGCAGAGTCGCCTCCACGTGTCTCCTCTAGGCGCTGTGAGTAATGCGAATAAAATTCACAAGTTATAGTGTGAAGTATTTTTGACATGCGCATGCCAAAGCTTTGCCTGGACCTTGTCAAAAACTCCCGAGAGACACCCTAAATTTTCCGCATAAATATCACGTGGAAGAAATATCAATTCCTCGCCTAGGTCGTTATCGAGATAATGAGAACCACATGCAACTAATTCTCGGCCGAATATTAAGAAAGAGGGAGTATAACCCGTTGCCTCATTAACCGAGTTGTTAATGGCAAACTGGACCCTGGGTATAAAGGTGTCCCACGTCCGGTGATCATCATTCACAAAAGTTGAAATGCATGTTATTATTGTGCGGTTATATCGTTCTACGGTGTTAACTTGGGGTGTATATTTTGGGGTAAAGAAAACATTGGGTACATTATATTTTTTAAACAGGGCCTGAGTTACAGTACTGATGAACTGGGTACCATTGTCCATGAATATAGTTTGAGGAATTCCGTGAGTGAAAAAAACTGAATCCTCTAAAAATTTAGTAACAGCTGCAGCAGTAGCAGAACGTAAGGGGCAAATAAGACAGAACTTAGAAAAGCAACAAGTCACAACTAAGATGTAGCTGTTTTGCTTCCTAGTAACGGGAAGAGGTCCCATGAGATCTACCGAAATAGCTTTAAAAGGGCGACAGCATTGTTTCGGGCGACCCATCTCTCCTAAAACCTGGTGGTTTTGAGCCTCATAAGAGAGGCATGTGGTACACGAACCAACAAGATTGACCACGTCCTTGTGCATACCTGGCCAAAAATAACGTAGCGCAAGACGACGATACGTTTTGAATACGCCAAGATGTCCAGCTGTAGGCTCCGCATGATTTTCGAGAATAACCTGCTCACGTAATTCCTTAGGTACTACTTCTTTCCACGCAAATTCTGAAGTTAAGTCAGTCACGTTATGTTTGTTCTTTGTCAATCTAAAAAGGGAATCATTTTTAATAAGAAAGTTAGGGAAATTTTGTGGATTAATGAGACACGAATTGTATGTATTTTTGAACCACGAGTCAGTGGTTTTTGAGAACATACCAGATGTACTGACCGTACTAACGGGAACTGCTCTACTTAGTGCATCTGGTATGACATTGTCAACACCACGACGATGTTTTAGATCAAAGTTAAAAGCGGACAATCTAACACCCCAGCGAGCTAAACGACCGGTGGGATTGTCGAGGGACAGAAACCATTTCAAGGCACTATGGTCTGTGTATACCGTAAAGCATTTACCGTTCTGTAAGTAGCATCTCCAGTGTTCCAGTGCTATAACAACAGCAAGTGTTTCACGCTCTGTTATACTATAGTTCTTTTCTGCTGCTGATAAAGACTTGCTCATGTAAGCAATTGGGTGCTCCTTGCCATTAATAGTTTGGGTTAACATAGCACCCACACCATAATTGCTGGCATCAGTGTGCACTTCAAAAGGCTTATCATAGTCAGGGCAGGAAAGAACTGGAGCGGAAACTAAGCATTCTTTCAGCCTCTGGAATGCTAAATCTGCTTCTGGGGACCAAGCAAACGGAGGTCCACCCTTCTTACAGGACGTCAATTTATTGAGTGGGGCAGCGATAGTGCTGAAATTGGGAACGAAACGACGGTACCATGTAGCTGTCCCGAGAAAGCGCTTAATATCCTTCCGACAAGTAGGTGTCGGGTAATCAAGGATAGCTTGTACTTTCTCAGGATCGGTACGTAGTCCACCACTATCGACGACATAGCCTAAATATTTAAGCGAACCCCGGTAAAACTTACATTTTTCCAGATTCACTGTTAGATTAGCCTGCTTTAATTTGGTGAGAACACGAGATAAGGTGGAGACGTGTGAGTTAAAGTCACTAGAGACGATTATTTTGTCATCCAGGTATGCAAAGACCTTAAGCTCGAATTCACCAAACAGCATATCAACCAACCTCTGCTGGGTTGCAGGTGCGTTTGTCAAACCAAATGCCGTGCGCTTAAAACGAAAGGTACCGCGATTTGGCACGTAAAAGGCTGTCTTGTCACGATCTTCAGCAGCTATTTCAATTTGCCAGAAAGCTTTGGATAAATCGATGCTGGTAAGGTAGCGAGCATCTCGAAGATTATCCAAGATCTCAGACACGTAAGGCAAATTATACGCATCGCGTTTAGTAACAGAGTTCAGCTTACGGCTGTCGAGGCAAAAACGTGGCTCACCGTTTTTCTTATGGACAATTAAAACTGGTGATGACCAAGCACTTTCACAAGGCTCAATAACATCAAGACCTAACATCTCGTCAACCTGTTCGATAAGAATACGCTGTTTCTCGGGCGACATCCGGTAGTAACGTTGTCGAATAGGTTGTGCGTCACCCGTATCAATTCGGTGAATGATAGCATTGGTCTTACCCAAACCCTTGTATTCGGCTGAGATATCTTTGAATTGAGTAATGATATTGTCCGCAACTATTTTTTCCGAATCAGACAAGTGATCGTATCCCTTAACAATTGAAACGCCTTCAGTACGAATATTTGCCGCAGCAATTGGCGATTAAAAAAAAAAATGTTTGAGAGATGGTTTGGAAAAATATTGAACTGTTTCCAAAAGTCAATACCCAAAATGAAGTCAATTTTAATGTCCTGTCAGGGACAACGTAAGTTTTAATTATATGAAGTGTGTTTTCGAAAGTGATAGGTAAGTTCAAGTATCCTATACTAGACATAGGATAACCTCCCGCTGCTGAAACAGTGATACTATGGTCTTTTTGAATTTTAAAACTATAAGGGATGGAATCAAAACTGCTGTGTTGGACAGAATATGTGCGACGGATATTTCAAACGTGTGTCACTTGCGCGTGCGTTGGTGCGACTGCCTTGCTGGACTTCCAGGGTCGGCTCAGTGTAACCGCATACGTTTGAAGAATCCGACAACACGACTTTATTCAAACAAAAGTTTAAGCTTACAATTTATAGGCTTATACAACAGAAAACTATATTTATTTAATCTCAGAACACACTAAGTTTATTTAACACTCTAAATAATATTTATATAATCTTATGATTAGTGATATATTCTTAGAAAGGTGTAGTGCGTCGCCTACAATCTGCCTCCTTAGTGCTAACTAGTTAGCACTACTATCATTCTGTGGTGCTAGTAGAGCGACGCGCGTCACAGGTCTGCGCAGCTCGCCGGCGCGTGTGCGCATGTCGACGACACGGACTCGTCCGTCGCGGCCCGCGTGGGTCGCGCTCACAATTCCATGCCGCCAGCAGTTTCGCTCTAAGTTAGGTTCGACAATGACGAAATAATCGTTAACCTGTAACTGCCTAGACTCAGTAGTTCTAGTCGCAGAATTGAAGTCGGCTTATAATATTAGTGGGGAGACGAGGAAATGTCAATAAGACAAAAATGGATAATTATATAGAATTATTAAACAAACTTCAGAATATTAACAAAATTATATTATTTACATTTCCTTACACAAAGCATTTGCCACGGGAAAATCAAATTAGACATAATCTTAACAGCCAATTGTATGCTGCTGTTAATAATAATTGCATATTATTAAATAAATATGACAATAAGATTAATATTATTGACATTAATAATATTTTAAATTATAAATTATGTAAGTTGACATTAGATAGATATTTTCTATCTTTTTACTTTACAAGACTGATAGCTAGTGCGCTATTAACTTTTTTGTATATAAACCCAGCCAAGAATTTGGCTAGTAAGACAACTAGTTATAATATGACTAATTGTAACAGCTTGGAATATGTTCCAAATAATAATAATTTAAATTAGACTTTAAGACAACAGAGGAAGTCTCTAGCACTATAGATTTAAGAAATCATGAAAATACCATTATTCAATATAATAAACAACATTCACTTAAGCTGGTGCATCAAAATATACAAGGAATGGCTAGTAAAGAACTAGAAATTGAATTATTTTTAAATAATAATAATATAGATATTATGTGTCTCACAGAACATTGGTTCAAGAAAAATGAAATTTTGTTAAATTTTAGTATGCACCAGCTCGCAAGTTCTTTCTGCAGAGAAAAAGCGATAAGAGGTGGTTCGCTTATATTAATTAACAAGAATTTAAAATATAAAGAACGTAAAGACATAGTGAGCCTCTCTACAGAAAGAACAACTGAAATAGCCTGCATAGAGATGGGAGACTTTATTATTGTAAGCGTATACAGGCCTCCATTAGGATTATATGATTCATTCGAAAAAAATATGGAAATATTATTAACAAAATTATGTGAATCTAACAAACAAATACTATTATGTGGTGATTTCAATATCAATATTTTAGAAAGTAATTCTACCACAGTTAGATTCACATCCTTGTTAAAATCATATAATCTGAGTAATTTATTTCTAGAACCCACTAGGATCAGTACCAACTCTGCTACATGCATTGATAATATATTTAGTAACATTGATCCAATTAATAAAGAAATTATCAACATGCTAAGCTCTGATCACTGTGGACAGCAAGCAATTTTTAATATAAACAGTAAATGTAAACAAATAAAAAAAGACAGAAATACAAGTTTTAGTGTTCTCGAACGGGAGTTCCAAAAAAAACGATTTTATTTTAGAATTTATTTAAATTAAACTTACTTTTACAAATTATAACTTAATTAATGTCAGATCTATGTTGGATCTACAAGAATATTACAATTAAAATTAAGACTACTGCCTCCGACCGATGTAAAATCTGAAGTGACTAACTAACTTAACATTAAGAGCACGGTCCCACGGAGATGGGACCACCTCGATGATGCGGCATCAGCATTTCCAGGATTTGATGTTTTATTTCATAATTTAAGAAGAAACTGCTTGCATTGTATTTTCTTTATAGTCCAAGAGGTGGCTTCATTTATTATATTCTCAATATTAATCATAGTCCAGGAGCATGTTGGACTGCAACTGACTGATGATGATGATTCTTATAAGAGTACTCGGCAAATTGCTCTAAGTTCATTTTACGTGAGGGGTGCATATGTAACACCTCCCCCCATAGTTCGGCGACTATTTCGAAAGTTTTGATAGGGTTGCCGAAATATCGCTGTGGTCTATTTCTACTTCAGCAGGTTGTCTTCTATTCTTCAAAGGTATATCGGCATTGTCTTCTACGGCGTGACTCTCGCGAAGGCTTCTTCTTCTATGTAGATACTTGTATGCAATATATAATGCACATAGTATGACTGCAATCGATATTGTATGAAATGGTATAGTTGTATGGAACAAACTTAGTTGCAGATGTTTGTCTAGTTTTATAGGGTTCTGGAATATAATTTTCCCATTAATCGAGTGAAGATTTTGGAGATCGATTGAGTTTAAGGTTGCATGTGTGTGATATGTGCTTTCGTCAGGTTCTTGATACTTTGGTAGTTCTATTATTTTCAGAGGGTGACCTTTTATGTGATCTTCCGAGTTGGAGATTGTGAATGTAGACGTCTTGAAATAGCAATTTACAGGAATAATAATTAAGTAGCTTCCATGAAGACTTCTGTGCTGTTCTTGGCCACACGATGTTCTTACTTTCGTGATGTTCGGAAAATTCATAGTAAAATGCCTGTCGTCTAGTTTTTCTACTGCTTCTTTGATTAGGGTAACTGTAGTTATCTTGCATGATTCAAGAAGTTCCTGCTTGGTTATCAGGTGGTGGATACATTCGGGGTATTCTGTTACTTTATAGTTTGATACTGATGGGCAGAGGTACCATTCTTTTACCTTCGGGCATTCGGCCTCCATGTGCTTAGAATCGTCACCAGAGATTGCTAGGTAAGGTGAAATAGGTAAGAGGATTTGGTTGTATTTATTAGGAACGAGGGATAATTTATATAAATCATATTTTAAGGAAAAGACAATCGGAATCTTATATACTATTACTATATAATTGTCTACATAGAAATAAGCTAATCTAATAAAATCATAAAAATATCTAGCATCTACATCAATAATTTGATCCTTAGAATATAATATTCTTAACTTATCTATCATTAATTTTAAATTGTTAATATTTAAAGCAAAGTGCGGAGCGCCAGCTATTCTTATAAAAGCTAAAGTATTTTCGAGCCTATATATTTCCTCAGATATCTTATCTATATTATCACTAAGAATAATTAAATGTTGCGCAAAATGAGAATACTTAATATACTCGTTATTCCTATTACTATCGCTGCTAATTATGGAATTTAAAGTTTTAGCAATTTTATTTTGGTTGTATGTAATATTTTCTAAAATTTCAGAATTTTTCAAAGTCCATTCTTTGTTTAAGCTAATGTGATTATTAATTTCTGATTCTAATTTATGCTGGTTTTTACTTAAAACTTCAATGGCATCGTTATATTTAATCGCGTCAGTATAATCTAAATTACCCGAAATGCTTTTAATTATTGAACCAAGTCCGTCTATCAGACCTCGCTTTTTACGATCGGTCTCAAATGTGTACTGTTACAAACATCTTCAGTCTCGGCAGTGATGATCTAGATCCGTGATATTACAATTATGCGTGTTTATTTTATATTAGTATTAATTTCATTCAACTGTTTATTAATAATTTATCGATCAACTGACTGTTATAGATTATATTATTTTAGTTATTTTAAATTACTTAATATTTAAATATGGCAACCCATGACGTCACTTCCATAATATTAAATTGTCATACAATTTATTATCTTAACTAAAGTAAGAATAATTATATAAGATTAAATATATGTTATTAATATTTGTTATTAAGATTAATATTATACAGGGTGTCCCAAAAATCAACGATAAACCGAAAACGGGTGATAGGCCAAGTCATGACAGTTATGAGAAAAATGTGAAAAAAAATCTTTGTCATGTATTTTTCACATTATAAGGACTTTTAAAAATATCGGAAAAACTGACACCCTGTGATGGTCTTTCATGTCCTAAGACTACAAATATTACTTTTTTGTGATTTTTTTTTCGGTATTGTAGTCATGACTAACCCTTCTGTAAATCACAATTCATAATTTAAACATACCTGCCTCAGTTTTCAATAAAATGGTGTGTTTTGCCCAAGATTAAATTCAAAATAATTACTACACCCAACTTTAATCGTCTGTACTGTAAAAAAAAATTACTACAGTATTTTGGCAAGTAACTTTAAAAGATGGCGCATTTAATCTGGATTCCAAAATGGTATGATACTTGCTGGATTACTTCTTTGTTGAGGAAAAAAAAATTTTTTTAACGGAACCGGATGTTAGGCCAACTCTGTTTAAATTTTTAAAATGTTGGTATTAAGTTGTTATGTGACGACGATGAGTGACGTCATCTTGTCTAGAGTGAGCGAGACAGACAGTGAGGCTAAGTGCGGGTGCTTTTTTATTAAAAAAAAATTGTATTGCAGTGTAGGCATTTTTAAGACTTCAATTTTCAGGTATGAATACAACGCTCTTTTGAAAATGTGAGTGGTTGAGATACAGAACAGACGCCACCTTGTTATCAAGTATGTAATTAGTTAATTTTAGGTGCAAGTTCGAAATAAAAGTCAGTCAATGGATTTCTTCAGTTATTACTTTAATTTACAAAGATTTACAGCAAATGTTCGAACTGTTTGCCTTCAGCTCTAATGCAAGCCCTACATCTTCTTAAAAATGATCGCGTAATAAGACGGGCGTATCTTCTTGAATTAATGTGTTCAGCAGCTTCTGTAATTTTTTGGCGCAGCTCGGCTAAATCTCGAATTGGTTTAGAGTACACTTTTTCTTTTATTGTTCCCCAATAAAAGAAATCAATGGGATTTAAATCAGGTGAACGGGCAGGCCACGAAATTGTACCACCCCGCCCAATCCACCTATCGGGGTATTCTCGGTCGAGAAACTCTCGTACTGTGCGAGCGTAATGTGCTGGGCAGCCATCTTGTTGGTACCACATGCTGCCGTAAATGTTTAGTGGCACTTCTTCCAACAAATCTGGTAATTGGTTCTGTAAGAAGTCCAAATAAACCTCGGCAGTTAAGTTCTCCGGTAGCTCAAATGGACCAATAACAGTACCATTCAAAATTCCCGTCCACATGTTCACCTTAAACCGGTACTGCGATCTGTCTTCCCGCATCAAATGTGGATTATCCACGTGCCATTCGTGCAAATTATGGAGGTTCATGTAACCATCTTTTTTAAACGTGGATTCGTCAGACCACAGAATTTTTTCAAAGAATCGCGGATCATCTCTGTATCTCTGCAACATCGTTTGACAAAATTGCAATATCTCTGGGTAGTCTCGGGGTAACAGGCTTTGTACTCGTTGTACATGGTAAGGATGAAACTGGTTCTTTTGCAAAATACGATGTGCAGTACTTTTGGGCACTCCGATGTTCTCTTCAATCCCACGTACTGAGATACTCGGGTCTTGTTCGACCGCCTCGAGCACTTCGTCCTCGTAGGGTATGAAAGGCCTTCCCTCGCTGGTATTTTGATTAGGGAATCGACCCTCTAAGAGTGACCGATGCACGTTAATAAATACCCGATAATCAGGATGACGCTCAGCGTTTGGGTATCTCTCACGATACATTCTAGCTGCAGCATTAGCGTTGCATAAGCATTCTCCATAGATGAGATGCATATTGGTGTATTCTTGTGCGGTGTATCGAGATGGCATGATAACACACTACAATGGAATCACACACTACAACCGAAGATACGACAGTAAAACAAGTCCAGGGTCGTCAGAAACGGGGCAGATAAAACCAAATCACAAAGCAAATCAAGTCCAATAAACAGAAGCACAGTTGTAAGTACGAAGTCAATACGGATACAGAAAGATGCGCAATGAACGAAAGATCGTAACGTACTGCAGTTTTGCACGTTCATCACTGTGTTGTCGGGTTGGCGTCACTATCTATCTCACTCGCACTGAGCGTCACTGTCTGTCTCGCTCACTCTAGACAAGATGACGTCACTCATCGTCGTCACATAACAACTTAATACCAACATTTTAAAAATTTAAACAGAGTTACCTAACATCCGGTTCCGTTAAAAAAAATTTTTTTTCCTCAACAAAGAAGTAATCCAGCAAGTATCATACCATTTTGGAATCCAGATTAAATGCGCCATCTTTTAAAGTTACTTGCCAAAATACTGTAGTAATTTTTTTTTACAGTACAGACGATTAAAGTTGGGTGTAGTAATTATTTTGAATTTAATCTTGGGCAAAACACACCATTTTATTGAAAACTGAGGCAGGTATGTTTAAATTATGAATTGTGATTTACAGAAGGGTTAGTCATGACTACAATACCGAAAAAAAAATCACAAAAAAGTAATATTTGTAGTCTTAGGACATGAAAGACCATCACAGGGTGTCAGTTTTTCCGATATTTTTAAAAGTCCTTATAATGTGAAAAATACATGACAAAGATTTTTTTTCACATTTTTCTCATAACTGTCATGACTTGGCCTATCACCCGTTTTCGGTTTATCGTTGATTTTTGGGACACCCTGTATAAGATTAATATTTGTTTACCTAATAATCATATTCTATTATATCCGGTATAGGTAATTATAATCATACCGGATATTAAATAGTTCTCATATTGATTTTTGCCCTAACGATTGTCAATGATATATAAGGGTGTAACTCTTCGTTGTCACGAGACTTAAGAATAGATTGATACTGTTATAAGCAGAGACTCTGCCCGATTAAAATATTGTAATTATAAATATGGAGAGTTGTCTTTTATTCACGTCCGTAACAATTCAGAAGAGGGGTCAAGAAGAAACGTATCAAGGCCATACCCAGATGGACTCGAAAAAAGGAAACAGGAAGACAGGTCAGTGATGATTTTTTTTTTTTTTTTCTTTCGTTTCTGATGACTCCACGCCCAACCCTACGCTGGCAAAAAGAGAAAACCACGCTGTGTGGCTCATGATTCGTTATTTTTACGATAAAATGTGAATATTGCTGGTCAAGATGTAATTTCATGTAGGTACATCAAACTTTATACTCTTTATTGGCAAATACTGCATACACAATATGATAAATCGTAATACATTGAAAAATATATAAAACTTAGTGCCTTGTATGTACACTACATACTTATTTTAAATTAAGTATTAAGTATTACATATAGATAATTATGATTATAATATTGTACCTACTAAGTAGAAAAATATTTTATAAACAATATTCTTGACCTTTTGCAAAGTATTTTTCTTATGAGAAACTTTTTTTTTTAAATACCGTCGTTATTTATTTTTCTGTTAAATAGTATTAAGTAAGTAGTTTGGTTTCTTTTATGGTAGTTGATTATACTCGTAATAATAGATAGACCGTCTAAACTGCGTGCTAATGCTAAAGTTTATCAAACATGAGAAATGGTATATTTCGGATATGTCTTTTAGAAAATTTTAGTAAAGATAATAATTCCTTATCTTTAATTTCTCGGGAATCATCATGGTGGCGCGGAGGAAAAGTCTACAGCATATGCTCTGGGGCACGTGATTGTCGAGCACAACAACTGTGTGACACACTTCGGCAAGCTGCTGGGTAGCCGTTACACCTGGACCTTCGCGGCAACAGGATCAGCAAACTCCGGGAATCATCATGGCGGCGCGGAGAAAAAGTCTACAGCTGCCTTGTGGTCTGGGGCACGTGATTGCCGAGCACAACAACGGTGTGACACACTTCGGCAAGCTGCTGGGTGGCCACTACACCCGGACCTTCGCGGCAACAGGATCAGCAAAATCCGGTGTGTATATTGATTCTTAATTTAAATGATCAAGTGGTTTTTATGCGCCCCGTAATTATTAGCTCCTCAAGTGTCGTTATTTATACTGGTAGTAAATTTAATATATTTTAAATTTAAAAGAAAACAAATGATTGGATTGATTGACTAACTTGAAATATTACCATCAGATATAGGCACAGAAATAAAGTGGATATAGGAAATAATGAAAGGGTTTGGAGATGCTTATACTCTTTCTTTGGGCATATTATCTAATATTAAAACTTATATAGGTAAATTGTATCTAAGTGGATTGATACGTCGAAATAACTAATAATAATAAAACTTAGTTCAAGATTAATCAATAGTCTTATTACTACGTCGAACTGTTTGATTGTAGAAACTAATAGTACCAGTGATGTAATGAGTGACATTTAATAATGCCGGTTTTAGATCAATCAATCAATCAATCAATTATTTATTTGCTATAAAAACGGTACAAAAGATGTTTAATACACATATTACATTAACAGCTGGCACTTTTAGCTAAACATTAGCATGCAAAATATTGTTATTTTAAGTTTAAGAAGTCTAATTTTAATAACATGAAATAATATATAGTAAACATGCTGTATCTGTGTGATACTAAAATAAAATCTAGAAATTAAACTAGATCTGTGTGACCATGAAATAATATATAGTAAACAAGCTATATCTGTGTGATACTAAAATAAAAAGTAGTAATTAAACTAGATCTGTGTGACCATGAAATAATATATAGTAAACAAGCTATATCTGTGTGATACTAAAATAAAAACTAGTAATTAAACTAGATCTGTCTGACCATGAAAAAATATATAGTAAACATGCTATATCTGTGTAATACAAAAATAAAATCTAATAATTAAACTAGATCTGTGTGACTATGAAATAATATATAGTAAACATGCTATATCTGTGTGATACTAAAATAAAAACTAGTAGGTAAATGAACTAGATTTATGTGATTATAAAATAACAATTAGTTAGTATTAAAAAAAATCTATATCTATGTGACAATAAAATAATAATTCAAAATATTATGCAAAATTTGTGTACAGAAATGTTTACACTAAAATAACATCTACTAAATAAACCAGATCCAAGAGATACTACACTAACTCAGCAGGATAATTGACTATGATAAATAACTTAATAATTGAAATAGACACAATTAAATATAAAGAATATTTTGGTCATAATGTATTTAAAATATTTTCTAAGTGCAATTACTGTTTTCGTTTATTTCTTTCAGGTACACAAAAAAGATATGACGAAAACTAATCATCTTGCCCTGGGACATGGCAAAATGCAGGATGGCCGAGATTCAAGAAGTTCCTGCTTGGTTATCAGGTGGTGGATACATTCGGGGTATTCTGTTACTTTATAGTTTGATACTGATGGGCAGAGGTACCATTCTTTTACCTTCGGGCATTCAGCCTCCATGTGCTTAGAATCGTCACCAGAGATTGCTAGGTAAGGTGAAATAGGTAAGAGGATTTGGTTGTATTTATTAGGAACGAGGGATAATTTATATAAATCATATTTTAAGGAAAAGACAATCGGAATCTTATATACTATTACTATATAATTGTCTACATAGAAATAAGCTAATCTAATAAAATCATAAAAATATCTAGCATCTACATCAATAATTTGATCCTTAGAATATAATATTCTTAACTTATCTATCATTAATTTTAAATTGTTAATATTTAAAGCAAAGTGCGGAGCGCCAGCTATTCTTATAAAAGCTAAAGTATTTTCGAGCCTATATATTTCCTCAGATATCTTATCTATATTATCACTAAGAATAATTAAATGTTGCGCAAAATGAGAATACTTAATATACTCGTTATTCCTATTACTATCGCTGCTAATTATGGAATTTAAAGTTTTAGCAATTTTATTTTGGTTGTATGTAATATTTTCTAAAATTTCAGAATTTTTCAAAGTCCATTCTTTGTTTAAGCTAATGTGATTATTAATTTCTGATTCTAATTTATGCTGGTTTTTACTTAAAACTTCAATGGCATCGTTATATTTAATCGCGTCAGTATAATCTAAATTACCCGAAATGCTTTTAATTATTGAACCAAGTCCGTCTATCAGACCTCGCTTTTTACGATCGGTCTCAAATGTGTACTGTTACAAACATCTTCAGTCTCGGCAGTGATGATCTAGATCCGTGATATTACAATTATGCGTGTTTATTATATATTAGTATTAATTTCATTCAACTGTTTATTAATAATTTATCGATCAACTGACTGTTATAGATTATATTATTTTAGTTATTTTAAATTACTTAATATTTAAATATGGCAACCCATGACGTCACTTCCATAATATTAAATTGTCATACAATTTATTATCTTAACTAAAGTAAGAATAATTATATAAGATTAAATATATGTTATTAATATTTGTTATTAAGATTAATATTATATAAGATTAATATTTGTTTACCTAATAATCATATTCTATTATATCCGGTATAGGTAATTATAATCATACCGGATATTAAATAGTTCTCATATTGATTTTTGCCCTAACGATTGTCAATGATATATAAGGGTGTAACTCTTCGTTGTCACGAGACTTAAGAATAGATTGATACTGTTATAAGCAGAGACTCTGCCCGATTAAAATATTGTAATTATAAATATGGAGAGTTGTCTTTTATTCACGTCCGTAACAGTACAGTTGATTTAATAATCTATCTAATTTCGACATTAGATATTCAATATGAGGTTCATATAAAGAAATTGTCTGATTAATTAACTCAGTGCGTGCTTGATAAATTTGTGTTTTCACTAATTTGATTTGTGAGTGTATTTCAGAAATATCTATTTTACTAAGGAAAGAATGGTAGTGGGAAATTATTTTGGCATTTCCTAATTTAAACGGAAGTACTCCTGGTCCGTCTTGCAGGCTGTCGATCGATACATCTTGTCCTTGAGTCAGTCGTGTCAGTAGGCATAGTAGAAGTATTCTGTAACAATACAGGGTCTTTTGTACTTCGTTTCAGTCGTGATTTTGCTACGGGACCTCTTTTTCTTTTTGTATAAATATGTATGGGAAGGTCAGCTAAAACTACATCCTGCGTATAGCGCGGGGCGAGTTTCTGTCGAGATGCCATGGGGTTTCGTATAAAAACTTGCTGGTCTGGGGAATACTCGCGTTCTGGCTCTCGATCTCTATTCCTATTTTCAGTCAATTGAGTTCTATTATGTAATGATGTTTCGTTAATAATGTCATATACTTGAGTCATCCTAAGCTTATGGTCTATTATATATTGCTGTAGTAAGTGTTGTGTTAAGTCAATGTTTGTAGGGTCTCTAGGGTCGAAATGTCCAGAGATAAGGTCTAAAGGTCGACATTTTGTGAAGCTATGAATTGAGCTATTGTAGGCTAAAAGGGCGTAAGGCATAAGATTAACACTTAACTCGGAATTTCTTTCTAATTTTAATATACGCAAATGTTCGAGTATTGTTGAGTGGAATCTTTCCACTATACCATTTTCGTTTGGGGCGTGAGCTAGAGTTTTATGATGCTGAATTTTATGAAGTCTTACAAATTCTAAAAATAATGCATTCGTGAATTCAGTTCCCTGGTCAGTTACTATTGTTAAAGGTAGACCGTGATGGGTGCAAAATTTGAGTAGAGCTTGGACTACGCTTAAGGCGGTTCCATCCCTTATATGATACGCCTGGGCATATTTTGAAAAGGCATCGACTAATGTTAGGTATTTTTCGCTTTCGACTGTAAAAAGATCAAGATGGAGGATTTCGAATGGTTTTGTTGGAGGTGGTACTATGGAAAATCTTTGATTAATTGGATTCCTATCATATTTCGCTTGACCGCAAATGCTACATTCATTTATAAATTTGGTTATTGATTCTCTCATTTTCGGCCAATAGTATCTACGAGAAAGAGCAAGAAAGCATTCGTTAATACCACGGTGGTTAGTTTTTCCCACGTGATACTTTGCAATAGTTTCAGTTTGTTTTAAATAGTCTTGAACATTTTCGAGCTCAGTTTTTGTAAGAACTAATTTCATAGTTAAACTTTTAAATTTATTTTGCAGAATGGGAACAATTTTATACATGGCTAAAGGTGGGTCTATAATTAGTCCAGTTTTAATTTTTGGATCTACATATTCTTTTATAGCATTTACTACATCATCCTCTAAATTCGATTCCGATATCTGAATTGTGGTTTTTGTGTGGGTGTCAAATGGCTTGGTAATAGTCGGTCGTTTTTTTATATCTCCTACTACTACAAGTGATATTTGTCTACTAAATTTATTCAATGGGTCTTCTGATATGGGTATTTCTAGGATAGGATCTTCTGCACTTGAATGAACGGTAATAGTGGATGAGCTTGTATGTGCGGTAAGTGTTGAGGACCCTGAAGGGGATTGCGGTTCATCTGCTTCAGAAACATTTACTACGATAGAACTAGTGTCTTCGTTGTTAATTTCTATTCGCGATAAGGCGTCGGCATTTGTGTTACATTTGCCTTGTTTATAGATAGGTGTGAAATTATATTCGCTTAATTTTAAACGCCATCTTGTGAGTCTTGAACCAGGCTCTTTAAGGTTCATAATCCATTGAAGCGGCTTATGGTCTGTCACTACTTTAAATTTTCTACCAAATAGATAAGGGCGGAAGTATTTTGTGCCATAGACAATAGCTAAAAGTTCCTTTTCTATTGTGCTATAATTAATTTCGCTCGTGTTTAAAGTCCTAGATGCGTAAGCTATTGGTCTATCATTACCTATAGGTCCTTGGGAAAGTATCGCTCCAATTGCAAAGTTTGAAGCGTCTGTAGTGAGTATAAACTCCTTATTAAAATCTGGATATTGCAGGATCGGGTCATTGGTTAATAGGGTTTTACATTTTTCAAAGCAGGTTATATACTCAGGATCATTTATAACTATTTTAGAGCCTTTTTTCAAACATTTTGTCATTGGTTTAGTGACACGCGCAAAATCTGGTATAAACTTACGATAATAGCCTAAAAGACCGAGAAACCTTTTTATTTCTGTCGCGGTTTTTGGTATGGGAAATTTCTGAATAGCGGAAACTTTATCAGGGTTTGGTTTAATTCCATCTCTACTGATGACATGTCCTAAATACGCAGTTTCTAATTTGAGAAATTCGGATTTGTCCATTTGAATTTTGAAGTTTGATTGTCTAAGTCTTTCGAATACTTTTTCCAGATTAACCATATGTTCCTGTAAAGATGTGCTGAAAACTATTATGTCATCTAAATATACTAAGCAAATTACATTCTGAAGGCCTTTCAACACATTATCCATAACGCGTTGAAATGTGGCTGGTGAGTTTTTAAGGCCCATAGGCATTCGCAAAAATTCGAAATGCCCATGATCTACATTGAATGCTGTTTTTGGAATATCGCAAGGGTTCATCTCCACCTGGTAAAAACCACTAGCCAGGTCGAGGGTGGTAAAGTATTGGCAATTTCCTAATTTATTAAGGGCATCTGAAATATTTGGAATTGGATATTTATCGTCTATTGTTTTATCGTTCAATTTTCTAAAGTCTACAACCAAACGCCATTTGGTTTTCCCTGAGGCGTCTGCTTTTTTGGGAACCACCCAGATGGGGGAATTCCAAGCCGATTGAGAGGGGCGGATAATACCCTGCTCTAACATTTTTGAAATTTGATCCTGAACTTCCTCCTTATGTATGAATGGATATCTATAACTTCTAGTATATACCGGCATTTCGTCAGTTGTACGTATACTGTGTTTTATTTGGTTTGTAAATGTCAGCGGCTCTCCATCTATGTAAAATATATCAGAATATCGAGAACAAAGATTTTCTAAATTAGCACGTTCTTCGGGGTTTAAGTGATCAGTTCGCAAACGAGATAAGACTTCAGTAACACGATCTGGTTGGTTTTTACTACAAAAATTTAAATTAAAAATTTCGGCCATAACCGGGCGATCCATAGAAAAAACTATGTCATGGCGAGAAGGGTTTTTAACTTCTATAATGCCACGATTATTTTTTACTACGGTCACACAGTCAGATATAATGCAGTTACAAATTATTTGTTCAGGTATAAATACTTCGCCTTCCTGAAAATTTATGGGTACACTAACTAATTTTGAAGTATTTGCCTGTATAATTTCTTCATATAAGTTAGAATTACGTGAATCGTACATAAGTAAGGGGATCATTGAGGATTTCGTTACTAATAATTTATTTTTAAGATCAATATTAGATTCCCATTTTTCTAATAAATCTAGGCCAACTAATCCATCGAAAAAGTTATGAAATTTATATATGAATAATGTAATTTTTTCACTATCATTTATTTCCTGAAAAGAAGGTACAGTAATGGAATAATTATTTCTAGTAGTGGCATGAATATTAGTTACCTCGAAAGGATCATAATTACACTGAATATGTGAATAAAATTTTTCTACGGCAGATGGACTAATAAAAGATTGATTTGCCCCGGTATCGATTAAAAGTTTTAATGGTGGGTTACTTATTTGAATATAGGGCAACTGTCTCTGGGTTTGTAAATTTAATTCTATTTTAACTTGCCTGACTTGGCAATTTTCTGAAAATCCTGATCGTTATTTGATGTAGAGGCGGTATCCTGTTCCTCTTCTATAATACAGGTTTGACGATATTGGGGTTGTGATTCTACTTGGTAATCATAATTATTGAAGTCATAATAATCGTCATTATAGTCAAAGTCCACATTATAGTATGGGTCGTATATTTGGTTAAAATTCATTTCTCTAGTCTTAAAATAATTATTTGGCGGAGGGTTACCGAATTTTCTCCAGTCATGGGGATGTCTGTTCGTCTGTCCAAACGGTTTAGTTACGAAATGGCTTACACCACTCATAGGCTGAGGTGCATTTTGAGGTTTATTTAATTTAAATACATTACTTTGGGGTCTATAATTTGGTAGGGGTGCGGCAAACATTTGCTGTGTCCTTGTAGGTCCACGGAAAGGTTGCGGCTGTGATCTCCAACCCTGATCTGGGCGTTGAAGGTGTGTACCTACATGTGAGCGGAATGGTGTACCTATCATAGGGTTAAATGGTCGCGCTGGTGGTTTAAACTGCTGCGCGGGTAATATAGACATAGGTTGCATAGATCCATGCTTAAATCTATTTTCACTGACCTGTGTTTTATTCTCCGACGAACGCTCGTTGCGCTGCTGCATGTAGAGTGTGTTCATCTCCTCATGAACATATTCTAACGCTTTCTCTATTGTGTCAGGGCGCATGCAACGGATACGAGATCCTAGTGGATCGCGGAGTCCACGTAAATATGACTGAAGCGTTAATTTTTTATATAACGCACGCTTAGATTCTATAGTGCTCGGCACCGTTTCATGCAGGCTGACATATGTAATAATGGTACTAAATAAGTTTTGACACTTTTCATAAAATTCTTGAGGGCTAAGTGAACCCTGGTTCAATAATGCTAGATCGTTATAGAGCGATGTTTCATCTCGCTGATCGGCAAAATTATTAATTAAGGCAGATCGAATGCCATTCCAGTTTTCAGGTATACCATTAGAATTAATCAAACGAGAAGCTGAGCCTACCACTTTATTTAAAATTCCATTAATTAATGCGCAATTACTAAGTTCATAGCCTTCCTCGTATCTAACAAATTGCTGCACTAACTGGTCACATAATCTAATAAATCTAGTTAAAATATTCGGATTTCCGTCAAACTCAGGTAAAAGACGAAGAGACTTATAGATATTATCTAAATTTGCCATATTTAAAATATTATAATTTTCTGAAAAGTTTTCACTCAAAATTAAATTTTCTGCGTCTTCTGAAATTATTTCTAAATTTCTATTCCTATCTAACAAATTATTTCTATTACTAACTCTAGGATTCCGTGATTGCCTTGGGTGGAAAATCTTGGAAAATTATATTAAAATTATAGGATATAAAGGAAGCAACTCTAGATAGAAACTAAAGCACTTACATGTACATTCTGGTCTCTGCTGGATCAATTTCTGGATCTCACACACACCCGAATTTATTTCTCCCGGAACACTTTCGTAGATTCATAGATTTTTCGGAAAAAATCCACCAAGACTGCGCCAGTTTTAGTGTTCTCGAACGGGAGTTCCAAAAAAAACGATTTTATTTTAGAATTTATTTAAATTAAACTTACTTTTACAAATTATAACTTAATTAATGTCAGATCTATGTTGGATCTACAAGAATATTACAATTAAAATTAAGACTACTGCCTCCGACCGATGTAAGATCTGAAGTGACTAACTAACTTAACATTAAGAGCACGGTCCCACGGAGATGGGACCACCTCGATGATGCGGCATCAGCATTTCCAGGATTTGATGTTTTATTTCATAATTTAAGAAGAAACTGCTTGCATTGTATTTTCTTTATAGTCCAAGAGGTGGCTTCATTTATTATATTCTCAATATTAATCATAGTCCAGGAGCATGTTGGACTGCAACTGACTGATGATGATGATTCTTATAAGAGTACTCGGCAAATTGCTCTAAGTTCATTTTACGTGAGGGGTGCATATGTAACATACATGTATACCAATAAATGTTAAACGTATTGAGAAGTTTAGAGGTAGAATTAAGGCTAACATTGGTCAATTAGAATTTCATTATAGCCCAGATAGGGCATTTGATAAACTATTTCAGTTGATTAAATATCATTTCGATACTATTTTTACCTCTAAGACAGTAACAATTAACAATAAAAGTAAATTCAGTGAATGGGCAACAACGGGTATTTTGAAAAGTAGATTCAAAATGTATGAACTTTATAATGAAAGAACATTTAATCAAAGTGAAGAATTTAAAAATTATGTAAAATTATATTCTAAAATATTTAAGCAAGTTTGCTCTGCAGCTAAATCTCTTCACATTAAAAATAAAATTAAAAATTCAAACAATAAAGTAAAAACTACATGGCAAATAATTGCAAATGAAACTGGAAAAGTCACCAGTCGCAACTCAAATTTTAAATTGAATATAGATGATAAAATCATTAAATCTGACAGTGAAGTTGCTACTGTTTTTCAAAAATATTTTGCTGACATTCCGGTTTCAACTACAAAAAATTTAAATGCCTCTTCCGTTGATGCTGAATTACTTCTGAAAGAAAATGTAAAAGAGTGTGAAGTCGACTTTCGATTTAGAGAAATAGGGCCCCAAGACATAATAAAAAACTTTAATTTGTTAAATATTAAGAATACTACAGATTTATGGGGCCTATCAACGAAAGTTATCAAATCGATAGTCGATATTATTGCACCTTACTTATCAACTGTTTTCAATGATTGTATAAAAAGTGGCTCTTTTCCTGATTTAATGAAACATAGTAAAGTAATACCTCTGTTTAAATCTGGCTGTAGGTCGGATCCATCTAATTTCCGACCTATATCTATTCTACCAACGCTAAGTAAAATATATGAAAAAATAATACTTAATCAATTGCTAGCACATTTTAATATCAATAACATCTTGCATGATAAACAATTCGGTTTTACAAAGGGACGCTCTACAACAGATGCAGGCGCCGATTTGATAAGTAACATTTTTGATGCTTGGGAGGGATCGCGGGATGCTCTTGGAATATTCTGCGATCTCTCCAAGGCATTTGACTGTGTGCAGCACACAACATTGATCAGGAAACTAGGCCACTATGGGGTAAAGGGTCAGGCACTCGCCCTCTTGAAATCATACTTATCAAATAGAACTCAGAGGGTTGAGGTAAATGGAAAAAGATCTGTAGGCTCTAAAATAGAGATGGGGGTCCCACAAGGATCTATTTTAGGTCCTTTTTTATTTTTAATTTATATAAATGACCTACCATACCTCATAAATGAAAAACATGGGATAGTATTATTTGCTGATGATACGTCTCTTATTTTTAATATGAAACGACAAAATACATGCCACGACGAAGTAAATAATGCTCTTTCAAAGATAGTACATTGGTTTAGTGTCAATAATCTTTTACTAAATAATAAAAAAACAAAATGTGTGAAATTCACATTGCCAAATGTAAGGCAATTTGAAACCAATGTGCTATTAAATAATGAACGTATGGAACTAGTGGATACAGCAGTATTCTTAGGTATAACATTAGATTCAAAACTTCAGTGGGGCCCTCATATTGCTAGGCTGGCCGACAGACTCAGTTCAGCAGCATACGCAGTTAGTAAAATTAGACAATATTCAGATGAAAGTACAGCACGTCTAGTGTATTTTAGTTACTTTCATAGTATAATGTCCTATGGCATATTGCTATGGGGCAACGCTGCAGATATAAATAATATATTTGTGCTGCAGAAGCGAGCTGTTCGGGCAATCTACAAACTGGCCCCTAACACCTCACTTAGAGAAAAGTTTAAGGAAACAGGAATCTTAACTGTACCTTCTCAGTACGTCCTTTCAAATTTAATGTATGTTAAAAAAAATTTACACTTATTTAAGAAGAAAAGTGAAAACCATAATAGAAATACTCGAAATAAGCATAAACTTGATGTACCAGTGACTAGACTTAGTAAAGTAAAAAAATCGTTTAAGGGCCAATGTATACGCCTATACAATAGGATCCCAGAAAACGTTCAAAATTTTTCTAACAATAAGTTTAAGAAAGTAGCCAAAGAACGTTTGTGTGCAAAAGCTTACTATACAGTAAATGATTTTATGAATGACAGCACACCTTGGGAATAAGGTAGCCCTCTGCAAGGCTATATTTAAATACTATAAAATTACTGTACTTTTGTTATTTAGTTTTAGTTCTGACATTTGTAAATCTTAAAAAAGAGCAATTTTCCATCTTTTTGGTAAAAGATGGCCCCATGCGAGTTTCTTACGCCGGTTCTTCTCGCTGGGCTAGTTCCCGAACCGGTGGTAGGCATCAAATAGTCTCGACGTTCAGAAAACATTTTGTAAAAATTTATTCTGAATAAAATGTTTTGATTTGATTTGATTTGAATGGGCTCACCCTAGATTTACTAGCGACAAAACTAATTAGTACGCGCCCGTCGGCACGTGTGTAACGCCAATAAATAACAGCAGCGTAAGCTTTAGACGAAGCGTCACAAAAAATATGCATTTGTTTGTTTACTATCTCGCCTTCATTTCTTTTAATGTCATCAGTTAGCATCTGTTCCGCCGAGTAACAATGTGTCCACTCGTGCGCGTTGCCATGGAATCGCGGAATTCTAAGTGAGCTTAGACACTTCAAATCTTTGAGCCAACTGAGCCATAAAGTGTGCTCCGCGGCTTGGATGCGGCAATTCCATTCGACTCCACTGCGATGTACATTTTGAAAAATAATTTTACCCTTAATTATAAACGGAGAAAGAAAACCGTGAATATCGTAAACGGAGATTATAATGCTTAACATTTGAGCTTTAGTAGGTACCTGAGTGCCATTTAAAATGCCAGGCAAAATTCGATCTAAAGCTATTTTAAAACTAAACAAATCTTCGCTCGGATGCCACATCAAACCGAGAGTGCGCTCAGCTGTGTTCGTAGCTCCGTGTTGTAATGCGATAGCAGCGGGCGCGAGCACGTGTTTACTGTTGCTGGACCAGCGCATTATCTCAAAACCACCTGATTTATGTATTTCAGTTATTTCGCGTATTAATTGAATGGCTTTGTCCTCGCTGTCACATGAATGTAAACAATCGTCCATATAATGGTCGTTTAATATGACGTGAACGGCCTCTGGACATTCGTCTATATATTTAATCGCATTTTTATTTTTTATGTATTGTGCGACAAACGGTGAGCAAGTAGCTCCAAAAAGCAAAGTTTGCATTACGCATATTTTTACATCATCCTCGGCGTTTTCTTGCCAAAGAAAACGGAAAACATTTTGATCTTCTGACCTTATTTTGATTTGAACAAAAAAATCCTTAATATCAGCAGTTAGGGCTATTCTATGTTCGCGAAAACGTAACATAATACCTAATAGTGAATTGTACAGGTCTGGTCCTGTAAGAAGAAAATCATTTAAACGTACGTTGTTTACTTTACCTTTTTTTTTTTTTTTTTTTTTTTGATGTCGCAAGGGAAATGCATTACGCATCCCCCAGGGAGGGTCCCCCAGGGGTATGTGGGACTCCCGGCTCAATACGGCCGATTTACCCACTAAAACCACTTGCGGATTGCCATCAGCCGTTGAGATGGGAGGAGTGCCCTGGATCTTTCAACACACAGGCCACGCCCCCCCGACCGGCCGGTCTACCTCATAAGGGACCGGACTTCCATCAAATTAAGAGAGCACTCCGGCAAACTGGAGCGCTCCCCTCGGCGCCGAGACTGACTAAGCCGGGGAGGTTACCCATCCCTCTCCCGGAGCCCCGTACTAGACATGAGATGGAAGGGCCGCAAAGCGACGCCTCCGCACCCCCGTCCTACGCCGGCGAAGCGGAACAGAGGATGGATCCATCTCTCTGTTCCGCTCCGAGGCCTCCTTCTGCGAAATGACGTGTTCACAGAAGGAGGCCGCCGCCTGCCAGGCCTCATCGCTCTCGAGCATGCAACGCACCATGTTCGAAAGCGAGAGGTCCCGCCCAATCACTGCCATAAGATCATGGCGCTGCACGGCCCAACGATCGCACACCTCAAGGGTATGCTGGGCCGTGTCCTCCGCAGCGCCACACTCATGGCAGGCTGGCGTAGGCTCCCTCCTGGCAACCTTAAACAAATACGCACCGAAGCAACCATGTCCAGTGAGTACCTGTGTAAGGCGGAAGGTGAGGGGTTTCTTCTTGCGGCGCATCCACGCCGCAAGGACTGGGCGCAGTGGCGTGACCGTATGTTTGCCATACGGCGACTGCACCAGAACCTCACCCCACCTCCGTATTGTTGTTTACTTTACCTGCACAATCAAATACTAATCTTAACTTGTCGGGTTTGTTTGGGTTCTGTACTCCAAAATGTGACAAGTACCAAGTATGACTCGGTGTGTATTCGTTGACGCCTATTTCACGAGCGTAGCCGTTATCAAAGAGCCTTTGCATCTCCCGGCGATATTTGTCAGAGTACGTGACGTCAGACCTAAACCTTTTAACTAAATTATTTAGTCTATTTCGCGCGTAATCATACGTATTTGGAAATACCAATTGGTCTTTTGTGAAAGGTAGACCTACTTCCCATTGATTACCTATATTCCGTGCAGTCTCATCTAAAATACGTACTGCTCTCAAATGTGCCGTATTCTCGCGGCGTAAGGTTGAAATTCCGATCGAGTCTAGTTCAAAAGATTGTTTAATTAAATTATTTAATTCTGTGATGTTAGTATCGTGTTCCTCATCGTGAGCGAGATGAAAAGTATGACCGTTCATGGAAGTGTGAGTGAGACCGATGCAGCCATGAATAGACCAGCCTAGTAGGCATCTCGTAGCATAAGGTTCCTGCTTGTTACCTTGCAGAATTTCATGAGGAGCGATAAGATAATAATTATCCTCACCTATCAGTAGTCGAGGCACTACACATTGATCACAAACATCATCTTTAACTTTTAACAAATGATTACATTGCAAAGTTTTAACTATTGACAAATCTTGTTTTGGCAAATTAAAATTATTCACTACACGTAATGTTACATCAAAATTTTTGTTTTCAAATATGTTACCTATATTAGCAGTAACTTTAAGTAACACAGATTGAAATATTTCGATACCGAAGGCATCAATAAATTTAACAGGGCTAGACTGAGAAGTTATTAAACCTAATTCACTTACCAAGTCCTTATCGATTATAGATATGGATGCACCGTCGTCTAACAATGCATACGCACTCACCGTGCCCTTTGGGCCACTTAGATTTACTTTTACCACTTTTAGTAGCACTTCACAATTCGCTCGCGGTCCTTGAGTTCTGTCGGCGGCATCGTCGCTCGGCTCGCGCTGGGTGGCGGCCATGTGGGCCACGGTTTCGCCGCGTGCCGATAATGACGGCTCGCTGTCAGCTACCTGCGACTCGTGGGTGGTCGCGTCCATCATTGTAGCCACGGTGTCGACTGCAGGCTTCTTGAAGTGTAGAAGACGATTGTGCGACAATCCACAGTCGTCGATGTCGCATAAAGGTGCAGGACATGCGGTATTATTGTGTCGCTCCAATAAGCAACAAAAACATAGGTTTTTTGCTTTTGCAAATCTCCATCTATCTTTTCTCATTGCTCGTCTGAAATATCGACATTCAGTTAGTGGATGGGCAGATTTTGAGCAAAACAAACATAATTTCGACGACGTCGGTCGAGCGGCTCTGGTTGCCATCGTCGTAAGCACAGGCCGATTACAGTACGTAGGTTGCCTTTGCTTCTCATCCAGTTTCGTTCGTCCATGTGGCACCTGGTCGGGTTTACGGCTCTCTCGAAGATGTGTAACGCCGACTATTGAGGCCACAGTAGCTTCACGTTTTAAGAATGTGGCTAGTAGCTGTAGTTTTGGGACGTTGCTAGCTAGCTTATCGTAAGCATAGTCTGACCACTTGCTAATCAAAACACTAGGCAACTTTGTGACGACTGCCGTCAGTAATTCTGGGCTGCGTAGGTAATCGTGCTGATTGAGTGAGTTCAGCGTAGCAACACAATTATTCACTTTCATAGAAAAGTTAATTATATCATTCTGATAATTACTTGAGAGTGGCGATAGCTTTTTCATCTGCGCCGTCAGCTGTTGAACGATTAAATCTGGGTGTCCAAACCTGAGCTCCAATGCTTCCATTACAATAGCTGGTGAGGTGCCGCCGATCAGTAGGTCGGTGACGGCTTCCTTGGCCTCGCCGCGGAGCGCTTTGCGTAGTCGCCATAAATTTTCAGAATCACTAAATTGGCATACCTGTGTGGATTCATCATATGCGCTTCGAAAATGCAACCATTCGAAGCATTCACCACTGAATATCGGTAAATCTCGCGGTGTTGACAACCGTGTGAGTAGTCGTTCATCTTGATGGTGCTGGGACGTGGAGGTCATTATGTTCTTGAGTGTGTGAGCCAGCTGAATTATACCGTTGGCGTGTGGAGCGGTGGCGCGGCTAGGTGCGTAGTTTGCGCTAGGTGCCGGCGCTGCCTCCGTCGCCGTTGCTGCCACTGGTGGCGACTGTACGTTACTCTGTTCCAGCCACTGCTTCACGTTACATTGACTCTCGTCGTTGCTACCAGGCTTGCTACAGTATGAAGCATTATCGGCAATGGCTAAGTCACATTCGAGCCGCTTATATAACGATAAGCTCCAAAGCAATTTTAGCTTTTTCCTCGGCTGCTGCTAATTCCAGCTGTTTGCGTCTAATTTGAGATGACGACGATTTACAGGACATTTCATTTGTTGCACTTTTAACACATGCACATTCCGATTTTGACATTTTAAATTGTTCGCGGTCACGCGTTAACACTTGTTCCGAAGCACTTTCGAGTCTGTCCATTAATTTTACGCGGGATTTATTAGACAAAATCTTATTTGGCGTACGATACATAACAACAGTTCAACAGTTCTAGTTAGATCCGGTTCGAATGGACCAGCGATTATAAGTAATGGAATTAAAACTGCTGTGTTGGACAGAATATGTGCGACGGATATTTCAAACGTGTGTCACTTGTGCGTGCGTTGGTGCGACTGCCTTGCTGGACTTCCAGGGTCGGCTCAGTGTAACCGCATACGTTTGAAGAATCCGACAACACGACTTTATTCAAACAAAAGTTTAAGCTTACAATTTATAGGCTTATACAACAGAAAACTATATTTATTTAATCTCAGAACACACTAAGTTTATTTAACACTCTAAATAATATTTATATAATCTTATGATTAGTGATATATTCTTAGAAAGGTGTAGTGCGTCGCCTACAAAAACCAAGATCTTCGAAAACACGATGAAAATTGTTACGGCTGCACCAGAATCCATCAAAGCGTGAAATTTGGAATTATTTATGTAGATAACGGCATAAGGCCTAGGATCATTAAATGTTTGACTCTGCAGAACAGTATTTATTTTATATGTGCTAAAATACAGACGTATTGTTCGTAGCCATTTGGCCCAATCTCCACTATCAAACTTATCGGTATTGTTTAGAGTGGCACCATTCTGCAGAGCTGCTAGTTTTTTGAAGGCACAACTTTGTTTTTATTACAAGTCGGGCATTCAGGTGTTTTAACACCCTCACGACCACACACAAAACATATAATGTTGGTTTTATCCGCCTTACATTGCCTTAGATTGTGCGAGTTGTCACGACAGCGAGGGCAGTAGGGAGTCTTGTGGGAAAATGACGTTGCATGTACTACATATTTAGTATAGTTATTACTACTTTTATTCAAATTTATGTTACTATTATTATTAGGCCTTAGTGATGGATGACCACTATAGGCAAATTCGGGTGCCAAGGTGTGCGATGTTACTCTCGGAGGTTCACGAAAATCAGCAAGACGTGCGTGAATATTTTCGTAATTACGACACAAGGTTTTTAAGTTGTCAATACTATCTATGCAAGCAGCAGATGCTAAGGTGCTCGCATAACATGGCCTAATATTGTGCAGAAGTATCTCTAATTTGTCTTCGTTTGAAAGAGACTTTGACAGACGAGAGAAAAAACCAGACATTATTGACAAATAAATAGTGATATTTTCTGATTCACCTTGGGTTCTAGAACGAATCTCCGAGAGAAGCCGATAATCATAATCTGCTGGATCAAAATCATTTTTGAGCAGTATGACGAGTTCATCCCAATTTGAAACCTGGTCTTGAACTCCGCGATACCAGTGTAGAGCGTCTCCTGTAAATATTTCAGTTGCGTAGGAGAGCAACTTAACCGAAAAAATATTTCTGGCCGTACTAAATTCTGTGACGCGCTGTACAAAGGACCGAACACATGATTTCCCGTCGAATTTAATACGTGTAAGTTCACCTGTAACGCCACGTTCGCAAGACACGTTAATATTTATAGGATTTCCAGCTAATTGATTGGAAGGAGAAGAAGAAGAAGAACTCAATAAGGAATCAATAGCAGAGTCTTTAAGCGTAATGGTTCTTTTAAATAATTCCTGGAATTCCGCAACCGCGGCACTATAAACGTCCTTGTACTGCTCATCACAAACAATCCGATTAAGTCGGTGATAAAGATGATGAAGGTAGTTTTGTGCCCGGAGAACCGAACTCTTGTCTGGCTTAGTAGAAAGAAGGACTTTTACTTTTGTGAGAACGTCATTAGCTCCTTTTAAGTCTTGACTAACTGCCAACGGACTATCGAGAATATCCTCTGAAGGATAAACTGGCCCTAGTTTCGAAATTTGTTTTCTTAAATCCTCGACAGTGTTACCCGGATCTTCTCCTCTAATAGCTACCTCGTATTCTAAATCCGATTTTTGCAGTGACAAAAACTTAATATGGTAATCCATATTAAAAAAAAACACAAAATTTAGAAGAAGAGAAAAAAAAATGCGTTAAACAAGGTTTTTTTTTTAAAAAAAATACTCCGTTCTGTTACAAAAAAAATTACTAAGTAACGTTATGGTTGAAAAAAAAATTAGATGAAATGATATGAAATGAGATTGCTAAAAAAAAAAAACAATCACAAAAAAATAAAAGAAAAAAAGCGTTATTGTAACTAATGTGTACACAACCTTACAGAGTGAACAAAATTATACAATTAAAATAATATTTATTGTTGACACTTTTTGTACTCGACTGTACTAAAGGAACGTACTGAAGTTACAAATGAACGAAGTTTAACATGTACAGGCTGTGTAAAATGACAAAAGCAACCTGTTAGATGGAAGTTAAACTTTAAATGTGGGAATGTACACTTTAGTTACGAGCAACCAAAAATAAAATAAAAAACGTTTAACAAAAAAAACACATGACACAACTACTACAAAGCAAAACCAGACCTTTTGGAAAAACTTACTTAAACCACGTTGGGCGCCAGTGTGGCGTTTTGTTAATTAGGCTATTGATTGAAACAAAACGTCAACAAAAAAAAAACCTTTTATTGGGGTCGTGAGGTCAAAGGCCGATCTGGTTTCACTCCGTAGGAAGTTTTGTACTTTCCTGCAAGGGGCACCGGCCGTAACGGTGACCGCTAGGAGGTAGGTATGTGGCTCTGCAGCAACGGAAGTCGACGCGCTTGTCCTCGTCGGTGATCTGCTAGGCACCAGCAACAGTACCAGGCACGTGGTACCCTCAGTGTCGGACCCTGAAACGCGTCGAAGTGCTGCATCAGAGCCTTGCTCCTCAACTTCACCCTGACAGTGAACACCGTGCATCGGAAAGCCCAAGCGAGAGAAAGCACTATAGTAGGTAGTCGGTGCAGAGGTGGTTCACTATCAGTACGGAGTTACAAATTACAATAAATACGTATGATTGTAATAAATACGTATGAAAATGAATGCGAGAAAATATTACAATGCATTAAAGATGAAAGTAGAAAGTATGAAATTGCTAGGATGAAGAGAATATGGAATGATATTCTAGAAACAAATTAGGTACAAAAAGAAATTATACGGCAAACAAGCTAAGTGAATGATTTTACGGTGATACACATTTTAAATTAATTCCCAGCCTACTAAAAAGATAAACGCATGTTTAACACTTACCCTATTGGGGTGCAAGGCGACACTTAAAGTCTATCTCCAAAATGGCGACCGACGCCGATATACACGCGGCCAAGCGGGAGAATTAGAAACGCGGGAACGTCTTCTGTTAAACACGGGCGGCCGTCGAATGAATCAATCCTTCGAGAAACGACGCGGGCGTTGACCGCAGACGGAACTAACGCGACAGCCAATCAATGTGAAGCGTACGGCCATTGTACAGTCGCGCTAAGAAGTGTTACGTTCAAAATTATATATTTTTTTAAATGTTTAATTTTAATACATTTTTTTTTTAAAAACCAAACATGTAAGTGCAACGTTACAATATATATCAAGGAATATTAAATTACAGAAATAAGAATTATATTACAGAAACAAGTACATCACCTGACTATCTCAGCTTTCAGACCCAACAAGAGACACTTGAAACAGTGACAGCCCTTTTTATAACATACCAGGGTTGCCACAAATGTAGAGCATAGATTATAAATACAAAATGTACTTAAATACATTTTGTATTCACAATTACAATTATTTAAAAATATAAATCACAGTAATCACGAAACATTTAAATACATCAGCGACTTATAAACAATATCAATTACATTGTAATATCTTAGTTTATAACGGAAGTCTTAATAATATTTACATCAATTGTTATTACGGTACCACATTAACCCTAGAAGCCCAATCTACGTAAATTTGACGTACACCGCGGCGAAAGATCTCTGTATCTTTCTCAGTTTCCATCGGATCGTGGTGAATTCTCGAACCAACTCAGGAGTCGTTGAGACCTTTCAGGACATATATACATCAGCTGAGTTAGTGCCGCCATTTTGTTGTAATAGCGAGGTTGCACGTCATTATGACGTATAATTGGGCTTTGTGTAACTTTTGGGAATGTTTCTGACTTCTTATTGTTGTGATTTATTTGAGTTTATTGATTTGTTTATTAAATGTTGCATTTAGCATTTATATTTTTAAGTCAATTTCAAGATGGAGTCCTGTCAACGGCTAAACCTGGAAGAAATACCGTCAATTTTCGAAAATTGAAGACGATTGTTCTCGGCTGAGTTCGGACTCCGTGTAATAAGATTTTGCAATTGAATAAAACGTCCTCATTGTCATTCCTCACAGGAGTGATAATGAGGACACGATGGTCGACTTCATTGAAGATACAAGCAGACAAGAGCCATCCAAAATCCATATTGCTTCTCGGCCATCGGCCATAAATAAATTGAGGTAACTTCTTTAACTTAGGTGGCCGATGACGGGCGTTTGTCAAATCCTTTATTATATACTGTCACAATAAGCATAAATAAACAAGAAAAATCAATGAGCCCTAAATAATTCGTGAAAAAATTAAGTATAGATCTGACGGCGCCTTGGATCCAAAAACGGTTACAGGCACCAACTTTGAGGAGGGCTCTACGGGATAATGTAACAAATATTTTAAAAACTATGGTACCAACATCTTCAGAAAACACTGACAATGAGCGTGAACTAAAGAAACGAGTCTTCTGTGTATTTTGATTATATAAAAAAGGCTGATAACCAAAGCGCAATGTTGCAAATACGAAAAGGCCATATATGGAGAACACAATAATGTTGCTATCTGTCTAGACTGTATATAAAGCCTTTTTTTCATAGAGACTAATAAGGTATTATTAGAAATTGATTTAATTTTATAAAAACTTTTAATACTAGTTGTTTTTTTTTAAGATTTTATAATTATGGGAAAATTTGTTAGAGGTTTGATTTTTTTGTTGATTTTTTTCTATGGTCCAAGTAATGTACTGTAATTGTACTAATAAAGAGTATATTCATATTAAATGTATTTTGTTTATAAATTAAAACTATATTTTAATAACTAATGCAAATAAATTGATCAGAACCAGAAAAAATAAGAATATACTGAAGTTTTAATTTTACACGTCATTTTTACGTATGATTGGGCTTTATAGCAAGTTAAATATGATTGGGCTTCTAGGGTTAAACATTAGTCTATATTTTTATAATATAGACTGTTAGTATTTCACATTATACTCAATAATATCATATCAACATAGTTTTCATCTTATTATAAACTATACAGCATTAATATTGGTGTTGGCATGACTGTTTTAGAACCGATCAACAACATAATATAATATGTTACTCGGGAACCGGAAATGACAACCGTCAAGTTTAATCTGAAACCGTCTAATTCTATTTTAACTTTATTCATAATATTATATATACTTATACGTATATAATCCTATCCATTACCTGCATATTCGCGCTAATTTTAAATAAGTGGATAAAAAACAAATTTTCCTCTCATAAATAATATAATAATATATTTTTCAGCTTCGGTAAAAGTCGGTCACCGATTAATTAATTGGTGACCGACTTTTTGTAGATGAATAATAGAATATACTGATTGCAGTAGTGCAACGCACTCAACATACATAAAGTCGGACATAAATTATATGGAGCAAAACTCTGAACGATTATGGGTCCTACAAAAGGTTGTCGTAGGTTTTTTGTACTTGTATATTCTATTCCTTTTATAAATTTAAGATCATCAGATCCTTATAATAAACAACCTTTTGAATCCAATATGGTGGTCCAGCATATTGGATTCAAAATGGCGGCATTTACATTTTAATAATTTTATTGTTGGTTTTGTAGCAATAACAGCTTACATACATAACTTCAGCTTTCTAAGATTTCCGGAAGTAACCTAAGAATTTTGATGATCTATAAATGAGTCAGTGACGAAATCAGGGATTTTTACACATCGATAAAATCTAAAGTATAGTAGCTACGACATTCAAACTTTGTATAATTCATGTATTTACTGGTGTCATTATATGTTGAAATTTTCAACTATTTAGCATCATCCAAAGCAATGTTACGGGAGTTCAAAAAAACGACGAAACCTTTCGAGAAAAGGTAGGTAGTGCCCTTGCGCTTCGCTTGGCTCGTCTTGACGGGGGCACGACCGTGCCCCCACATAATGTAAGTCTCAAACATACATATTATATTAGAGTAAAAAGTATCTATTAACTATTATTTTTATTGAGACAGTGTAGATAATTACAGTTTAGACTGTTGATGTTTAGGTTGGGGTGTAGCCTTAAGACCTATGGAACGAGGACTTATTAATTTTTATGGTTTAAGAACCATATTCTGTTTTTAGCACCAGAGTTTATGAACATTTTTCATTATAATATTTTCTATTTAAGAAGCTCCGTTTGAAAGTAGTCGCACTTTAAAATTCATACTAAAACACTTTTAGGATTATTATTTTTTGTATCGACCCCTATTTTTACTTATGGATCGGCAAGGTTATTACGTAGGTCTATTTGGCTAAGTAATCTTAAACATTTTCACTCTTGAACTTTAGTAATAATAATATGTAATTAGCGCCAAAATCCCGATTGAAAACAGGAGAGCAGTTTAAAATTTTTAAATTCAGAAATATTAATTTGGCGTTAATTTTTATCCGACTTAACAGTTCATTAATAAGTTCAAATTATTGCTACTAAATCATTTTTTTTATCGCTAGTGTCATAGAAAAAAAATGAAGTATCGCACGATTTTTGATAATCGTTATTTTTACGCTATCAGTCGGCCGGTCCATTAAAAGGAGCAATTTTAACTGTATGAAACTTTTGCGTAAGTTCACTGTTTCCGAGATAAAAGCAATGTTTCAATAGATAATTATTATTACAAGTTTGATATAGTGTTTAATAACCGATGAATTAAAAAAAATACTATTATTATACAATAGTTCAAAATATATAGGTATTACAATTTTTATTAATATTGATATAGATTAGTAAGAGTAATTTCAGTTATAATTATTTAGCTAATTTATTTATTTTGCTATAAATTGCAATTAAATTTGAATACTGGACAGTCCCCAATCTTATGATCATCAGTTACTGTATACAGGGTGTAAAATAAGTTAGTGATTCATTCAATGCTTTTGGATGTTTACAGTGCCTCATATGTAGAATTTACTGTGAAAAAGTACCAACGCTGAAAGACTTACTTTTGATTTCATTAATATATTATGTCTTGAGTATCATTTTATTCATTGAATGTATTACATATTATGTGCAGGTGAAAAAAAAATTCAACATAAACATTTATTTTCAGTTGTCATAGATAGGTATTATAAATAATATTATTTTAGATGGTTAGTTAGATGTTGTGAAATTAAGATACAAATACCTATAAAATATAGAACGTGTGAATGTTACGAGAACAATTGAATGTGACGTCACGTTGTTGTAGTAGACATTATACCAACCCAAACGATAATAATATATTATGTACAAATATCGTTTTGTGAAAAAGAGATACAATTTTATAAGTAATAAATTAAAACTTCAATGTTTTAACCTGATCCTAACTTTTATTTTAGATTTGGCTCATCTTTTTATTTTCTGTGTAATGAGTCCAAATATTAATAAATTTATCATCTAATGGCCCAATTCATTAGGTCACAGAATAAATGTTATTTGAACCGGTACTAATTCAAATAAAATAAAGTATCGTAAAAATAAAATATGTCGTAAATCATTATCAAATTTAACCTGAGTAAATATAACAATAATAATTTCGGAATTTTATCAACATTGACTACCTAATTGTTATACGGTATGGTGAATTCTTATTATATAGAATAAATTCACTATGTCATAAAACAATTTGTAATAACACAACTTGTTTTTTTTTTTTAATTAACAAATTAATTATATTTCAAAGATTTTTTGAAGTTGTGTTAAGTTATGTTAGGTTGCTTTTAAATTTTACACTAGTCTCATTATTTTTGATGATTACGATTTACGATTAACTAAATCATAGCTGACATTTTGCCTTTACGTTTATGTTTAATGAAACGATTGTATTGACGATAAAAAAGGAAGTGAAAAAAAAAATGAATTAAATTAACTGAAAAGTATGTTGATGGAATGAGGGACTTTGTTAAATGAATGGTCCAGTGAAAAAAAAAAAAAAAGTTGAAAGTACAGTGGTAAAAAAACAAACCAGTATGTTGTTGAAAGTACAACTTGTTGAAAGTACGAGTTGATATGGAAAAAAAATGAATGTTATATAATAGACAAGGAAAATTTCGATTATGATTTTTTGCTGGGACTTGATTGTATAAAAGAGTTTCACCTAGATTAAAACGAAAACTTGGAAATTACTCAAAAATTACCTATACCAAAAAGTGAAATAGTTTCTAAGGAAACAAACAACACAGATATAGTCTCTAAGGAGATAGAATCTATTAATAACTTAATAAACTTCAATGAAGACCTACATAAGGCAAACTTAAAAATTTGTATAAATCATCTAGACTACCAAAAACAAGCAGCGATTGGTAAATTAATTTCGAAAAATAAATCTGTGTTTGCTAAGGACAAATATGACATAGGAAAGGTAACAGATTATGAAGCACATATTGATCTGCTGGTAGAAAAATATTGCTTTAAAAGACCATACCGTTGTACAATAGAAGATAAGAAGGAAATTGAAGATCAAATTGCAAAATTATTGGAGAAAAATGTAATAGAAGAATCATATAGCCCTTTTGCAGCCCCAGTTACGTTAGCATATAAAAGAGATGAAAACAAAAGATCAAGATTGTGCATCGATTTTCGAGACTTAAATAAAATAGTAGTGCCTCAATCACAGCCATTCCCTCTTATTGAAGATCTAATACTCAAGACAAGAGATTGTAAGTTTTTTTCAACTCTAGACCTAAACTCAGCATTTTGGTCAATACCTTTACGTATCACAGACAGACATAAAACTGCATTTGTAACCCAGGAGGGACATTACCAGTGGACATGCTTGCCATTTGGTTTAAAAACCTCCCATGCTATATTCCAGAGAATAATGTGTAATATAATACGAAAGCACAAGCTTGGAGATTTCACGGTATGTTTTATTGATGATATTTTACTGTTTTCCGAAAATTTTTCGGCTCATGTCAGACATCTGGAAAAACTCTTTCAAGCCATCAAAAGCGAAGGCTTGAAACTTAAATTCTCTAAATGCACATTTGCAGCAGATGCAGTTAAATATTTGGGTCATGTAATAACGAATAATTCGGTCAGACCACTGAAAGATAACTTAATATCAATTAAAGAATTCCCGACTCCAAAAACTCAAAAGAATGTTAGGCAATTCCTGGGAAAAATAAACTTTTATCACAAATATGTGCCAAACATAGCCATAAAGTTGGAACCATTGCATAACCTTTTGAGAAAAAGACAAATCTTTAACTGGACTGATGCATGCCAAGAGTCGTTTAATGAAATGAAAGAAATATTATGTTCTCAACCTATATTAACAATATTTGACCCAAACCTACCTATTCACATATACACAGATGCTAGTATACTAGGAGTAGGAGCAGTACTAAAACAGCCACAAGGAAACAATGAAGAAAAACCAATAGCATACTTCTCTAAAAAATTGAATGAAGTACAAAAAAGGAAGAAAGCTATCTATCTGGAATGCCTGGCAATTAAAGAATATGTAAAATATTGGCAACACTTATTAATAGGCCGGAAATTTACTGTATTTTCAGGTCATAAGCCACTGGAGAGTATGAATATAAGATCTAGAACAGACGAAGAGTTAGGCGATCTAACATACTATTTATCACAATATGATTTTCAAATTAAATATTCTCCAGGAAGATACAACATCGAAGCTGATTGCCTAGGTAGAAACCCAGTCCTCGAACCAAATGAAAACTTAGAGGAGCAACTAAAAGTAGCTAATATAATAACACTAGAAGATATCCTAAGAGATCAAGTTAAAAATAAATATATACAGTGCAGAAAAGAGAAATTAATAAAAAACATAATGTCTATTACAAAAAAGTAAAGAAAAAGGAAAAAAATATTATATCAGAGGAGTTTAGCATAGACTAGAAAGTGTACATATAGATCTGGATCATATCGGAATTAAACAGATGCAAAGAATGATTAGCTTATTGTATACAGCAGAAAATATGACTAAAAACATAAAAAGAATCTGTGAGAGTTGTACAGTATGTTTAAAGAATAAATCAAGGGGACAAAATAAATACGGATTAATGTCCCACCTGGGCCCGGCAACGAAGCCTTTTCACATATGTTCTATTGATACCGTTGGAGGCTTTGGAGGCTCACGATCTACAAAAAAAAATGTACATATTTTATTAGATCATTTCACCAGATATGCATATATTCTAACAACAAGTACTCAAAATGCAAATGATTTTATCAAACTGATAAAAAACTGTACAGAAAGTGATGACATTGAATTGGTAATATCCGATCAATACCCGGGTATAAATTCTAAGGAATTCAAGACATTTTTGGATGAAAAAAATATTCCCATAATTTTCACAGCAGTTAACTCTCCTTTTTCAAACGGTTTAAACGAGAGATTAAATCAGACATTGGTCAATAAAATCAGGTGCAAGATAAACGAACATGACAGAAAAATGGCATGGACAACTGTTGCTCACACCTGCGTAAAAAAATACAATGAAACAGAGCACACTGTCACTAGATATGCTCCCAAGTACCTACTTTATGGCACAGATGTAAGGATTTTGCCAAACGAGCTGAAGCAAAAGGAGACTGACATCGATGACCAAACTAACCATGATTTAATCCTGGCCAGGAAAAAAGCTCTGGAAAATACAATCAGATCACACAATTACAACAAGAAAATTTATGATAAAAATAGAATACATATCGACTTCAAAGTTGGTGATACTGTTTTTGTAGAGAATGGTAACAAACTGAATCGAAAGAAACTTGATGAATTGAAACTCGGACCGTACAAAATTATAAAAAAAATGTCTAACTCAATTTACAAGATAAACACCATAAGAGATCGGAGTTGAACTTTTTCCATGTCTCAAAGTTAACACCAGCTCCTGTCTACAATTAAAGACCTTTTGTAAGCAAAAAAAAGTTCATTATACTTCTTTGCGAGGGGAGATGTAAAGAAAAAATATATTTTATACAATTTATTTCCCGCGAAACAATTATAACCACAACCTGCAAGCAGATGAGTGAGTGTACGCATAGGCATGCGTTTGATGCACCTCCCTCCTCCCACACTGCTTATGCGTACACTCGCAAGCAAAAAACATGAAAACACCACCACCACACAAGCAATAATGTTAACACGATCGTACAAAGTCCCACCACCATGCAGGTTGCAAAACTCGACGCGCGTTTCGCTCCGACCCCGGAGCATCCTCAGGATGTTGACTCTGCGAACAATGTTCGTTAAGTGATGCCGCCCGTTTTTTTTTTTTTTTTTTTTTTTTTCGAAAGGGTACTCACTAATGGCTCGAAAGCCGATTTAGCTGTATCGGACTATAACTAGCCGGGTGGCTAGTTGTTTGGCTGGGAGTAGATGGGGAGGTTTGACCCCCCCTAACATCACCCGGGTGATATTCAAACCGGATTTTGGGGATAGCTACGGAAGTAGTCTATTTTTATACGGTGTGTAGGACACGTGTCCTCCCTGCTGAGGGGCCCGAACCCCGTCCTCACTCTCTGACGAGTGAGGTAGCTCACGCGCGGTAGCAAAAACTATCCACGAACGAGTTATCGCGTTAGAGAAGCTCTTTTATATTGATATTGACTTGGCTAGTGCAAGAAGGGCAAGCCCTCACCCTTCCGCGAGCGGTCGGGTTAGTTCGCGCGCGTAATTTCTAATGTCTAGGAGGTCCGCGTTGTTTATAGAGCTCTCTATATCCAAATCGCGGTCGCGGTCGTTTAGGTGTGTTCCTAAACTGCTAGGACGCGGGCTCGAACTCGGGTCCGAACTCGGTCCCGTGTGTGAGTCGGTCTGTAAGTCAGTACGTGTTGTAGTGAGTGCTAAAAGTCTCCTGGGACAACGCCGGCGCCGGCCTTGGTGCAGTACTAACCACGCGGGTGCGTGTGGTGTGGTGTGTTTACGTGACTGCAAATGTTGCAGTACGTGTTTTGTGATACTATCTATGGGATCGACTAAGATATGCTCAGGTCGTTTGAAAGGATGTCGGAAAGTCCGTGCGTCATGTTCGTAATCCTGGGCCTTACGAATGAGCGGGTTGGGGTGCCTTTTGCCTCTATCGAAGAATCTCCCGGCGAGTTCCTGGATGTGGGCTTTAATAGTGACGAGTTCGCAGTCTCTATGCAAGTCGATGTTACGCATATACCGGGGGGCGCCTGTTGCTAGACGTAAAAACCGGTTTTGGACTTTTTGTAATCGGTCCATTGGATTGTCGCTTATGTGTGCGAAAGAGACGCACGCATAAGTGAGAATTGTTCTTATACAAGTTATGTAGAGGGTGCGTTTATGTCTTAAGGACATTTTACTACGCGCATTTAATAGCGGATACAATTTGTAAAGTACAAATTTCGCTTTTCGGATCGCGGCTGTGACGTGAGTTGAAAAATTCATCGACTTGTTTAGAACTACGCCTAGGTATTTAACGTTTTTGGCTTCGGGAATGATATTACGGTGCAGACTAATAGGACACATTTTTTGTCTAGTGGCCGTTTTTTTATCGAATTGGATGGCTTGGCTTTTGTCTGGATTGACTTCTATTCTCCACTTCGAGAACCAGTTACCGAGGTCGGTAACTGCCTCCTGAAGGGATTTTGCGGCTATAGAGGGCTTGCGGTGAGCACAGTATAAAGCTGTGTCATCCGCGAACATGGCTATTTGCACCTTAGGGTGTTTGGGAATGTCGCTAGTGTATAGGTTATAGAGGGAGGGAGAGAGGACTGAGCCCTGTGGGACTCCCGCTACGATGGGTCTTTGGGAGGAAAGAGTACCTTCGACTCTAAAAAGAAATGACCGGTTTTTTAAATAGTTACTGATTATCAGTACTAAATAATCGGGGATATCTAATTGATAAAGTTTATATAGCAAACCGTTATGCCAGATTTTATCGAACGCTTTAGCAACGTCAAAGAAAACAGCGCAAGTCGCTTTCCTATCGTTTTTACTTTCTAGTATGTACTCCGTGAGGCGGTGTACTTGGGCGGGACAACTATGCAATTCGCGGAAGGCGAATTGTTCGTCTGGGAGGAGGTTTTTGTCTACAATGACGTCTTTTAGACGCCTGAGTATTACTCTTTCGTAGACTTTGCCTAATGAGCTAATTAGGCTAATCGGTCTGTAACTACCTGGGGACGTGCGGGGTTTACCCGGTTTATGGATGCCTATAACAATGGCTACTTTCCAGATGTCTGGGAATGAACATCCTACTAAGAGGGCATTGAAAATGTTAACTAACAATTGAATTAGTGCGGCAGGTAATAATTTAAGGGTTTTGTTTGATATACCGTCCTGACCGGGGGCTTTTTTGGCATTCAAATTTTTTATAATGTCTTTGATCTCATCCGAGTCCACCAGCCTTGGGGGCACTGTGGGTGGCATCGAGAGTCGGTTTTCGACTTCTCTATTAACTAAACTAAGGTGCAAGTTGTCTACAGGGAGGGAGCTAGGCCGGCATTGTTTTTCAATGGTATCGGCTAGTATTTCGGCTTTGTCGGTATCTTCTAGTGCAGGAGGGCGATTTGGTACGACTAACGGAGGCATATCACACTCCGTGTCTTTTTTAAGGGCTTTCGCGAGGGGCCAGTACGCGGTATGTGATGGTTCTAATTCGCTTAGAAGTCGATTCCATTTCTCGGCTTTATGGTCTCTAACTTTGAATTTAACTTCCCTCTCGTAATGTCGGAGGGTTTTCCTCCAGTCTTCCGACGGGTAACGATCATAGGCGCGTTTAGCCGCGTTTCGGAGTCTGATACACTCTCTTATGTCTTCAGGGAGAGGCCAACGTCTTTCAAAAGTCATTGGCATCTCCCTGGATGATTTATCTATGGTCGCTACCAGGTGGTCGGTCAAATGTGATGCTGCCTGAAGGGCCAAATCGCTACTATCAATAATGTCGGGAATGTTATCGAGATGACTCGATTGAAGATCCTTTAGATTGTCTGCTAATAATTTATAATCTATTACTCTTTTGGTACTAGTGCTTGAGGGGTTGAAATTGCCAAGTGCAATTTTAACCGGTCTGTGGTCCGAGTTAAGCTCGTGAAGAGTCTCAACATTGATATTGAGAGAAATGTTTTTGACTAGGGCTACGTCAATGGTACTGGGATTGTGAATAACGTTATTTGCACGTTGATGAGTATCATAGCGAGTGGGGTCCTCAGGTGCTAAGAGTACAAATCTTAATTGGTCTGTTAATCTATTAAGAATGTTTCCGTTCACGTTACTGTTTACGTTACCCCACTCGGGGTGTTTACAATTTAGGTCGCCGGCTATGATGACGGCGTTGCCTAAGTTAAAGAGCGATTCTAAGTCGCTAATGTGAAGGGCCGCGTTTGTAGATAGATACGCGGATACTACAATAATGGGTTCGTGACCTGTCATGCTAATGTGACATATAGAAGTTTCGAGACTTAATAGTGATGGAGGTTCGAGGGGGACACAATGCAGTGACTTTTTATAATAAATAATTGTGCCTCCAAGACGGGATCGAGTTCTATCGTTTCTAGTTGCTTTGTAATTTGCAATTTTTGGGGTCCGTATACTAGGTTTTAAAAACGTCTCCTGTACTAGAAGAATATCAACGTTGTTAGAATGGACGAATTCACGGATTTCGTCAATGTTATTTCTAATGCCGTTCGTGTTGAACGACACTATACATAGGGAGTGGGGCCTTTTTCTACCTGCGGGATCCATTAGTTACCGTTAAGATTTATGATCTTATTGATAAGGGTGCCATGTGTTACCATCGCGTCTGCTCTGTCCGCTAGCGAACCTTTAAGTTTTGCCGCTAAAAGGGCCGTTTCAATTGGATCGATACTCTAAATATCTTTGAAAAAATCGGCAATGAACGAGATATCGTTCGTGAAAGAAGATGTTGGAAGTTCGCGAGTATGCGCGGGGGGTGAGGCCTGTTTAGGGGGAGCGGCGATAACCGCCGGAGATGGGGGCGAGGGTTTTTAGCCCAGGCATTTGAGGTGGGAGGGGGGGCAGGGACAAATTTCTCCTGGGGGAGGGCTTTAAGTGGTTGAGGCGCTGGGCGCCTCTTAAATTTGGGTGCTTTTTTGCACCCTCTGTAGTTGGCAGGATGGCCTTGGGTTTGGCAAAGAACGCAGCTGGGAGGCTCGGACTCCTCAGCTGGGTTTTTGCGGGGACAGTCAGAGGTGCCGTGGTCACCAAGGCACTTGACGCAGCGGGGTCTCGCGTAACAATTACGCGCGGAATGACCGTATAGTTGGCACCGATGGCATTGGCCAGGAGCGCCGCGTTTGCGCGGGGACTCTACTCGTATGCCGGACATATAGCATACTGTACGTAGGTTGAAAATGGCTTTAGCTTCAGGTGTGAGGGGAAGGACTACAAGTACCATATTATACTTGTGATTTTTAATGGGATGGTGCATTCTGTGCACCTCAAGGGCGGGATAGCCCTGAGAAATAATGTCCTCAAGGACTTCTTTGTTGGAGAGGAATTTATCAACTCCGGTAATAATTACGCGCAGTTGGCGCTCATCTTCAAGGGCATAGGTGTGATAACCTATATTTTGTTCGCGAAGGAACGAAGTTAAATGGCGGTGGTCGTTAGGGGACTCAACTTGCACCTTAATACCTATGGGGGTAGTGCGGGCGGAAGAGTAACGAATTTTATATTCGTTTATGGCGGTGGCGATTACGTTCCACTTTCCCTTTTCCTGTACTATTACAGGGGGAGGAAGTTTAGATTTCGGAGGACCCTGGGAGGGCTGAGAGGCCGGGAGGGGCTGTGATTGGGAAGCCGGCGGGGCCTGGGATGCCTGAGGGGCGGTTTGGGCGCCTACGGGGGTCGCGGAGCTACTAGCCTGCACGGCTTTCGCGGTTTTACGATTTTTAGTCGCGGCGGGTTTCGTCGGGGACGATAGGACCGAAGAGGAAGAAGCTTCGGCGCGCTTCCTCTTGGTCGATTTTTTCGACTTGACCGTAATGAATTCGCCTTCATTACGGTCGGAATCCTGCTCCGAGCAAGACATCTCAGAAGGAGATTGGGTGGCCGCGAAATTTTCGGTAGGGATCGCGGGAATAAATTGCGAGACACTCGCGATCTCGGGGGACGTGGGAGAGTCCTGGCTTTGGGAGCTCATAAAAAGCTCCCACCTAGTGGCTACCTGGGGGAATTCCTGCGACAGGAATGCCAGGAACGTATTAATCAGGTTGTTAGCCATGATTAATGCGCCCGGATCTGGCTTGGAGATTCTGCTCTCTAATAGTTAATGGCTTAAAATCTGCCCCTCCCGGCGTTCGGGAGGGGAGGTGAGTAAGAGGAGGGACTCCTCGTGTGTGTGCCTATCGTGTCACTTTTACTTACAGTTTACGTTCCTTCGGGCGCTGGAACTCACAACACAACACAAAACGACTCACTCGTACAGGCGGAAGTACGTGGCGAGAAACGCGGCGGCGAAGGCGAGCAGAAGGCTCGCGATAAGAGGCGGGAACGAGGTAGACAACGAGCGTCTCAGCGGAACTCTGTCGTCTTCTCGTCGCGGCGCGGAATCGAAAAGCGAGTCGAGTACCTGGACTGCGCGCACGGCACAGAGCGAGACAGCACTATCGCAGGGATAGCGCTACCTGGCAAGGTGACGAGCAGATCGCGGCACGGTACCTGTTCATCGGACGGCGTCCGAGAGCAGAATGATGCCGCGTCCTCGTCTTGAATTCTCACACCCGAAGGCCCGGAAAGTAGGGGCCCACGGGTGGAAACTACGACCAGGGGAAGAACCCCTCTACGTAGGGAATCTGTGCTTCTATACTTCTGCTTCTGTTCTAAGGACTGAACCCCCCACGGCATAACGCGGGGGAAAACCATGAGTTTGATGGATGGGGGACGCGACATCTGCGCGTGCGCATCCAGCTGGGGCCAGCGGCGGGTGGGCTGACCGGCTGCGAGGGCCCCGGCCACGGGGACCGGAGAACGTGTATGTAGCCACTCCCCCACGTGCGCGGGAGCTCCGGCGCCGCGGTCCCAGGTTTCTGCGGAGAATTTAATATTAAGGAAGCTGTCCCGGTTTTTTTTTTTTTTTTTTTTTTTTTTTTTTTTTTTTTAATATATGGTTATATGTTTTTATATATATATATATTTTTTTTTTTACCGGGCAGCGGGGAAGGGGGAACTGCTGCTGGCTCCTCCTCTTCGTGGACAGGGTGGGCGGAGTTACGGCTCCGTCGGGTCCTCTTCTGGGACGGCATCTCGGGGCAGTCGTCGGCGGTCCGGCGGTCGTGTATGCCAGGGTGCCAGGTTTGCCAGCTCGGTCATCCGCGAGGCGTCTGCTCTCGCGAAGAGGTTGGTGGAGAGCCTCGCCACGAAAGCTTCGACGCTCTCAATGTGCAAGTCCCGTGAGATGGTGTTGTTCCTTACGTACCATGGGGCGCCTGCGACGCGGCGCATCACGCGGTTCTGCGTTCTCTGCATCGACCTTTTCAGGGACGCAGAGAGCAGGTGGTGCCACGCCGGGGCCGCGTACGTGAGGCGGCTGCGGATGTAGGTCTTGTAAAGCGCTACTCTCATATTCAGCGGGATCAGCGGGGATGAGTAGGCCGGCTTCAGCTTGGCTAGGGCTGCTCGGGCTGCTGCTACCGCCGCGTTACATTGCGGGGCCATGGAGAGACGGCGGTCCAGTACGACCCCCAGGTACTTTGCCGTTCTCCCCCAGGGGATCTGGTCTTCTCCGATCTTCAGAGGTGCCGGCGGCTTGACCTGCGTAGAGACGGCGAGCGCTTGGGACTTGGCTGCGTTAACAGACAGTCTCCATTTGCTCAGCCAGTCTGGAAGGAGGTCAAGTGTCCTCTGGAGCTTGATGGCAGCGTGGGTGGACGTCAGCGACGATGCTATGAACGCCGTGTCGTCCGCGTACAGCGCCGCCATGGTGCCGGGGTGGGTGGGCATGTCGCTCGCGTATAAATTATACAGCGACGGAGAGAGTACACTGCCTTGTGGAACGCCGGCGGTGATCGGGCGCTCCGACGAGAGGGCTCCATCCACTCGGACTCTGAATGTCCGGAGGGAGAGGAAGGATGCCACAAGCCTTACCAGGTGATGCGGCACATTGGCGCGGATGAGTTTGAACAGCAGGCCCTCATGCCAGACACTGTCAAACGCCCTTTCCATATCTAGGAATGCTGCTACCGATGCCTCCTTTTTGTTGGCCGCAGCGGTGAGATGATGCACGACGCGGACCAGCTGTAGTGTGGTGCTCAGCTGTGCGCGGAAGCCGAACTGCTCCTCACGAGGGGGCAAGTGCGGGGAAAGATGTTTAAGAAGGAGGATTTCAAAGGTTTTGGAGAGGGTGGAGAGAAGAGTAATGGGCCTGTAGCCAGAGGCCTGACGGAGATCCTTGTGGGGCTTCGGGATCGTAATGATGAGCCCCATCTTCCAGGAGCTGGGGAAGTGGCCTGTTCGCAGGATACCGTTGTACAGGCGGGTGATGGCTGCTACTGTTCTGAATGGTAACCGGCGAAGAGCAGCGTTGGGAATTCCGTCAGCGCCGGGGGCCTTCTTGGGCTTGAGCCGGGAGAGAGTTTTTTGGACCTCTCTCGGGGAAAAGGAGAAGTTAGGGGGGTCGGGATGGGAACGAAGGAATGACGTTACCTCCTCGGAGACAGCTCGCACGTGGTCCAATGCGGTGGTTGGCATCGGCGAGAATTGGCGTTCTAGATGTCTGGCATGAATCTCTGCTCTGTCTTCTGCTCGGTAGCGGAGGTTGCCATCCGAGTGAAGAAGAGGTCTGATGGGTGCCGCGGAGTTGGTAAGGCTCCGGCATAGTCGGTGGAGAGAGGGCCAGTCTTCTCCGGCCTCTAGGATGCGGCGGGTCCACTTCTCTGCACCGATCTGTTCCAGCTCCTTCTTGACTCTCTCAGTGAGTCGGTTGAGCTCAGTCTTGAGGGTGGGGCAACGTGTGTATTGCCATCTGCGGCGCAGCCTCTTCTTTTCTGCGAGCAGAGAAATGATGTGTCGCGGTAAGGGTGGTCTCCTCTGTAATTGGAGTGTGGACGGCTGAGTGGCAGCGTCCAGGGCCAGGGAGATGGACTCTGTGATCCTGGTCGTCAGGTCTTCCACCTCGTCTGCTGATCTGACTGGGGCGTTGGGAGTGGACTCATGGAGCCTTTGGGTAAACACATCCCAATCGCGGGCTGGGTGTCGCGGGAGAGGCGGCACGCTATATGGGGCCGATCTTAAAATGGCCAGGACCGGGAGGTGGTCCGAGCCGTGGGCGGCGTCTAGGACCTCCTGGTGGATGTCCCCGGGGAGTCCGTGCGCGATGGCGATATCCAGCACGTCTGGAGAGTGAAGGGCATTCTCTGGGTAGTGGGTGGGGTCGTATGTACCCACTATCCTATATATAATGATGCCGCCCGCCAAAACACCGCCTTATATTCCCTACAGCTACTACCAACTAGTACCCCCACCAAACAAGTTAATAAGAGGTGACGAAGTAAGGTTAGTTTGGTCATTCAACAATGCAATTCTATTGTTGTTCTTTACTTTAATTATTTCTAACTGTTCCAACACGCTCAGTCGAAAGCCTTTATCACATTTATGTAATATCTTATAGGAATGACCATCTGGTATATTGTGACTACTATCTAAAAGATGTTTGGCAAAATGTGATTTATCGTGATGACCATTTCTATAAGCCGCGATATGTTCTTTATACCTAATATATTTTCTTTAATTTGAATTTTGCCGCGCATCAATTATCATCGAACACGCATGACAGTGACATAACCAAAAAAGCCTCGTCATTGCTATGAGTTATCAGTAATTTATATAATTAATTCCATACTTAAAGAGATCTTATTGTGATTTAGGAACTGACATTGTTAATAATAACATTAAATGTCGTTTCTTTTCTTACAGGTATGTAAGTTTGTAATATTAAGAACTAATTAAATGTCCGCTATTATTTCATGTAAAAAAACTTACAGAGAAACTCAATTGTGTTTGACTGACTGTGTCGTCCCAATCACGAGAATACTAAAAATATCCTTATATATATATATATATATTAAAAAAATTGCGCCGCTCTGGCTTACGCCAGGCTAGGCTAGGTAGACTTTTTCTCTTTCTACTATTTTTTTTTTATCTAATCGTTTTTGTTTTTCATTTTCGGTCCTCAAATAATCGTCGTCTGATCATTCGAGAATTATCCCTACTCAGTCTATACCCATCACTAAAAATCTGAAAATTAAATAATTTTAAACAAAAAAAAACGACTTCAAAAGATAAACTAAAAGGAACAATTAAATTTACTTCGCACAAAGTAATACTTATTTTCCAGTACAAGTGAAAATAATTATTACTTTGTGCGAAGTAATTTATTATTATACTTAGGTTTTGCAAATACGATTAATAAAGTATAGGCGTAGAATAGTTTGTTTTCAAGATATGAATGAGATGTCATAGGTAGTACATTTAAATTAGAAAAGTTATGTCAATATAAGTAAGATTTATGTTTTTCATGATATTTTTATTTATTAGTTTTCATGCTAGGTACGGCTTGGGTTTTTTCTTTCTTTTGGACTTTTGTTATTTTGTCGTCTAAAGGAAGTTAGTACTTTAACCGTAAAGTCCCTAAGTAGTCTAAATGTTTGTTAGCGTTGGTAATTAATAAATAAAAAACCGGGCAAGTCCGAGTTGGAATTGCGCACCGAGAGTAGACTTTTAAAAAATTTGGAGCTCGGCGCCAGCAGCGCAGCGTCGGTGTGAAAACGATCATCGTCTGCAGTCGCTGCGGCGTAAAGTCCATACAAATCTCAGTAAAGATATCTTCGTCGCGTATATGAGCGTACTATCAAGTAGTCCCGTTCGCATAAAAGAAAAAAAAATAGTATACATATAAGATCTATTATCTTTCAATATGGTAAATGAATAAACTTGTTGTTGCTCTGTAAACAAAGACTTTATTTTAACAATTATTTCTATAACTAGTTACACAAAACTATTTGCAATTATAATAAACACTACTAACCTGTAAACAAAGAAACGACATTTAATGTTTATTCTTCCACATATCTTATTTAAAATTTCCAATTTACTCGTACTAAAATAACCTTAGTTATTACAATGCACATTTTGACGTTTTACAAAATGTCACAATGGCATCCTAAAGATTTGTTTAATCACGTGACGTAGCACAGTGTTGTACACGGCAAAATTTAAATTATTATAATTAAAAAGAATTAGTACAGTAATTACTTTATATCTCCCCTCTTCGGAGAAGAAAACTTCCCTGTGAGTTTTCTTCTAAGACGTAGACACTCCACAACATGATTTTGTTTCATATTATTCCATCGGTACTGGAATAAGTTTAGTGATATGGAATAGATCCGATTCTCTTTTCCTGTGCCCAATGTTGATTCTGTATATTGAATTAGAAACTTTTTCCTCTATTTTAAATGGTCCAATTTTTAGCTCATCTATTTTTTTTCTGTTTAGTTTATTCCCATTTTCTACATACACTTTATCTCCAATATTAAATTCACAGTGTTTCCTTTTTTTATCAAATAACTGTTTGTTATAATTGTGTGATTTTAGTGTATTTTTTAGAGCTGTTGTTCTGTCTCTTATCCAGTAAAACTGTGTTCTTTCTTCCTTCAATTGCTCTGGTAAAGCATCAACATTCATACCATACAAAAGATAACTTGGAGAGAAGCCGGTTACTGAGTGAATAGTTTGATTATACTTTTCTACACACTCATGGGCTATTGTCGTCCAAGCTCTACTATTTCCAACTTCATTAATTTTGCATCGTATTTTGTTCACCAATGTTTGATTCAATCTCTCGTTCAGGCCATTAGAGAATGGAGCATTCACTGCGGTGAATACCATAGGTATGTTTTTATCCTGTAAGAAACGCTTAAATTCTTTCGAATTTATACCTGGATACTGGTCAGAAAGTAGCATACCAATATCTTCTGTTTCAGATATGTTAGAAACTAGTTTAATGAAGTCGGATGCAACCTGTGTTTTTGATGTCAATATAAATGCGTATCTTGTAAAATGATCTACCAATAAGTGCAGATACTTCTTAGTGGACCTTGAACCTCCAAAGCCTCCGATTGTGTCAATAGAGACTATTTCGAATGGCTTAGTGGCTGGGCCTAGGTGCGACATAAATCCAATTTTCTCTTGTCCTCTTGATTTATTTTTTATACAAACTGAACAGCTTCTACATATTTCTTTGATATTCCTTGTTAGGTTTTTAGCTATATAAAGTGGACCAAGTGTCTTCAGCATTTGTTGAATGCCAATATGACAAAAGTTCTTGTGAATGTTTTTTATAAGTTTTATGCTAAATTGTTCTGATAGTATAATTTTTTCCCTATTTCTAACTTTTTTATAGTAAATATTCTGTCTTTTCAAGATTTTATCTCTTTTTTTTTAATATCTTCATTACTATTCTGATCCATTAAAATATCTTCAAGTTTAATTAAATTTACAATCTGTAGTAGTTCATCCTTATTTTCATTTTCCTCTAATACAGGGTTTCTACTAAGGCAATCTGCTTCTAAATTATCTTTTCCTGGAGCATATTTAATAATAAAATCATACTGTGACAGATAAAACATCAAGTCACCTAACTCTTCATCTGTCCTTGCTTTTAAATTCATATTTTCCAATGGTTTATGGTCTGAGACAACAGTAAAGGACCTTCCTAATAACCAGTATTGCCAATATTGCAGTGCTTCTTTAATGGCTAAACACTCTAAATAGATGGCCTTTTTTTTTCTTTGAGCTCCATTTAACTTCTTGGAGAAGTAAGCTACCGGTCTCTCTTTACCATCGGGTTGCGTCTGTTTCAATATAGCTCCAATGCCTTCTACAGAAGCATCTGTATAAATTTTGATTGGCAAATCTTTGTCATAAATTTCCAAAACTGGTTGAGAGCATAGTAAGTTTTTTATTTCTTCAAATGCTTTTTGGCATTTATCAGACCAAATGAAAATTTGTTTTTTTCTTAATAAATTGTGTATTGGATCCAATATTATGGCACTTTTTGGAATATATTCATGATAATAATTTATTTTCCCTAAAAACTGTCTAACATTTTTCTGTGTTTTTGGAACGGGAAATTTTTTTATCGAAATTAAGTTATCCTTTAATGGTTTTATAGAGTTTCTCTGTATTATATGTCCCAGGTATATTACAGTATCCGATGCAAATGTGCATTTCTTGAACTTCAATTTAAAACCCTCCTTTATAATGGCTTCTAACAACTGTTTTATATGATAAATGTGTTCTTCAAAGGATTTTGAGAATATTAGTATATCATCTATATAGTTGACAGTAAAGTCTGTTAATTTGTATTTTCTAAGTATATTGCTTAATATTCTCTGGAATATTGCGGGCGAAGTCTTTAATCCAAATGGAAGACAGGTCCATTGGTAATGACCCTCTTGGGTCACGAAACCTGTCTTTTCCCTGTCTTCTATCTTTAAAGGAATAGACCAAAAGGCCGAGTTAATATCTAAAGTTGAAAAATACTTACAATTTCTCGTTTTTGCCACCAGATCTTCTACCAACGGGAATGGTTGGGCTTCCGGTATTACTATTTTATTAAGTTCCCTGAAATCTATGCACAATCTTGATTTTTTATTGTCTTCTCTTTTAAACGCCAAAGTGACAGGTGCAGCAAACGGACTGCAAGATTCTTCAATAAGTTTATTATCCAATAAGTTTGCTATTTGTTCCTCTATTTCTCTCTTATCTTCAATTGTACATCTATAGGGTCTCTTTCCGCAATACTTGTCTACCAATAATTTTATTCTGGCCTCGTATCTATTAACCGTACCAACATCATACTTATTTTTCGCAAATGCTGTGCTATATTCATTAATTATTTTATTTCTCTCTTTTTTTTTGCTCATTTAAATGACCTACCTTTATTTCAAAGTCTTCTTCTTTTACACCTTCATTAAAATTAATTGTATATTCTTCGGCTGCTATATTTTTTACTTCTTCCTCTGTGTTCATTTTTAAATGCATTTTATTTAAGCATGGCTTCTGATTTATTCTTAAATCTTCATTTTGTACTAGCCTAAATTTTTTTATCAAGTCCAATCCAATAAGAAAGTCGTATTTAAAATTATTTTCGTCAATAATATATATGTCTACATTTTCCTCAATTTCAAATATTTTTATTTTTATATTTATTGAACCACTTGTTTTCTTGACACCATTAATAGTCACTAACTAAGCCACATTCATACTGTTTTCTTTTCCTCTTAGTTTTAGTAACTTAGAATTAATTAAGGATACATTTGATCCCGAATCATAGATTCCTTGTATGCACAATATATCGTTTAATAGCATTTTAACTTTTATTAATGGTGTCTCTATTCGTTTTTTTGATAAGTGTCATTTAGTTCAGCTTCAATGACTGAGTTGTTCACATGTTTAATATTGTTTCCTTTTACTTTTTCATTTTCCTTTCCTTTGAACCAACATGCAGCTTCTGGGTGATAACGAATCCCTTTATTTAACTTTTCACAAATTTTACATTGGCTCCGATCTTCATTACGATTGATACTCACCTGACCTCCAGATTTTTTATAGACAAAATTTTTCTTTTTATTTATCATAATATGCTCATACTTCCTCACTTCATTGAACAAATCTACTGTATCTTTCAATATTTCTCTATCAATCCTGGCAAGAATAAATTCTGGCAAACCAGCCGCAATAAGATCTATCAAAGTGCCTGTATCAATCGAGTTTCTCATATCCAGCAGCAACTTTTCTTTTTTTAAAGCATAGTCCACCAATAACCCATCCTTATATTTAAATGACAATGCATAAGTAATGTGGTTCCAACCTCTATTTGTAAATGATGCACAAAATTTGTTTTTCCATAAAGACCATTCAGAATCCATTGTCAGTTTTATCATCATGGAACTGTACCAGTCTAAACAACTTTTATCCATAAACAGTCTAAGTATTTAAATTTTTTTTATATCCTTTGTTATATTAAAGCGCAGGCACTCTTTTTCAAATATCTCTATCCATTGGTTAGCATTGCTATTTTTGCTAGTAAATTTTTCAATCACAAATTTCTCTGCAATATGCTTTAAACTCTGTTCCTTAGTCTCTTGTATATTTTGTGTCATTTTTTCAAATAATTTTTCTAATACACTTTCTTCACTAATTTGTACCGTTGTTGTTGTTTTTTGATCAATCTCCTCGAGGTATTGGTTGCTAAATTGTAAGTTATCATCTTCATCTATATATATTTCTCTAAGTTCCTTTGTCATTGTTATCCATATTTTCCGAGTTTGATATCTTTTCTTTAAACTATTTCTTATTTTTGAATAAGCAGGTGTTTTCATAAGCTCGGTGTGATAACTGACTGATTGGAACTCCTCGGGAATAGCATAAACTTTCGCGTCACATGTTGCTATTGAGGTTATACAAACAGTGTTCGATTTTCCGTCACTTGATGGCAAAATTTCAAATCCAAAACGAAGTTTCTCCATATTTAAAGTTTTTATGTAGATCTCATAAGCAAAAATGTCGTTTTATAAGATCTATTATCTTTCAATATGGTAAATGAATAAACTTGTTGTTGCTCTGTAAACAAAGACTTTATTTTAACAATTATTTCTTAGTTACACAAAACTATTTGCAATTATAATAAACACTACTAACCTGTAAACAAAGAAACGACATTTAATGTTTATTCTTCCACATATCTTATTTAAAATTTCCAATTTACTCGTACTAAAATAACCTTAGTTATTACAATGCACATTTTTGACGTTTTACAAAATGTCACAATGGCATCCTAAAGATTTGTTTAATCACGTGACGTAGCACAGTGTTGTACACGGCAAAATTTAAATTATTATAATTAAAAAGAATTAGTACAGTAATTACTTTACATACATACAGACGAATTGAGAACCTCCTCCTTTTTTTGAAGTCGGTTAAGAATACACGGTCATTTTTCGAGCTGGTAGTAGGAATTGTTAGCATTTTCAAAAAAAAAAATACCTCAAAACATTTACGACAAAAACGGCCATTATTTGACAGTAAACTATTATTATTACTCCATCGGCCTACTTCTTTTGCCTATGCATGTCTAATACCGTGTATAAAGAAGCATAACTATAAATTAGTGATTTTAAATATCCAAGTGACAGTGTTCATAAACTAATAATGTATTGGAACTGCTGCCCTAAATCACTTTTCCACGCGTACGAAGTCGCGGGCACAGCTAGTTTAAAAATATAATTTTTAGGTAATCACAAAACATTTAAATACATCAGCGACTTATAAACAATTATATAGTTATCATCAATTACATTGTAATATCTTAGTTTATAACGGAAGTTTTAATAATATTTACATCAATTGTTATTACAGATACCACATTAAACATTAGTCTATATTTTTATAATATGGACTGTTAGTATTTTACATTATACTCAAAATCATAATATTATATTAACATAGTTTTCATCTTATTATAAACTATACAGCATTAAGAGCGTGCATTCAATTTACGACGAAGTTTCAGTTTTTCGGTGTTTTTGACTGCCCCTCACACGCATAAAATAACTAAATTAAATAAAACAATTAGAAATATATAAAGATAAACTCTTTATTTTGGACATACTTTTATAAAATTAAAGTTTTAAGTAGTACATTTGAGTAAATTTAAAGATTTCGGAACGCCGAATCGCAAAAATGCCGATTTTAGCTCACTTTGATAAAGAAAATAACAATTAAATCGTGTTAATATAGTTTAATTTCTATTTTTATAAAAAAGATTATAAAGTCCTTAAATGAAAAGTTGATAAAAAATTAAAAACATATGTATTGTTAACTGAATAAAAAATCTTTTAAAAATGACATAATTTACGTTTTTCAGTGCTGTATTTCTACTGGAAAAACTAAATTTCTTCGATGATATTATTTTTATAATTGATAATCATACTATTGGTAAGTTGACACTATTTTTTATTTAATTAAAAAACGATGTTTATCCCATTATTAAATTTTTTAAAAATTACTTGTTTTCAACCAAGCGCACGCGTCGTGTAAATCGCGATCTATTTAGTACCCGCTGAGAATTCGTGAAGGGAGGACGTATCGCTCTGCGCTGGACCATCAAAGTATAAAGGTTCACCGACCTGGTCCGCTCATGGACTTATAGTGCGACTAAGCAGAATTGACGCTTTGACGAGCATTAATATTTTTATGAGAAATGGGGGAAATTTACAGAGATTATAATATTATGTCGATTACAAAGTTCATAATATTTGTGGTTTGTATATTTAAAAATTATACTAATCATCATCAGCCCCTGTATGTCTGTCTGCAATATCACAGCCCCTAAATTAATCAAAAGATTTTGATGTCAATTTCTTTAGTTGAAAGCTGTTGTGGTTTATATATTTAAAAATAATACTAATCATCATCAGCCCCTGTGTGTCTGTCTGTAATATCACAGCCTCTAAATTAATCAAAAGATTTTGATGTCAATTTCTTTTGTTGAGAGCTGATGTGGTTTGTATATTTAAAAATTATACTAATGATCATCAGCCCCTGTGTGTCTGTCTGTAATATCACAGCCCCTAAATTAATCAAATGATTTTGATGTCAATTTCTTTAGTTGAAAGCTGATGTGGTTTATATAATTAAAAAATAATACTAATCATCATCAGCCCCTGTGTGTCTGTCTGTAATATCACAGCCCCTAAATTAATGAAAATATTTTGATGTCAATTTCTTTTGTTGAAAGCTGATGTGGTTTATATATTTAAAAATTATACTAATGATCATCAGCCCCTGTATGTCTGTCTGTAATATCACAGCCCCTAAATTAATCAAAAAAATTTTATGTCAATTTCTTTAGTTGAAAGCTGATGTGGTTTATATATTTAAAAATAATACTAATCATCATCAGCCCCTGTATGTCTGTTTGTTATATCGCAGTTCCTAAATGATTGACAAATTTTGATGCGGTTTTTTTTAGTTAAAAGGTGGTGTGGTTCATATATTTAAAAATTATACTAATCATCATCAGCCCCTGTGTGTATGTCTGCTTTAATGTAACTGTCATCAATATAACCGAGTATCTGGGGGCACGGCAGTGCTTCTGTCAACTTGAGCACGGCCGTACCATCAATTTCTCGTAGCAGTTTAGGCCATTTTCAACTACCTATAACTTTGTTGTGGATTAAAAGAAGCCTGCATTTTTAGTTACTAGGAAAGCATTGTACAAACACAGTATATTTCAAATGTAATTCAATTTGAAACAGAAGTTACATAATTATAACTTGTCAAACTCCTTAGTTTTGTCACCGACTCAATCACTCACTGACCGATCATCAAAAGTATTAGGCACTTCTAGCAGACATAGAAGCTTCAAATTTGGAATACAAGTAGTGTTTAGTGTATAAATAAGGGAAAAACCTAAAAAAAATATTTCTGTAGAATTATCTAGACTAACTGCATAATTAACGTTGTAATGTCATTTAAATGTATAGGATTAGGAAAAAATTAAAAGTAGTTATGGCATGACTTTAAAGGCCTTTGGCGCTATATAAAAAAAAAACTGTCAAAATTACGTCAAAAGTAGTCGAATATTCATACAAAAATACGAATTTTATTTTTTCAATAACTAAAAAACTACGAGTTTCCGCAAGTTTAAATTTTGGTTAGTGACTCCTTACATATAGCTCTATTCGCCATAAAAATTGCAGCCGCCAACTCAACCGACCATAATGTACATTTTATCCAAATAATCTTTAATTTTATTTCATTTTCATTCAATAATCAGACGGTTGCAAAATGCTAGTATAGCTTACCTGTTTGTGCCTGGCTACCTAATAGTTGTGACAGGAAACAAATTTTCAGTGACAACATTTTTGTCACTGAAAAAAGCATGTCCATCCCGACTACCCACTAAAAATTAGTATTTTAGTACATTTTAGTGGGTAGTCGGAAGTGGGTCAGTAAAATATTTAGGAACAAACATTTCTGGACATCAAAGATGAAAAATAAATAACTTGGTATATTTTTATAAAAATTAGGTTGTTGAATTTTTCATTCTAATTACTTACTTATTCTAAATTATAAATGTGAAAGTTTGTTTGTTTGTTCGTGTGTTTGTTTGTTACTTTCTTCACGTCTCATCTACTGAACCAACCACCATGAAACTCTTTTCACACAATGTGACGGAATTGACACGGTTTGAAATGTAACGTTTGGGACGCCAAATCTCGTCACTCTGGATCAAGGATATGGTAATATCCTCGCCGGTAAAAGACAATAGGACAAATACACCAAGAAAGCAATGCGTTAGTACTCACCAGGTCTGGAAGCGAACCTTGGAGCTGTTGAATAATGGCTTCTCTCGATGGTCGTTGTCAAATGTGTTGTAGTTTCTTGTTTTCTTTAAATACACTAGCCGGCCGGCCTTCACTGAGGATTAATAGAGGATTCCACACGTGGTGGACGTTAGATTACATCCAAAATCGGTAATTAGAAGCTAACTCGATTAGTCTGGTTCCGCGTATAAAAGGCGAATCGCTAATGTCGCGTGTTCATTTGTTTTCACAGCAACTCGCGCGTGGCGCCAGGCTTGTACCGTGCAATGCGATTGGTTGAGATGTCAACATTGTATGTCTAACGGCCCAATGAGAATTGGCGCGCGATATTTAAAATATTGTTTATGAAACAAAACGATATAAACTAAACATTCCGCCCACCAAAATACCAACGGAATTTTCCGAAAAGTATGAAAGAAACAATAATACAATACAATACAATACAAATATACTTTATTGTGCACACAACAAGTTACAAAAAAAACAAAAAAAAAATATACATTACAAAAATCAGACATGCACACAAAGGCGGCCTTATTACTAGATAGCAATTTCTTCCAGACAACCTTATGGTGTTAGAGAAAACAATGCTAGAGAATGGGAGTTGCGCAAAAGTATATTTAATAAAATAAAAGTAAATAAAATAAAATAATACATAAACACAATAAATATATAATATATGTATACAATAAAATATAATATATATATCTATATATATATATATATATATATATATATATATATATATATATATATATATACAATAGATAAACCTACATGATATTTTAATTTATAATAATAAGTGTTAGTTACATAAGTTAAGGGTTGACACAATATGATTCCAGATAATGATTTTTTATAAGAGTTTTAAAGCGATGTATAGTTTCAGCCTGCCTTATATGGATAGGTAAAGAATTCCAAAGGGAAATGGATTTTACAATGAAAGAGCAATTAAAGTATTTAGTGCGGTGGATAGGAATGTCAAGAAGAAGATTAGATATAGATCGTAGTTCCAGTCTGTCAGAGGTACGGAAGTTAAAATTACTTTTTAAATAAGTGGGACAATGGGAGTCAAATAGGATGTTATAAAGGAAGGAGAGAACACGAGAGTCACGGCGGTAGCGGATTGGCAACCACTTTAACTTGAGGCGATACTCGGAGATATGGTCAAATTTACGTAAACCGAAAACAAACCTCAAAGCCAGGTTTTGAAGGCGCTCCAATTTGTTCAGTTGTTCCTCCGTCAAGTTAGTGAAAGAAGCGTCCGCATAATCTAAATGGGAAAGGAGTAGGGATTCAGCCAAAACTACCTTAGTGGGTATCGGAAGAACATATCGTAGACGTTTTAGGGAACGCCAGGTAGAAAAAACCTTTCTACTAATCTCTTGCAATTGATGCGTCCACGATAAATGTTCATCAAAGTACACTCCCAAGTTTTTAACCACTTTACTGAAAGGTATTGTTACACCATTTATAAGGACAGGAGGTAAAGAATCATGGTCAACTCTAGAAATTAGCCCGGGGCTACCAATTACAATTAATTGAGTTTTAATAGGATTAATAAGAAGTCCATGATTCTTGCTCCATTCACAAATATTCGACAAATCGTGATTCACTAGATCAAAAGCGGAATTCAGATTGTCCAAAGGAGACTGTGTGTATATTTGAAGATCGTCCGCATACAAGTGGTAGGATGATGAAATCGATATTGTTATAGGGTTTATAAAAATTGCAAACAGAAGAGGAGATAGCACAACACCCTGAGGCACGCCGGCATAGATATAACTCCAATCGGAGAAATAATCAGATGATTTAACTCTCTGCCGTCGTCCTACAAGGTAGCTACGAATTAAATTAATTATTGATGGTGAAAGATTTAAAGATGCAAGCCGGGCTAGCAGAATATCGTGGTCTATGGAATTGAAGGCATTACTAAAATCCAGAAGTGTGAGAATAGTAAGCATTTTATCATCCATACCTGACCGTATATCATCAGCTACCTTTACCAATGCGGTAGTCGTACTGTGACCAGTGCGAAAACCGGACTGGAACGGACTGAGTAAGCTGTTGTGGGTAACAAATTGCGTAAGCTGGTGATGAATGATTCGCTCTAAAACTTTTGATAAAAAGGGTAGGATGGAAATAGGACGGAAGTCAGACACAGTCTTAGGACAGGAGGATTTAGGTAAAGGAATTATGTAAGCTGCCTTCCAGGCATCAGGAAAGGTACAAGACTCTAAACATGAATTAAAAATGTGTGCAAGAACAGGAACAATTATATCTAATATTGGTGTGATCATTCTACGACTGATACCGTCATCTCCTACTGCGTTTGACGATATGGAAAGGATGTGCTTTTTAATCTCACACTCGGAAACTGGAACAGTAAGGAACGGATCAGAATTCAATATAGGTAGCGAAGAAATATAATTTAACGTTTGTGATTTAATTTTGGGGTCGAGATTAAAAGAGGAAGTAAAATGGTTATTAAGTGAATCTATATCTATATTATGAGAGTCTTGCGGTTCAGAGCATTTGCCCACGCCGAGGGATTTGAGAAATTTCCATGTTTTAGCCGGATCCCCGTTCTCAACGGAGGCGTGAATATGACGTCTTTGTGCGTCACGACACATCATATTACAGCGGTTCCGGATTTTAATATATTTGTTACGATATTCTTCTGTCTTTTTTATTTTAAATTTGGCTTTGGCTGCATGCTTAGCATTTATCAGAGATTTGATTTCGTCTGATAACCAGGGAGCGGGAAGATGTTTGATTTTAACGGGCCTAACAGGTGCATGAATATCATAAAGAGATTTAAGTTTAGCGTTAAATATATCAATTTTGTCATTAATGGAATCAGCTGAGAGTAAGTTTGACCAGTCTATGTTATGTGCGTCCTCCTCTAGGCTTTCAATATTCATCGAAGAGAAATTTCTTTGAAGAAGAGTTTTTACCTTAGCTTTGGGAGGGCGAACATTATAGGCGACATAGATAAGATCATGGTATGAAAACATATCAGCTGAGACTTGTCCATGCGTAGTAACACGATTAGGAGAGGAGACTATGATTAGGTCGAGCAGGGAAGGACGGGAACCTGGAAAGCAGTGGGTAGGATTCAGAGGTAGTAATTTCATATTATATGAATCTAAAATTGAACTAAGTTTAGTCGATCGACTATCACCCTTAAGTAGACAAGTATTGAAATCGCCCATTATAACACAATGATCGTAGTACGGTGTAAAAGCATCAAGCGTATTTTCAAAGGATGAGAAGTAATCATTGTGCATTGATGGGCAATAGTAGACCCCGAGTAATAATTTATTATAGTGCGATACCTGGACTTCTACCAGCAAAAACTCGAGAGCATCAGATGGAGGGGGTTGCGCTGACGAGCTAATAATAGTGTAGGACAAGTCTGAACGTAGATAAATCGCAACGCCACCTCCACCCCTCCCAATGCGGTCGTTGCGAATTAACTTAAAACCGGGTAAACTGTAGCATGTTGATGGTAAGCAAGGCTTAAGCCACGTTTCCGATATAAAGACAGCATCAACATTAGCCCGATCAAAAGACGCAAGCAAGTCGGGGTAATGAGCCGGAATGCTCTGTGCATTAATATGAACGGCCTTAAAACATTTGTTAACTGTGTTAAAATTTGAAGTTATGGTATCCCTAAGAGACATAAATGTGGCACTTTGAAAACTATCATCGCTGTTGTTAGAAGAAATGGATAAAAAATCATCTGAAGCAAATGAGTCAACACTTACATTCATGATAATAATACAAACTAAATATAAATAAAATATATAAAACACTATAAATATATTATCCTACAACAATTGAAATATAATTGGCCTGCAGCCCACTGTGTCATAAAAAAAAAACATAAGTATATAAATAAATTTGCTATAATAAAATTAGTAAATAAATAGAAAAAGAGTAGGTAGATAAATGGAAAGAATCCAAACATGCCTATTATTTTTTAGACACCTAGCTAAATATGAGCAGTTATTCTAGCAAAATATAATTAGATTTAAGATGAGATGCTAGCCCAACACAAATTGGCAATTAAAATTTTAATTGAGTTATACTGAGATATAATAATAAAGTTCTAAGTACAAGCACAGCTTATTAGTTACAAAAATTACATAACAAAGATGCAATTTATATACATAATACTAGATTAAGAGAAATCAGTTAAGTACATAATGGCTCATGCTAAATTTCATGTCCACACACAAAAAACAAAAAAAAAAAAAAAATTAAAGTGACATTAAGAAGACGAAGAAGAATAACTATCACTCACTCCTGTCAGACGTCACCTAAACACATCTGTCAAAAGCTTCGTGTTAAAGAAAATGAAACAATATCAAACATTTTCAAAAAGTACAGATTACAAAATTAAATATGTTTCATTTTCGAAATACCGACAATTTGTGACAAAAGAAATTAGTGATGATGCATAGAAATAAGTAACTATGAGATCTAAGTATGGACAATAAAATTATAAGTGAATGATTAATGAGAAGCGAATATTGGCAAAGCAGAATTATAGATTTATATGTATATATGTGAAGATTGAGAAAGTTACCATGCTATTATTTAAAGTATGTTACCCTTAGAGTATTTACTTTTTGGTTCGCCTTGGTCTTGTTCCAGTTTCATTTTTGGTTTTGGATGCCGGAACTTGAGATGTGACTTCTGCCATATCACCACAGAGATCAGAAATGGCATCCAACTCCGCTATGCTACAAACACTGCTTTTGGAGCCATCAGATCTAGCAACGAAAATAGAGCCATTATATGTCCAACACTTTGTAACACCGAAACGCTGCCTGGCCGCCAGGAACACTTCATGTCTCTTTTTAATTAAAAACTCTGATAGAGTGATGCCGGAATTTTTCAGGCTGCTCTTAGCCCTCCAAACCTCATTCCGATCAGTAAAATTCTGAAACTTAACCAAGATCGGTCTGGGTTTTGATTCCTTTAAGCGTCCCAAGCGGTGACAATATTTTACTGAAGAAATGTTTATGTCTTGGACTTTTAACTGGGAAGACAACAAAGATGCAATAGCTTCTTGTGCATCCTTTTTGGCTTCGGGAACTCCATGCACAAGCAAAATCTTTCTTCTGTGCCTCATCTCAGTTTGATCATAGGCATCCATCAATATTTGCAACTGAGCCTGCATCATCTTAAGTGCATTCAATATAAAATTTTTGAACTCACAAAAATCAGATGCCAGTGTTGTAGAGGTGTTTGTAGTCTGGACCGCATACAATTCCTGCTGGAACTCCATCATCTTCGAGTTAAACATCTTATTCATTTGTGTTATTGATTCTTGCAAGGACTCCATTGTAAACAAGTGGAAGAGAAAAATAACAGCAAATTTTGACAAAAGTGCAAGTGATATAATTTGTTTAAGAAAACAGTGTTTATATACTGTATCTTATTATTGCAATTATAGGAGATTGTGACACTAGTAGATGCAGGTATAAATTTTTACATAATATTGATTTAAAATAATTAATTTATAATTTTGGTTAAGGAGCAGTTAAAAATTCAACTTAACTTTTTGCACGCCTACCCCCGAAAAAAACTTAAGAATTACTTACGATAGTAACTAAAATTACTATTTAAACGTTAATAGATAACAAGATCATTCTAATGGAAGGCGACATAATTTGACTAAAGGTCGTATAAGTGAATGATCCTTACGGGTTCGTATAGTTGCTACCTGAACTACTCCGTCAGGCCCAGGATGTAATGAAACCACTCGTCCTAGCGGCCAATGTAAAGGAGGTCGGTTGGTGTCCTTAATAAGAACCATAGAATTAACAGGTAACGGTTTTGAATCCTTAGTCCATTTTGCCCGCTGAGTAAGTGCATTTAAGTACTCATGTTTCCAACGTTTCCAAAACTGCTGTTGAAATGATTGAATAAGTTGCCAACGGTTTAATCGACCAATTTTAACATTTGTGTAATCGGTATCTGGAGACGCGGTCAAGGGTTCTAATGTTAAAAAATGACCAGGGGTTAATACGTTCAAATCGTTAGGGTCTGAGCTTAATTTATATTCCCCCGATATAGTAAATCGAATCGTAGAAAAGCTTAACATAATTCTAAAATAGGTTCGAATTTAAAGCCGATCGCCCCGGAGTACCCGAACTCGAGCTGTTAGCCAGGTTTTTGAACGTTATGGCTGACCAATGCGGAGCGATGTTTGCGTACGAAACCGCGAAAGATGACAAAAGGTATAGAGCAAAGCCGCGTACGGTTAACACAACGTACGGTCATAAGCAAACGTCGCCACGATCATACAATTACGACAGCGACAGTTCGAGCGAGCAATCCGAAACCAACAACCAAAGTACCGCGTCACTCAAAACCGTAGCAGCAGTTAATAAACCAACAAAGAGAGCGTCATTCAAGCAGCGCCCGCCACGTCCCGTGTCGGAGGCGCCGGCTGTTAATACGTATAAGAAATGCGCGCTTTGTTCGGGTTCTCATGTAATAACAAATTGTGCGGATTTCATAAAGCTCGGTACTTCGGAAAGATGGGAAGCGGCTAAGCAAAATAAGCTTTGCTTCAGATGTTTAGATAATTCACACAAGCGACCATATAAATGTAAATACGTACCTTGCGGCACAAACGGTTGCGAAGCATCGCACCATAAAATGTTACACGGAAGCGGCGGTACTATACAACCCGCAAGCGGAAACGTTAGCTCTATAAATCACATTCGCTCGTCTAATACCTACCTGAAGGTGGTGCCGGTAGAAGTAAGCGGCCCAGTAGGTACAACTGCCACCTACGCTCTTCTAGACGAAGGTTCGACAATGACGCTCGTTGAACGAGAGGTAGCCGACAGCGTAGCCCCCAGGGGACGCAGTCAGCTCCTGTCACTGGAAGGGGTAGGCGGCAATCGAATAGACGACACGGAATCGTGTAGCTTAACTTTGTCCATCCGTGGCGCGTATAACAGAAACATAGAGACAATGAACGCTAGTACAATAGGTTCTCTAAACTTGTCGCCGCAAATGATAAGTCGTGACTTAGTTAATAGGTGTGACCACTTGACCGATTTGGAGGACGAGCTTTGCTACGAGCACGCTAAACCGACCATACTTATAGGTCAAGATAATTGGCATCTTATTACATCTCGCCAATTACGTGTCGGTGTAAAGTGTCAGCCTGTAGCATCGCTCACCAAATTGGGCTGGGTGTTGCACGGTCACGACGCCCATTCACGCAGAAACCCAGTTTTAGTCAATCACGTAAGAGCGGTACAAAATGAAGACCCCGCTCTAAAATTAATTAGGGATTATTTCAGCATAGAGTCATTAGGAATAGAACCGCGTAAACCTAAATCGGACCCGGAAGATCGAGCGTTGGCAATTTTGGAAAAAACGTGTAGAAAAATGAATAATTGTAACCGATACGAATCTGGTTTATTGTGGCGATCGGACTCTGAAATAATGCCGAACAACAAAAAGCAAGCTCTCAGTCGTTTACAAAATTTGGAGAACAAACTCGATAAAAATGATTCTTTAAAGATCGAATACACAAAACAAATCGGTAACTTATTAAATTCGGGTTATGTCGAACGAGTAGACACCACAGCTACGTCACCACGCGCGTGGTATTTACCCCACTTTGCCGTAACACACCCCCAAAAGGGGAAAGTAAGGTTAGTGTTTGACGCAGCGGCTAAATACGGGGGTAAAAGTTTAAACGACGCGCTCTTGACAGGCCCGGATCTACTCCAATCATTATTCGGTGTTTTAATTAGATTCCGCGAAGGCCGTGTAGCGGTGGTTGCCGACATTAAAGAAATGTTTTTGCAAATTAAAATAATCGAATCAGATCGAGATAGTCTACGTTTCCTATGGAGGGGCGAGGATAGAACGGGGCCGCCTCAGGAATACCGGATGACGTCATTAGTGTTCGGAGCGGCGTCATCACCGTGTATCGCTATCCACGTTAAAAACAAGAACGCGGAAACTCATGGTCGCGATCAACCAGATGTCGCCAGAGCCACGGTGCGAAACTTCTACATGGACGACTACTTAGGTTCGTTCAATGACGAGAATGAAGCTAGACGGACCGTGAACGCCATGTACAAAATACATTTAAACGCGTCATTCGAGTTACGTGGCTGGGCGTCAAACGTACCTAAAGTAATAAGCGATGTCACCGATAAACGTAGTAGCAACGCGACAGAGTTAGGCAAAAGCGACTCCGAAAGAACATTAGGTCTCATGTGGAACCATACACGTGACACGTTAGGGTTTAACGTCAATCTTAGAAGCACGCCTATAAAAGTTATAAACGGAGAGATACTACCAACAAAGCGACAGGTTACCAGCGCCGTCATGTCGGTATTTGACCCACTGGGCCTAGTCTCACCGATCACTATGATTGGTAAGTGTCTAATTCAAGAGATATGGCGTAGCGGAATAGGATGGGACGATCCCATAACGTCGGAGCATCAAACAACTTGGTTGTCATTTGTAAATAATTTGAACTTATTAAAGACTTTCGAGATAAGTAGGTACGTACCGGCCGGACCTTCGGGAGAAGGAACACTACACATTTTTTGCGACGCGAGCGAAAAGGTGTATGCGGCCGCGGTTTATTTCGTTGGAACGAATCTAAGCGGGATAAAAACAGTTGTTTAATAGTCGGAAAAGCGAAAGTAGCGCCATTGAAACCCATTTCTATACCTCGTTTAGAGTTACGAGCCGCGGTATTGGGCACTCGATTAGCAGAGTCAATTAAACGTGAATCGGACTATAAAATAGTAGGAAGTCATTACTGGTCGGATTCCAAAACGGTTTTAGCTTGGATAAGGTCGGATCCGCGCACATTTAAACCTTTCGTAGCACACAGGCTGGCTGAAATTGAAAGTTCAACTACCCCAGCAGACTGGCGGTGGGTGCCTAGTGCCGACAATGTCGCGGACGATGCCACCAAAGGCGTACCCGCTAATTTCGACTCGAAGCATAAATGGTTTACGGGACCAGAATTCATTTTGCACGAACCCGGGTTATGGCCGCGAGAGAGACAAGTCTCCACTCCCCCGCCCCCTTCAGGGGAAGAAAGGGTAATAAAACCGGTTCACGTCGTCGTTCATCGCGAACCTAGTGACTATTTGCCAAAGCTGAGTCGATTCTCTCGTTATACGCGGTTAATACGTGCTGCTGCCACCGTCCTGCTCGCCGCTGAAGTGTTTAAAGCTAAAAAGCTTAAAATAAGCTCTAACAAAGAAATAAGGCCAAGTCACATGAAGTTAGCAGAATTATTATTGGTCAGAAGAAGCCAGTACAACTCGTTCGCCGAAGACATTCAGACAATTGAGGCTGGGCGGCAACTCCCGAAGAAATCGCCGTTCCGCAAGCTTGCTGTGAGAGTCGACCGCAACGGAATATTGTGCTTAGACAGTAGAATAAAAGAGGAGCACAGTATACCAATTCTACACGCCAAGGAAGGCTTAACGCGGTTACTGATGCATCATACGCACGCTACATTTAACCACGGCAACCATCAGACAGTCATGAACGAGTTGAGACAGCGTTATCACATTATAGGGCTGCGAAGCACTCTTCGGTACATCTGCAACAAGTGTCAATAGTGTCGGACATACCGGGGTGTCCCAGCCAAGATTCCCCTGGGCGACTTACCCTCCGAGAGAACTACGCAGTTTCAACCACCATTCACGGCGACAGCAGTAGATTACTTCGGACCCATGATCGTAACGGTCGGGCGGAGACGAGAAAAGAGGTGGGGTGCCTTGTACACGTGCCTCACCACTCGAGCGGTACACCTGGAAGTAGTCACATCACTTTCGGCATCCTCGATGATAATGAGCCTACGAAGAATGATGTCGCGCCGCGGAACACCAACGGTCATATACAGCGACAACGGTACTAACTTCGTGGGAGCTGAAAGAGAGGTAACTGAAGCTATACAGGGAAACGAAGACGCTTTCAAATCCTTCGCGTCCGAGAAAATGATTACCTGGAAGAGAATACCTCCAGGAGCACCAAATATGGGCGGTGCCTGGGAAAGAATGGTGAGATCAGTGAAAACCGCATTGCGAGTCACTCTCCTGCAAAAAACGCCGCCGGATGATGTCTTACACACGCTGCTGTTGGAAGCTGAACACCTGATAAACTCAAGACCACTGACTCCGGTGAACCCCAACCTAAACGAGGAAGCGTTGACTCCCAATCACTTTCTCATAGGGCGATCCAGTGGAATGATTCCTTTTGGCTCATTTAAAGACACGTCCATGAATAGTAACACGTGGAAAACCGTGCAGACGTTGGCTGATTCGTTCTGGACTCGCTGGGTGGCAGAATATAAACCTGTGTTGATGCCACGGCTGGGGAACCAACGACATGAAAACGTAAAGGTCGGTGACATTGTCCTGATATGCGATGGTACAATACCGAGAGGAATATTATTATTATTATTATTATTATTATTATTTAAGCACACTAGCAGCTATTAAGCTGATGCGTGTGTATCAAATAGTTTGAAGATAATATCATCTATTTTGTCCAGTCTGTTCTTGAAGCAATTCACCGATGGTGCCATGACAACATTTTCAGGTAGTCTGTTCCAGGCCTTCTCCACTCGATTAGGTAAAAGGTGCTTTCTAGGTATTTTTTTGCATGGAGTTTGACAAAGTTTTAAGTGATGTCCTCTCAAATGTTTATTCGTATTAAGGATATATAGTTTTTGAAGGTCCGGCGCATCATAGAGCTCATTTAGAATCTTGTATGTCTCGATGAGACTTCCCCTCTGTCGACGCTGTTCCAGTGAGGTAAGGCCAAGGATTTTGAGTCTTTGCTCGTAGGGCTTGTTACGTATTGTGTTAATCATTTTTGTAGCTCTTCTCTGCACATTGTCAAGTATTTTGATGTCCTTTTTAAAATAGGGGTCCCATATTACATAGGCATATTCTAAGAGTGGTCTTACAAAAGCCTTGTACAATTGAAGAAATGTTTTAGCTGTGAGACACTTAAACGCCTTCCGAATAGCATAAAGTATAGAATTTGTTTTCTTAACAACATTGGATATATGCATTTCCCATTTCAGGTCGGTTGTTATTGTAACGCCTAGGTCTTTTTGCGACTCGACATGTATGAGATGTTGAGATCCTAGGTGATAGCTTTTACGGGGGTTGTTTCTTCCAATGTGTAGCACTGTGCATTTATCAACATTTAATGTTAACAGCCATTCTTTAGTCCAATTATACAAGGCGTTTAAATCATTTTGAATATTCTGATATTGGGTGCAAGGATTTCCAAAGAATTTTGTATCATCAGCAAACAATGAGAAAGGTTGTACTATGACGCTTTTGAGGTCTGTTAAATACAAAATAAAGAGTATTGGTCCAAGTACTGATCCTTGTGGGACGCCACTAAGTACATTTCTGGGTTCAGACAGAGCTTCTCCAATACGTACTCGAAAGGTTCTATTCGTGAGAAAGTCGGTTATCCATGCTAACAGTTTTCCTCGAATGCCTAGATGTTCAATTTTATGTATTAAACGTTTTAAAGGTACACGATCGAATGCTTTCTCGTAGTCTAGGTAAATTACATCAGTGGGATTTCCGTCATCTAAGTTGTTTGTCCATTCATATAAACATTGGAGTAAGTTGGTAGTTACTGATCGTCCAGGTACAAATCCGTGTTGTTCGTTTAAAACAATGCTCTCCTCTTTTAAAAACTTTCTTATTTCGTTTGTTATTATTTTCTCCATTGTTTTGCATATTATACTTGTGAGACTTATTGGTCTATAATTGGCTGGTATAAGTTTGTTTCCTTTTTTGTATATAGGAACGACGGTGGCTATTTTCCAGTCCGCAGGAAGTGCTCCATCCTCAAATGACTTTTTCAGCAGCGTAGTGATGTTTCCGACTAGTGATTTTGAGCATTTTTTCAGTATTATTGAAGGTAATTCATCCGGTCCAGTAGCGGTTGTTTCTTTAAAACTAAACAAAGCCCTTTGTACCTTATCTGTTGTAATATCGATGTTGTCTATTGTATTAATTACTCTCGGGTAATGAATAGCTGGCAATGGACCATCGGGTTCGTTAACAAATGTTTGCTCAAATTGGTCTGCAAATGCTCTACATATCTGGATAGGTTCAATAACAAGCTCGTTCCTTTTGTTTTTAATAATATTAGGTATGCATGTTTTTGAGTTAATTTGTTTTCTAATGTAGCTATAGAATGACTTGGGACCATTTTCTATTACTGTTGACTCAAAAGCTGCTCTTCTATTTCTGCTGGTTGTAATTATTTTATTATTAATTTTCCTATATTGTTGATATGCAATGTCATTTGGATTCAACCTATATATATTCCATAACTCTTTTTTCTTCTTGACCAATTCTAGTATTTCTTTGTTTATCCATGGTTGGTTTTTATTCTTTTTGTTTTTATACTTTGTTGGCACATACTTTCTAATGGCAGATTGCATATTATTTTTAAGGGAATGCCACATATCATCAATAGTACCATTTGTCGAGAGCAAATATCCATCTACACTTTTACTTATTGCATCAAAGTTAGCTTTGAAGTAATTATATTGCGGTCTCAGATCAGTGTGATTTTTGATGACATTTACTTGTATCTTAGCTGAAATAACAAGATGATCGCTTTTTCCAATTGGTGGGTGGTATGTAATGTCGCATAGTAGGGTTTCTTCATTACAAAGGATGAGATCCAGTAGAGATTCTTCTTCGTTTCTTTTTCTAGTTATTTGTGTTACCAGTTGGCAGAGGTTGCTGTTAGTATACATATCTAGAAAGGCGTTGTGCAAGGTGTTACATCCATGCAGACTTTGAAGAGGCCATTTAAGTCCTGGCAAGTTAAAATCACCTACTATTATCACTGTTTTTTCAGTGGCTGCTTTATCAATTGTATTGAATAGCACTTCATCTGAACTAGATAGACTGTTTGATGGTGGTCTGTATATACATGCCAATAAAAAATCTAATTCACCATATTTTATATCAAGCCAGAGCCCCTCTACACTATCATTATGATATAGGTTGTTTATTTTAGATACAAGGACAATGTTGTTCACTTCATGTGCGATATATATCACAACGCCACCCCCTCTTCTGTTATTTCTGTCTAAGCGGTATAGTGTATATCCTGATATATTTATTAAACTATTAGAAATTCTGGAGTCGAGATGGGATTCCGATATAAGAATAAATGCAGGTTTGTGGATATTTACTTCAAGAAGAAAGAGATCAAACTTTGCCGTTAATGATGCCAGGTTCGTGTAAAATAAGCGCAGTTCCGAGATAACTACTGTAGCTAGTTTTTTGTACGCTGTGCGCCAGCGCTGACAATTCTTGGGATTTTGTTTATGTATTTAATAGTTAAGTTTGACTCGCCGTTTTCAGTTCTGGCAGCCAGCTCTTCTCGTAGATTTTTAAGTTGGTCTCGCTGGTAGGGGGTCATGTCTGACTGCACTTTTATTGTTTTAGACAGCTTACCTTTGTTTTTTAATATATTTATTGCACTTTGTTTCTTGGTTAATACCACTTTCAAAGGACGTGATTTACCATCACTTGCTCCCGGTTTACCAAGGCGGATTGTTGCTACAATGTCCTGTTTAGATATGGGTAGTGCAGCAAGCGACTCCGCGACGAGATTTTTATCATGAGTTTTGCGGTCTTCTGTAGTCGCTGACTGAGATTCTGGCAAGCCATGTACTATAATATTACGGCTGCGACTCTTGCGATCTTCTATCTCATTAATCACTGTATCCAAGTTAACAGCACACGCACCCTGTTCTCTCAATGCTTGGACCTGATGCTGAAGGTCAGTAACAAGCTTTCTCAGTTGTGGAATCTGCCTTAGACCTTCCTCACAGTCTCCGCACAGGTATGACAGTTTAGGGTTTTGAAGACCAATCACTCGCATTTCTGTAGCTGTCAAACCAGAGCACTTCACACATGTTATCCTATTACATCCCTTGCATAATATTTTTGAACCCTTATCTTGCACTTGGAGGTTACACTTAAAGCACTGAGCCATTTTAGGTAACAATAATTACAGTTACAATTTTAGGGATAAAATAAATTATGAAGTGGCAACACCAATTGTCTATGACCAGCTTTTTAGACAGTCACTGACAATGACAAGTGACAATTTCAAGTTGACACAATAAAATAACCACAAGGGGGTATTTGGAGAATTATAATTTTGTTCAATGTCAAACACTAGTTTTCGGCTTTGTTTTTAACCAGTTATTGCACAATTTAAGCTGGATTTTATTATTCACTGTGTCCACGAACTACTTATCTTCAAACATAACACAAGTAACAACTCGGTTGATCACTTTTACACGAGATTATGAATAAACTTTTAGGAGCTAATAAACGCGATGTGTTCTTAATGACAACCGATCAGAATATGGCCCCGAGGAGAAGTAGTGAAAACACATCCAGGATCAGATGGCCGTGTCCGCGTTACAGAAGTTCGTACAGCAGCAGGAATGATCCGTCGCCCAGCCTCCCGTCTCATCCTGATTACAAGAACGGAATAAATGTTAATGTGCTTGCGCACGAGGGGAAGACTGTAAATAACAGCTTAGAATTAGGTTACAAGTATTAATAATTTTAAGTGTACATAATTGTTATTTACTTTATTCCATAATTAATGTTATTTACTTTATTTCCATAATTAATTGTTATTTACTTTATTCCATAATTAGTGTTATTTACGATTTGTAGTATGATAAGTTTGTAATTTTGTGAAAATAAAGAAATGCACATGCACGCACACACGCATACCACACCGACCGCTCTCATTGGTCAACACTAATTCGATGTCGCCCGCCGCGGCGCCGTCTAGCCCGGCGCCTATAAAAAGGCGGCCATTTGCTAATGCAAATTATTCGGATCGTCCTGGCTCTCGGAGTGTGCGTGTCCCTGTGCCTCGTGCCCGTGCCGACCCCCTCTGAGTTCAGCTTGAAAATCCCGTTCAGCGTTCACTAATTCACGTTCGATTCGTTAGAATCGGCCGAGACAGGCAATCGTCGACGCGCCAATATCGCCATCCTGCTCTCACGCGCCTGCGTTGCCGAGACAGGCAATCATCGACGCGCCGATATCGCCATCTCGCTCCTACCCGACCGTAGCGGCGAGACAGCAGGCTGCTGCGACTGCCATGCCGTATGACATGCCCCCCCCTGCCGCTGCACCACCCGCGCTGGCCCCTAAACGGCCGCGCGAACCCGAAGCTTCAACGAGTGTGTCCCCGCCGGCAAAACGCAGTGACCTCGCTGCATCCTACGCCGCGGCGACGACCTCCCAGGAGCCTACCCCGGGCCATACACCGAGGCCCAGCTCACCTATGGATGCCTCCCCGGCCCCGCCGGTTATTTCACCACCGCCGACTCCAACCCCTCGCTGCCCGCCCATAGTGGTGGAGCGGCTCGAGGAGTGGACAACGCACTTTCGAGCCCTCAGTGCCACACTAGGGTACCCACCGAACGCCAGACCGTACGGGTACGGTGTAAAATTCCTCCCCAAGAGTGAAGGGGAATACCGTACGATCCAAAGGTACCTTTCAGACCTTAGTAAGTCCCCCACTGCCAAAATAAATTGGCATTCTTATGCCCTCCCCCAAGAAAGGGGATTGAAGGTAGGCATATACGGCCTGCCGTTCGACACTCAACCCGCCGAAATCAAAGAGGAATTGGCGACGCTCGGCTTCGAGGCCGAGCATGTCTCCCGGATCACCGGCCGGAGGGACCGACCCGGTTGTATTTATTTTGCCCTGTTGAAGCGTACCCCAGGGCTAATCCCGTCCATCTATAGGATCTCGGTATTCTTGCAAATGCCGGGAATCAAAATAGAGGCCTGGAAGGGCAAGGACGGCCCTTCCCAATGCCACCGATGCCAGCAGTTCCGGCATTCCAGCTGGAACTGCCACCGAAAGCTCGCGTGTGTCAGGTGCGGCGGCGAGCACGCCGCCGCCGATTGCCCGCGCTCGCTCGAAGAACCCCCCTACTGCATTAATTGCAAAGGGGCCCATGTGGCCAGCAACAGAAGGTGCCCGGCGTTCCTGCGGGAAGCAAGGAACCTTCGCGCCGGATCGCTCGCGCGAACCACGCGCAACGCGGCCCCGCGCGTTAACCGCGGCCCCGCGAGACCAGACACGGAGGTACCCCCTCCCCCACCCACAGCTTCTTCTCTCATCAGCGGAGGCTAACGACCCCACCCCCCGGCGTGCCCCCCCACCCACAACCAGTGGGGGCGAGGCCGCCAGGAGGAAGAAGAAAGCCCGTGCGCCGGTGTCAGGCACCACCTCAGCGGCCGTCACCGACTCAGAATTTTCCGCGCCCCCTACCCCTCAGGCTGACACTGCGCTCATGCCCCCCCCCTTTCTTTTTGGGTCCCCCGCGCCCCCCCGTACACCACGCCCCCCTCGAGGGCCACGTAACCAAGCTACTCCAGTAGCGACTACCACCGTCGCAGCGTCCGCTGCCCCCCCCGCTATCACAGCCCCCCCCTGCTATTTCAGCCCCCCCTGCTACTGCAGCCCCCCCTCTACCGTCGCCCCCCCGCGCTCGTCTTCCCGGCGTAGGGTGCGCGTACAAAGGGACCAACCGCGCTCCGCCATGGAGATTATTAAAGACATCCTCGCCCTCGCCATCGACACTTATCAAAAGATTATGGCGGGGGCCAGCACTCTTGCCACCCTCGTACAGGCCTTCCCCCGAGGGGCCACTCTCCTTTCTGAACTGGCCTCTCAATGGATCCAGACGCCCCAACAAGCTTAAAGGTTCTTCACTGGAACGTCCGGGGGGTCCGCGGCAAGGCGGTTTCCATCCGACATCTGCTTCATGAATATGAAGTGGATGTAGCCTTGCTGTCCGAGGCCCTTCTGTCCCCTCCGGACCGTTTCAGTGCCCCCGGATACATAGTATACCGTCAGGATTTCCTGGGAGGTGATCGTACGTGCAGAGGCCTTGCCATCTTGGTCAGAAGGCGGCTCCTGCACCAGCTCCTCCCAGCCCCCCCCCCATACTTTCTTTCTATGCTTTGGGCGTAGAACTCTCGCTCGGTTCAATCCGCACACACATTTATGCTGCCTATAAGCCCCCGAGTTCCCGTTTAGTCATCTCCGACGTCCACAGGCTCCTATCAGAAGAGCCGACTGTGATCGCCGGAGACCTGAATTGCAAACACCCAGGTTGGGGCTCACGACCAATGCGGATGGCACCCGTCTCTTCCAGGACGCCGAAAGGTTCGGTTACTCAGTGGTGGGCACGTACTCCCCCACCCATTACCCTGAGAACCCCCTTCACTCTCCAGATGTTCTGGACGTGGCAATCACGCACAACTTACCAGGAGAATTCCTCCAGGAAGTCATGGATGTGGCCCACGGTTCAGACCACCTGCCGGTTCTGTCCATCATACGCTCCATCCCTGCGAGCGTCCCCCCCCTCCCCTGTCGTGCTGTTCACGACTGGGACATTTTTACCTCACAGCTGCACGAGACGACTTCGAACGTACCGGTCAGCTCAGCGGAGGCGGTCGAAGCGTTGGCTAACCAGATTACCGACGCGATCTCCTCCGCTCTCGCCGCGGCCACGCAGACTACGACCCGCCGGCCTTACAAAAGGCCCCCGCTGCCCCCCCATGTCGTCGCCCTCCTCAAGGAGAAGAAGAGGCTGCGACGGCACTGGCAGTACACCCGCTGTCCTACAACGAAGAGTCGTCTCAACCAGCTAACAGCCGACCGAAGGATGGTCCCGGCGTATCCTGGATGCAGACGAAGATTTGCCCTCCTTACACCGTTTCTGCCGCTGCCTTACCAACACCACCACACCCACTAGACCACTGCTGCACCCTGACGGCAACCTCAGGTATCAGGCCGAGGATCGAGTGGAGATACACGCCGACCACTTAGAACGCCAGTTCTCCCCACTGCCGACCGCCGCAACGGAACACGTCCAGACCGTCTCCGAGGAGGTCAAGGTATTCCTTCTATCCCAGTCTGACTCACCAGACTTTTCCTTCTCCCCGAGAGAAGTGAAAAAACTTCTCTCGCACCTTAAAATCAAGAAGGCCCCCGGCGCTGACGGTATACCAAACGCAGCCCTTCGCCACCTGCCATTTCGCACCGTGGCTGCCCTGACCCGTCTCTACAACGGTATCTTAAGAACCGGACACTTCCCCACAATCTGGAAACAGGGGCTGATCATTACGATCCCGAAGCCCCATAAGGATCTCCGTCAGGCCGCGGGCTACCGGCCTATTACTCTCCTGTCCACCCTCTCTAAGTCCTTTGAGACCCTCCTCCTTCAACACCTTTCCCCATACCTCCCTCCTCGTGAGGAGCAATTTGGTTTCAGGGCACAACTTAGCACCACTCTCCAGCTGGTTCGTGTCATAAACCACCTCACCGTTGCGGCCAACAAGAAAGAGTCTTCAGTCGCAGTATTCCTCGATATGGAGAAGGCGTTCGACAGTGTCTGGCACGAAGGCCTGATCTTCAAGCTCATCCGCGCCCACGTCCCACCTTTCCTGGTAAGGCTAGTGGCTTCTTTTCTTTCCCACCGGTCTTTCAAAGTCCGTGTGGAAGGGGCCCTCTCCTCGGAGCGTCCGATCGCAGCCGGCGTCCCACAGGGCAGCGTTTTGTCCCCAGCGCTGTACAACCTGTACGCCAGCGACGTGCCGCAGGACGCCCGGCACCTTGGCGGCGCTCTATGCGGACGACACCGCGTTCATCGCGACGTCCCTGTCCCCGAACCACGCAGCAGTGAAGCTGCAGAGGACACTCGACCTCCTACCAGAATGGCTGAGCAAGTGGAGGCTATCGGTCAACGCAGCTAAGTCCCAGGCGCTCGCCATAAATAGGAGGCACAGTTTACCAGCTCCCCCAAAAATAGATGCAGCCGAAATCCCGTGGGGGAGGACGGCCAAATACCTCGGGGTCATAATCGACCGCCGACTATCCATGAACGCGCAGTGCAAAGCAGCGGTCTCGAGCGCCAGGTCCGCGATAGCCCAGCTGACCCCGGCCTTCTCGTCTCCGCAGATTCCTCTTAATATGCTCTGGAGCAACGAATACAACACTTTGAACAAAAACAATTAGCTAAAAAAATTGAAATTGTCAATATACCAGATGAACACGGTGAGAATACGCAAATTATACAAAAAATTGCAAACAAAATTGGTGTGCCTTTTGTAGAAGTAGAAGAAGTATCGTTCCAACCAGGAATCAAACAACGCCCCGGAAAGCTTATAGTTAGCTTTAAAACAGAAAATACACAAAATAAGTGGGTACATTCAGCAAAATCAGCAACTATTTTACTACAAAATCTGCTACCAGAAACCCTGAAGAATAATTTAGGAAAGGACAGGATATACATACGAGAAGCACTTACAGCTTACAATAGGAACTTATTATGGAACGCAATACAAAAACTCAAAGATACTCATAAATATATTTGGTGCAAGAAGGGAATTATACGCGTCAAGAAGGAAGATAATGGACCCGCAGTAATCTCAAGGACAAACGAAGATATTCAAAAACTCATATTAAAATAACTACAGTATGTAAACACTACACAAATAAAACTCTTAAATTAAAATGGCTAATATTCTGGAATTTACTAACTGCATTGATATTAACTCCTTTATTCACAAACTACCTAACAACCTTAACAAAATTAATCTACTGTGCATGCACCTTAATATAAGATCCTTAATTAAAAATTTTAACTCTCTCGAACAATACATACATTCAAGTCACATTAAAATTGATGTAATCATAATCACTGAGGCTAACATTTTTAACTCCCTAAGTTGTTTGTATAATATAGACGGGTATCAAATGTGTACAGAGTTACGAAATAGCAGAAGAGGTGGAGGAATTATTGTGTATATAAATGACAAATATAAAACTTCTATAATTAAACACAAAACACTACACTTTGAATCCTTGATTATAAACGTTTGTACACCCGACAACTATTCCGTAAATCTGTTATCTATATACCGGCCTCCCGATGCAAGTAAACACTTATTTTTTAAGGAAGTTGATAACCTACTAAGAAGCTTGGACATTAACTTAAATCTTATTCTTCTGGGCGATGTCAATATAGACCTAAAAATTAAAAATTACATCGAACATAAATACAGCAGCATCCTACACAGCTACGGTCTTGAGTGCGGGATATCGGAATATACACGTGTTTTTTCCACTATGAATAAAATATCTAAAACTTGTATCGACCACATATTTGCGAGATCCCGCACACAAGAACTATTCACGGCGGTGTTAGGAACTGCACTGGCCGACCATCGAGCGGTCGCTATCGCTTGCACGGGCAGAATGCAACGAGATGTACAGGATGCTCCCAAATACATAACTGCATTTAATAAGAATTTATTACAAAAGTCATTAGAAAATATTAGTTGGAATTGCGTAGATAAAATGAATGACCCCGATTTAATATACAAATATATTTATAATGAATTTCATAAATGCTACAAAAAATCAGAAACTAAAGTAATCTTACGTAATAATCCAAAGAGATCAGGTAATAGTTGGATTAATGGAAAAATTTTAAAAGCGTGCAAATTTAGAGACAAGTTATTTCACGAGTGGGTTAAGGACACAAATAATAAAATAATGAAATTAAATTATAATAAAGCTCGAAATTACGCTAATAAAATAATAAATAAATATAAAAATGAGAAAATTTTGAAAGAAACAAATGAGAACAGACACAATCCCAAAGAACTTTGGAATATATTGAACAAACTTACGGGAAGAATAAAGTTATCGGTAGATCATGTTATATTAGACGCTTTCGAAAGTAGCATTACTAAACCCGTGGATATCGCCAACAAATTTGCTAAAACATTTTCTAATTCTGTCAGAAGCATTATTAAAACATGCAATATAAACCTATTAGAGCCCAATAGTTATAGTAAACCGATTAATCGTTCATTTTTTCTCCCTATAGCAAATCACGAAAATATTTCGAAAATCGTTAAGTCACTTAATAACAATAAAGCACCCGGCCTTGACGGAATACGCGCAGTAGATATAAAAGCTATTTCTCATAACATATCACCCGTGATTGCAAAGCTTATTAACTGTTGCGTCAAACAAAAGACTTACCCTAAGGAATTAAAGGCAGGAATAGTTAGGCCCATTTTAAAAAAGGGTAGTAAACGTGATTACGACAACTATCGTCCTATCACGCTGCTCCCGACGATTGACAAGATAGTTGAAAAACATTTGTCTCACAAAATTCATTCTTACTTTAATAAAATCTAAACGATAGCCGCTAGATGGCGACACGCTTTACATCGAGCTCTGTGTTTTTTTGTTTTTAAAAATAGTTAAAAGGTGTACAAAGTCGTAAATTCTACTGAATTGTGTATAAACAGTGTCAATAGACGTCATATAGTGTTATCTCGGAAAAAAGTGCACATATAACGATAATAACTGAAGAATTGTAGTGAAGTGAAAAACTCGTTTTTAAGAATTAATCCTGAGTAAAAGTGGATTCTGTTAGTGTTATGAGTGATATATGACTACTAAGATACTGTGACACATAAATAAACTGAAAAAATATGTAGAATAAAAATTTTTACAAAATAATTAAGTGAAAAAAACGTTACATTTGAATTATACTAAGGAAAACCAAAATATACTTAAAAGCGCCATCTAGTGATAAATGACTGAACTAAAATATACGCTACCTTGCTACCCAAATCGAAATGAACGCATCGAAAAATTCAACCCCAAACACTATTTCTTCTAAAAAAGGCCAAAAGATGGCGCGACGTGTAACGTGCTTTAAATGTAAGAAGACAGTTGAAACTAAGAAAACAGCCCAGTGCTCTGTATGCAAAAATAATTTTGAACTAGAATGTGACGGATACCCTTTGACGGTCTACAGGCTGCTGCATCAAGAAGAAAAGAAAAGGTGGCAATGTAAAACCTGTATAAACAAACATAAAGATAGCAATAAAATTCACACACGAATTACAACAAGAAAACAACACATTTACTTAAACCAGGACACACCTGTGGAAGAGACTGCTCAATGTAGTGCATCATTGCATACCCCGGATCCAAACACCTCAAGCCACAAAATAAACCTGAGTTTTTCTGATGATGACTCGTTCTCTACGCCTAATATATTTCTATCTCGTAGCTTGGAAGGGACGACGCCAAGTGAATTGAATGATATCACGGAAATGAAGAACACCATCCAGCAACTCTCTACCACACTCGAGAGCACACAAAATGAATTAGAGAATTTAATTTTAGAAAATAGCGACTTAAATAAACAGTTAACTAGACTAAAAACAGAAAATAACTTTTTGAAAAATTTATGCAAATCCCCAATATTGTCAAAAGGCAGTCCAAGAACTGATTCTAAAGTAAACTTGCGGCGCTCTTTGATAGCCAGAAATGTGCCACCATTTGCAGCAATTACCTTAAATAATAGCTATGACAACTGTTACATAGATTCTGAGCCAGGCCTTGAAGAAAATAAAAACCCTCAACAATATCCAAACCACTGTGACAATAAAAAAACTCCAGAAATTGAATGTAAGCTTCAACTGCAAGACATACAAATAAATAAAAACAAAATATATAAAGGAAAAACTATTCATATTTTTGGTTCACAACAATGTTTAGGCCTGACGACAGCTCTACTATACTCTAGACATCAAACTAATTATGATAAGTATGCAATATATGGAGAAATAAAGCCCTACGCTGGATCTTATCAGGTAACCAAAAGCTGTAGAAATATGTCAATAAATACGGATGATGTTTTAGTATTATGTATTGGAGAAAATGACCTAGATGCTACCGTAGCCTTAACAAGTTTGAAATATACACTCGAAATGTTTACAAAGAATACAATTCTAGTTTTAAGTGTAAGCAAAAACAAAAATTTAAATCTAAGAAAACTTAACACCGAAATTAAAATGTTTTGTAATAGGTTTGAAAATTGTAACTTTTTAGATTGTAAGTATTTGTCTATGTCTTCTGTTTGTAAAATGATTAACTATTCTATAGATTGTAGTGACTATGCAAAAAACTTTTTAAATCCTAAAGCAATAGTGAGGCGCTCAGTGAGCAAAAAGCGAAGTCACAATAAATCAAATGAAAATAATTGTGTCAAGAAAGGAACGATACCTTTTTACTTTAAAAATACCGCGACTATAAATATTGACACGAATAAAGTAAATAATGCATCATCAATTAATGTTAAACCCCCAAAAAAAGGTACAATAACTTATTATTTCTCAAAAAACATTGACCATAATAATACAAATAAAAATCTTTTTCGTTCCTAGCGGTGATACTTTTTTAACTATTCTCCATCAAAATATAGCGGGAGCAATAAACAAAAGTGAGGAAATTTTTATAGCTGTATCGGAGCTGTCTAAAAGTCTTGAAATTGATATTGTCTGTTTAACTGAAACTTTTATAAAGAAGGGGTCGGAGAATCTGCTTAAAATACCGGAATATAAGTTAGTCTCCTCTTACTCACGCAGCTCTAACAGAGGCGGCTCCTGTATCTTAATAAAGAGGAATTTACATTGTGAAAAACTATCTTGGTTGTCAGATTTTTCTACTAATTACGATTTTGAATGCTGCGGCATAGAGTTATACGCCCAAAAAATTATTTTAATTTGTGTGTACAGGACACCATCAAGTAACCCTCGTGTTTTCTTAGAAAAAATGGAAAGTGTACTGTTTAGAATATTGAAACGTAGGAAATCAGTAATTGTGTGTGGAGACTGGAATTTTGATTTTTTAAAACCCAACAAATATTGTTTAGAACTAATAAGTATTTTTAAAAATTTCAACATGCGAGCGCACATTACGACACCGACCAGATTGCAAGCCTGTCTTGATCAGTTTTCTAGTAATATAAAAGAAATTGATTCAAAAGTTCATTACTTAGGTCTTTCTGATCACGAAACGGGCCAAACTTTAAGTATTAAAATCAATAAAAAGCATACGATTTGCAAATGGACGGAAACGATTAGAGATTATAGCGCAGAAAACGTTAATAAGTTTTGTTATTGTATGTCAGCTCTATCATTTTCCGATGTTTATAAAAAACTAAATTTAGACGATTCCTTTGAGGAGTTCTATAACCTATTCTTGTTATTTTTCAACCTATGTTTTCCAGTATATACGGTACGTAAGTGTAATAAACCGCAAAGAACGGGATCGTGGTTAACAAAAGGCTTAAAAAAATGCGCTATAAAAAAAAGGATACTCTACTTAAAACATAAGTTCACACCTGTGAACTTTGCTGCTGATAAAAATAATTACAAGAAAATATATAAAAAATATTCTAAAATACTTAAACAGTGCATACATAAATCCAAACAATTAAATAATATAAAATACATAAACAATAAAAATAACAAATGTAAAGCCGTTTGGGATATTATAAATGATAATATTAATGATATGCGATTAAACAGATACATAGAAAAAATTAATTATAATAATCTATCATATACGACACCTTCGGACATTAGCAAATTATTTAATAATTTTTATATTAATATGACAAATAATAATAATTTTAAATTTAACACAAATGACATTAACTCTACTATGAATTACAATAACTATAATAACTCAATGTTCTTAAAACCAACTTGTCCATTAGAGATATACAAATTGATAAATAACTTAAACAATACTAAATCAGTCGGGGTCGACAATATTAACACTAAAATATTAAAACTATCAGCTAAATACATATGCCAACCTTTGAGCCATATTATAAATCTATCCCTTCAAGAGGGAATTTTTCCAAAGAAACTAAAATTGTCTATTGTAAAACCCTTATTTAAAAAAGGTGACTTAACTGACATTAATAATTATCGTCCGATAACGTTAATCCCGGTAATTTCAAAAATATTTGAGAAGGTTATGTTAAATAGACTCTCTGATTATGTGTCAAGTCACAACATACTTACACAGACTCAGTTTGGATTTCGCAAAAATAGTAGTACAACCTTAGCCTGTTTTGATTTGTTAAAATCTGTCACGGAGTCCCTTAATGACAGAATTCCTGTAGCGACTATATTACTGGATATGTCCAAGGCTTTTGATAATGTGGATCACGGTTTACTTCTTTATAAATTAGAAAAATACGGGATTAGAGGTGTTGCTAATGATTGGTTCAAGAGCTATCTATCTGGCCGTTACCAATGTGTAGAGATAAGCAAAATTTCTAACAACAAGAAGTATACCAACCAATCAGACTTCAAACTTAACAAATGTGGAGTCCCACAGGGAAGTATTCTAGGCCCATACCTATTCTTACTCTATATTAACGATCTACCTAGTGTAACTACGCATAAAATGATTTTATTTGCAGATGATACGACGCTTATAATCAAATGTCAAGATATAGAAAACTTTGAGAGCAACGTTAACAAAACTCTTGATAAAGTAATTAATTGGCTAAATAATAATAATTTAAGAATAAATATCAATAAAACACAATTAATACAGTTTCAAAATTATAAAAGAAAAGTCATTGATCTAAATATTTATCATGATAACACTAAAATTAAAGAAGTAAATACTGCTACGTTTCTCGGTATTATCTTGGACAAATACTGCAACTGGAAAGCTCAAATTGAATACTTATGTACAAAATTAGATCGTTTCGTTTACGCCATCAGAAGACTACGACAAACTGTAAGCACTGCCGCAGCGCTTAGTGCTTACCACGGATACGTATCGTCAGTACTCTCTTATGGGCTCTTATTATGGGGAAATTCTGTAGAGATAGATAAGGCTTTTCGGTTGCAGAAAAAGTGCGTTAGAGCGATTTCTGGTGCATGGTATATGGATAGTTGCAAACCTTTATTTAAAAAATATAACATACTTCCGCTAACATGTATGTACATCAAAGAAGCTTGTATTTTTGTAAGATTACACCCCGAATATTTTGAACTTAAATCAGACTTAGGACGTAAAAATGAAAGACACAAATATAAGATCTACTACCCACTATGTAAATTAAATATATATAAAGATAACGCTTACGTACAAACAATTAAAATATATAATTCTTTACCTGTCGAGTTTAAAAGTTTACCGTATAATGTGTTCAAAAGAAAATTGACAAAATGGCTAGCTGAAAACTGCTTTTACAATATTAATGAGTATTTTAATTATAATAATAAATCGCTGTTTCCTTAAAATGTAAATCGTTAGTTATAAGATTAGATTTAAGAGTTGACATTTTTCTGTAACAATATTATTATTGAATGATTATGTAGTAATTGAACAATGTATAGTTGAAATTATCATGCCTTATGTAATGTGTATCTTAATTGTTAGTCTATGTATAACTATGTATAAATTGTATGACATTTTAAGTAAGCATTTTTTTTAGTTACTATATTAGGGTTGTTATACCTACTCACACACCATTATGTTATGGTAGAATGTACAGATAATTGTGTTTTTATAATATCTATATTGGTACTGCATTCTTGTGATTGAATAAATGATTAAATGATTAAATGATTAAACATAGCATAATCAATAATCAACAATATGGATTCCAGACCCGAAAAAAACACTACTTTATTACTGTCCGCCTTCACGAACCTAATTAATGGCCATCTTAATAACAGACTACAGGTGCTGGTGGTCTTTGTAGATTATACCAAGGCATTCGATACTTTACGACACGATATAGTCACACCTCAGACTTGAAGAATGTGGTCTACGAGGAAATGTCTTGGAATGGTGCAGAGATTACCTAAAAGATCGGTCTTATCGCGTAAAGGTAGACAATATTCTAAGTGACGAGGTCCAAGTAACGGAAGGAACCGCTCAGGGTTCCGTGTTGGGTCCACTTCACTATTTAGGGTACGTTAACAATATCACAAGTGTCATAAAACATTGCGAAATATTTCAATTCGCAGATGATACTTGTCTGATAGTCGCTGACAAGGACGTTAAAGTTGCACTGAGTAAGCTTCAAATTGACTTTTGTTCGGGTCAACACCCGTACAACCCGTGTTACCTAGATTTAGGGTTAATAATGCTACGCTGCAGTTCGGTAAACTTCTTCATTTATTATAATATAATGTAATAAAGTTAGTTCACGACGCGACACCTTACCGAGCGCGTGGCTCAACATATCTCACCTCATATTTAGTCGTAATTATCCTAACCTGTGCTGACTCAATATAGTTATCTTACCTTAATCTTAGTTTATCTTAACATTCAACCCCAACCCCGAACATTGGTCCTTCGAGCTAAAAATCGTATTTGCGGGACTTTACGCGAGTGTATCCAGGCGAACAAAATCTTGTGTGAGTGTGCACTTCGTGGTTTCGCGTACGAACTCAGTATCATTGGAGAACAGTATATTGTGATCCTGTGCAACCCCGGTGTCCTGAAGGCGCCATCACCTCGTATCATCCCCGGGAGCTGGAGCATCCCGGATCTCAACTACACTACACCAGCTCATCGAGGATCCTTGCAGTCTCTGTGGAGCTAAAGCCGCATCCTACATCCTCGCAGTTTAGGAAGAAACCTACAAGTAAGACCTTTCCTTTTATCTTATAATGGCGAATATCGAAGATATCTTAGCAACGCAGCAGCAAATCATCGAGGCGGTGGATTCGCTATACTCCAACTTCAAAAAAGATGGAGCAGATAGGAAAACCCCTGACTATCTACGTCGGCGGTTAGATAACTTAGAGCAATATTTTACAGAGTTTCATAATAATCATATGAATTTATTATCTTTTGGCGATCAATCTCATGTGTATTTTACGAGTAATCAGTACGATCAGTTAAAATCGAAATATAATAATATTAAAACTATACTATAAAACTATAACCCTAAAATTGAAAGACCACAAACCCCGGTGCTGAAACCTCCAATGTTTCAACCCACGGCTTCAACATCTCAAGCTTCAGGCTTCTCGTCTCCAAATCCCCCTCAGAAGGTCAGTTCCGACGCGAACACTGTAGAAGACTTGCTGAGGAAACAAGCCACTAATTTCAGAGCTTTTTCTCGTGAAGCTCAAACTATTGATCTAAGCCTCATCTCGGAAAAATGGGAGTTTGAAGACATCCTACAAAATCTTAAAAAGCGTTGGACCGCCATTGACACTCTGCACTGGGAGCTGGACAATGAGCTCAACGGTTCAAACGCCCTTTATGAAGAGCAATTTTCATCTTACGAAAAATATTATAAAAATCTTAAAAGAGATATCAACAAGAAAATGTGGTCAGTGGCACACATTGAAAATTCTACCCCAAAAATGGAAATTGCAACCTTTTCGGGAAGCTATACCGAATGGGTATCCTTTAAAGATCTCTTTACAGAGACTATCCACAATAATCCTTTACTTTCCGGCGCCCAGAAGATGCAGTTTCTGAAGAGCAAGGTAAAAGGCGAGCCTGAAAAGCTGATTCAGCATCTTCAAATTAGTTCCAGCAATTATCTCGTATGCTGGAATATTCTTACGCATCGCTACGACAATAAGCGGCGTATATTTTCATCGTACCTTAAGAACATCCTAAATATCCCAGTGAGTCAGCTAAAAACATCCTATCATCTTAAACGCATTCACGATACAACCTATGAGAGCGTGAACGCCATAAAAAATCTTGGAGTCGATGTTTCTACATGGGATCCTTTCCTTGTGTGTATTTTAGCGGAAAAATTGGATCCTGAAACTAACGACGATTATATAAATTTCATAAAATCACCTAAAGAATTACCGGTACTGGAGGAATTCTTACAATTTTTAGAAAACAAGTTCATGTCCTTAGAAACCTCAAGGAAAAAACAAGAAAGTTCCAGCCAGAAAACTTTATCTCAATCTCATATACAACAATACCCTTCATCTTACAAAGTTCATCAAAATGAACAAAAATATTCTAAATATCTTAATCCTAAAGGCAAACTAAATTATAATAATTATTCTACAAATCAAATTATTATGCAATCTTCAAAGTCCAAATTTAGGTGTAATGACCATCGCAAAGCATGTAAAATTTGCTTTTCGTCCGATCATCGCATCCAAAATTGTCCAGAGTTATTGAAAATGCAACCTTATGCTCGCAAAAATGCTATAACTAATTTGAACCTTTGTGTCAATTGCTTACATTACCACGAAGGTAGAAAATGCCTTTCCGAAGTAAAATGCAGAGAATGTAATAAGGCACATAATAGCATTCTTCATGAATGCTATACCTCAGCAAATGTGACGCCGGACGCACGATCTAGGCCAAATGCAGCCACGGTTACGAAATTGCCTACTCAAGACATGAACTCTTCGGTCAATGTACAAAAAGACCCTGTGGAAATTTTACTCGCGACAGCAATTATTAAAATACAGGCAGCAGATGGATCACATCATAAAATGAGAGTTCTTTTGGATCAAGGGTCTCAAACATCTATCATCACAGAAAAGGCTGCTCAACTGTTAAAACTACCTCGACAAAAATGTAAAACAGCTGTAAGGGAAAGATTTCTATTAAGTGCATGTCACTTATAAATGATTTTACATTTGATGCCGATGTGTTTATAATGAAACGCTTAGTAAACAATTTGCCGAGCTATACATTCACTAAGCCTGACTGGCCAACCCTTAATCAAATAACCCTAGCTGATCCCGAATTCTACATAAGTCGGTCTGTCGATATATTATTTGGAGCTGATATTTACTCTCGTATCCTATTAGATGGCATATGTCGATCTGAAGATACATTACCCATCGCTCAGCAAACTCAGCTGGGATGGATCCTAAGTGGTAGCTGTACAACCTTTCAGTGTAATGTAATCTTAAATAATATCTCTAATATTCAGCAGTTTTGGGAAATCGAGGATATTCAAGACCCTTCATCGATATCCGAAGAAGACCAAAAATGCATCGATCTCTTTCAATCTTCAACCTCAAGACGCGAAGATGGCAGTTACGTCGTAAAGTTACCTTTAAAGGAAAATTTTGAAGAAAATTTGGGTGAATCGAAAACAAAAGCAATGGCTCAATTCTTTCAAATTGAAAATAAATTAATTAAGAAACCTGAGTTGGCACGCGACTATAAATTGTTTATGTCTGAGTACATTGAGCTCGGACATATGATACCCGTTGCGCCTAGCACTGACGTAATCCGAGGCTGCCACCTGTCTCACCATTGTGTACTTCGTGATGAATCATTGAGTACTAAACTTAGAGTTGTTTTTAATGCATCTGCAGCCACGACATCTGGACACAGCCTCAATGATCTCATGTATAAGAGTCCAAATCTTCAACAGGATCTTCTTACTCTTATCTTGAAATGGCGACAATTTAGATATGCCCTAACAAGTGATATAGAAAAGATGTTTCGAAACATTTGGTTGCATCCTCACCATCAAAATCTCCAAAAAATTATCTGGAGAAACCATAAATCTCAACCGTTACAAGAATTTCAACTTGCGACTGTCACCTATGGAACTAAGGCGGCTCCTTTTCTCGCCATGATGACCCTTAAGCAGCTTGCCGATGATGAAAGACATAATTATCCCAACAGCTGTGCTCCTCACGTCTTGGAAACCTCTCTGTATATGGATGATCTCATGTACGGAGCTCATTCCGCAGCGTCTGCAAGTAAACTCAAGCTGGAGATGACTAATATTCTCAAGGCTGGTGGTTTTAACTTAAGAAAATGGCGTTCAAACTTGCTTGAACTGTCAGATACCCATTCTGATTTGCAAAAGGAAGAATTTTACTTCAAGCAGCCAGAATCTACGAAAACGTTAGGTCTTCGGTGGAACCCCAGAGATGACGTATTCATCTTTCAGCCAATAGAAATAAAAACCGAAGGCATCCCAACTAAACGCCAATTCCTGTCTGAAATCTCAAAAATATTTGATCCTTTAGGTTGGCTATCCCCGGTCACCATAAAGCTCAAAATCTTATTCCAAAAAACATGGGAAACCGAGCTATCCTGGGATCAAGCTGTGCCGCAGGATATTGCCCTGGAATGGAATAACATAAAATCCGACTTACCTCACATATTCTCATTTTAAAATACCCCGTTGGATTAAATCTCAGGACAAAGATTTTATTGACACACTCAATTTAAAATACCCCGTTGGATTAAATCTCAGGACAAAGATTTTATTGAACTTCATGGTTTCTGCGACGCAAGCACAAAAGCTTACGCATGTGTGGTGTATTGTAAGATCATGAAAACTAATAATGCGCAAATATCCCTCGTCGCTGGAAAATCGAGAGTTACACCTCTGAAAAAATCGCAGTCGATCCCACGACTAGAACTCTGCGGAGCTCTTTTACTCACTAAACTTATAACTAAGATCTTGTACGCTTTATCTAACTACGAAGTTCGAGTGTATGGCTGGGTGGATTCTATGGCAGTGCTTGGATGGATAAAAGGAGAACCCGAGAAATGGAAACCCTTTGTAGCGACTAGAGTAAGAAAAATATGCGAAGTAATTTCAAAGGATAACTGGCGATACGTCAAATCTAAAGAAAATCCTGCTGACTGTGCAAGCCGTAGTTTAACCGCATATCAGCTCGCTGATCATTCTCTATGGTGGGAAGGACCCTATTGGTTGCCTACCTTCAATCCCGAAAATATTCATGTCGATGTATCCTATGACACGACGGAAGATCTCCGAAAAAAGAAGTCAGTGAACTATGCTATTAATATCTCTGACACCTGTATTATAAAACAATTATTAAATAAATATAGCTCACTTAGAAAGGTAATACGAGTCTTAGCCTACGTCAACAAGTTTATCCACATTTATTTACATAAAGAAAAGCCGACACATTATCTTACCTTACACGATCTCAAATGCGCTTTTAATATGTTGATTAAATACGTGCAGCAAGAACACTTTTCTAAGGAAATCATACAGCTTCAAAATGGAAAATCCTTAAACAATAAAAGCCGGATCTTAAATCTCAATCCTATCTTAGATAACAACGGTATACTTCGTGTCGGCGGACGGCTCAAACATTCGCATCTAAATCCGGAAATGAAGCATCCCATCATAATCCCGAATATTTCCAAATTAGCAGATCTTATTGTAGACGAATCTCATAAACTTGTATTTCACGGTGGTGTAAAGATGACTACAGGATTTATTAGGCAAAAATATTGGATTCTCGGCGGCAACAGAGCTACTAAAAAACGCATAAGAATGTGCGTCAGGTGTCGTAAGAATGAACCCATACTGAAAACTCAACTTATGGGAGACCTACCTCCATCTCGGCTAAATCCTAGTCGACCTTTTTATCACACCGGTATAGACTATACTGGACATATTTTTGTCAAAGCTAGTAAGGGTCGTGGCATCAAAACGACAAAGGGATATGTCGCAGTATTTGTCTGTATGGTTACAAAGAACGTACATTTGGAACTCGTGTCGGACCTTACAGCGTCAGCATTTATTACGGCGCTCAGGCGAATGTTGGCTAGAAGAGGAGTTCCTGGTCATCTATATAGTGATCAAGGAACAAATTTTATCGGCACTAACAAAATCCTAAGAGATGAATACTTTGAAGTCTCTAGAACCTTATCGAGCCAAGAAAATCTTGCCGCTATATCAGAAATGAACATCGAGTGGCATTTCAACGCGCCGTCCTGGCCATCTGCGGGCGGGCTTTGGGAAGCTGCTGTAAAGAGTTTAAAACATCATCTCAAGAGAGTCGTCGGTGAGCAAAAACTGACATACGAAGAGTACAGTACTTTATTATCCCAACTCGAGGCCTGTTTGAACTCTAGACCACTTTGTCCCTTATCAGAAGATCCTGAAGATATTAACTTTTTAACCCCGGCTCACTTTTTAGCAAGCGGGCCCAACCTGACTATATACGACACAGAAAATGATCTTAGAACCCGGTGGTACTTAGTACGAAAAATCTATAATGATATTTGGACTCAGTGGAAAAATGAATACCTCACGCGATTATCGGCCAGAGCTAAATGAAAAAAATCTCAAAGAGATCTCAATCTCAATGATATTGTCATCATAAAGGATGAAAATCTCTGTCCAGGAAAATGGGCTCTAGGTCGTGTGGTGAATCTCCATCCTGGAACCGACGGTCTTGTCAGAGTCGTTACCCTGAAAACTAAGAGCGGTTTATTAAAAAGGCCCATTGTGAAGCTTGCTTTATTACCTGTAAACGAAACCGTCAGCCCTCCGACGGAGGAAGTAAACGACAAGACTCCAAGGAGAAAGCCTAGCCGTATCTCGTTTTCGAAAATAGTTTTATCTCTTACGTTATTTTTGTTAACATTAATATCCTCAACTCAAGCATCCTATAACTCAATTCCAGTCAACAATAGTGTTTATTTTGACAAAATCTCAAACATGCACATTGTTAGAGACGACTGGCGATTAATTGTCTATTATGACACCGATCCTTATATAGAAGGCATGTCGGCACTCGCCAAGTATATTAATTACCTAGAAACCATATGTTTAGAAATAGACCATCGAACACCTTGCAACGATATCACGTTACAACTGGGGCACGAGTTCGAAGAAATAAAACATTATAATAATATTATAACGATGAATGAATCATTTGTAACTGGACACGCGCGTAAGCGCCGGCGCCGAGGCTTAATTGACGGAGTAGGCTACGTTGCAAATAGTTTGTTTGGAGTACTTGACCAAAGATTTGCCGACAAATACGAAAAGGATATCGACATTCTGCGAGAAAATGACAAACATTTATTTGATCTTTGGAAAAATCAAACTTCCGTAGTGGAAGCTGAATTTAATCTTCTGAAGAGAATGGAAAGCACAATAAGCAAGCATCATAAATCCATAAACCAGAAGATGAACGACATCAAGGCAGCTTACCGTAATGTACAGCACTACGTGCAAAACATGAGTTTTGTTACAGACTTTTTGACATCCTCAATAACGGCTACTAATCTTATGTATAGCCTTAGGAGAATTCAGGACTCGATTTTGGACACTGTGACAAATATTTATAACGGGAAACTGGACTTCCATTTGATCTCTCCAAGCCAGCTCCGAAATGAACTTAACTCTATCTCCTCACAAATCCCTAAGGATTTAGCGATCCCGGTCGATAACCTCCACCTCAAAGATCTCTATAATTTAGTACAGGTGAGAGCCAAGTACAGTTCAAGGTATCTTATCATAGAAGTTCAAATACCATTGATAGAAAGAGACGTCTATGAACTATTCAATCTTATTCCAGTTCCAAGATCTCTAAATAATGACATGATAAGCGTGGAAATTATATCCCAGTTTGCCGCAATTAACATCAGAAAGGATTCGTATGTAACCATCTCTGAGATCGATCTTCAATCTTGCATACGACGAGACCCTAAAATGATCTTTTGTCATATCAGAAATCCTATTTACCATTTAAAGGATGACCACAACCTTTGCAGGACGGTTCCTAAAACTCGGACATGTAGAACGGTGAAGACTCCTTGTGAAAATATTTTGAAGGAATTAAACTTCGTCAATAAGTACTTTTACTTTTGCTGCAAAGAATGTCATCTTAAATTTCTCTGTGAAGGTCAAAGCTCAGCGACAAAACTTACGAAGGCCGGTCTATTGAATGTAGGAGAAGACTGCATGATAAAAACTGATGATTTTCTGATTAATCCTACAAAAATGCTGTCTAGTACAATTAAGACCGGTGCGAGGATTGATGCGCCCGAAATACCTATTATAAATCATATCTTAAATATTTCATTAACTGAATTTACCGATGAGATTGATCCCAATAATAATTCCGAAATCCTAAGACAGTTTGACTCTGTAAAGAAAAGTATTGATACTTTGAAGAAGAGTGAACCATTGAGTGACAAGGTATCCTATCATGACGTACACCACTATGCCGTTGTCTACGCCCTCATAGTAGGACTTTTCCTTGCTGCCGTTGCGTTCTACTGGTGGAGGCGGCGGCGGCAGGCTCAGCGTCAGGAGACTTCGAGACCTTTGGAGGCATCGCCTGCGAAGGCAAGTTCTTCGACACACCGCGGACAAACTGTGCTGAGTGAGTGTTGTGAAGTTAAATCTTTAGATAAAGTGAAAAATGTAAGTGTGAGTGAGTGTGACCTTAGTGGGAAAAGCCAAGATAGGGCTTCGTCTCCTATTTTTCATGTTTTTTCCCTTAGAGACCTTAATCCTACTAGTAATGTTTAGTTTTTCTTAAATGTTCAACCTTTGTTTAAATCGTTACATCATCAATACTAACCCTAGTTTATAACTAAGCAATAAGTAAAATTGTTTATCACCTTGTAACTTCATCTTCCATTACTTTAGGTCTTTACTTTACTAACCCCTATTTTCTCCCCCCGGGAGCATGTTCGGGTCAACACCCGTACAACCCGTGTTACCTAGATTTAGGGTTAATAATGCTACGCTGCAGTTCGGTAAACTTCTTCATTTATTATAATATAATGTAATAAAGTTAGTTCACGACGCGACACCTTACCGAGCGCGTGGCTCAGCATATCTCACCTCATATTTAGTCGTAATTATCCTAACCTGTGCTGACTCAATATAGTTATCTTACCTTAATCTTAGTTTATCTTAACATTCAACCCCAACCCCGAACAACTTTGATAAGTTAGTTAAATGGTCACATGACTCAGGTCTTATCCTCAACAGTAAAAAAACAAAAATGATGCATATATGTTCATCTCAAAACAAACAGACCCTACAGTAAAAACTGATATCACACGACCATAAATGCCTGCACACGAAAACACGTCAATGCCCTTGTCCCGATATTGAACTGGTCAATACATTTAAATACCTCGGATTAAACATTGATGATCGCTTAAAATGGACTGACCACATAAACGATGTTTGTATAAAATTAAGGGCAATCTTAGCCAAATTTTCTATTATTAGATGGAGAATTTCTTACAAAAACTTATTAACTCTGTATAATGCATTAGGTGAGTCTATTATCGATTACGGTTTAAGCTCCTACGGTCTAACTTCACGTTCTCATCTTAATACAATTTATCAACTACAACTAAGAATTCTAAAAAATATTGTTCCTCATCAAATAAAACTTAAATTCCTCAATAAAAATAGTGGTCTGTTTCATCACTGTAAAATTATTCCTATACATGACAAGATTAAATATCGACTACTAGTTGAACAATTCTTTAACAGTGACATCCAAGTAGTGAAAGAAAGTACCTATAATACTCGTAGCGCCGCCCATAAGAAGTTAAATGTCCCATGGTTCTCAAATACATACGGAAAAAATTGTCTAAAATATGTAATTCCTAAACTAATTAATAATTTAAATCCGGAACTTAAAAATAGCCTTACCTCAACGAATATAAAATCAAAATTAAAAAACTATATATTAAATAATCTAATATCGAATAATAGTCATTGGTTGTAAAAATAAAATAATGAATACTTTACTAACAGTCTGTATACTAACTGCAATGGAGTAAACAACTAACCGGTTATGTGGGACTGGCGGGCGCGCCGCGTGCATCAGTACTCAGTGTCAGTACGCAGTGCGCAGTGCAGCGCGCGCACGCACGCTCATGTTTAAATGCCTCTAGTCTCTCACACACACACGCATACACTACTACACACCTGAATAAAATATGTATCGTAAATCTTAAGTTAAATAATATGTAGTTGCGAAATGTGAAGCGTCAACTGAACGGCATATGGTAAAACTTTTGTAAGTTTATATTACGTCGAAATGTTTTAAGTTATCTTGTATTTTTTATGATAAATAAATATATAAAAAAAAAAATATGCGTCTTGCACTCTACAAGACGTATATTCGCAGTCGACTCACGTACGCAGCGCCCGCGTGGTTCCACCTCCTCTCTGCGTCACTGAAAAAGACGTTGCAGAGGGCCCAGAACCGCACGCTGCGCCGCATAATCGGCGCCCCCTGGTACGTGAGGAACGAGACCATCGCGAGAGATCTGCGCGTAGAAAGCGTTGAGGCATTCGTAGCGCAGCTCTCCACCAACCTGTTCGCGCGAGCGGATGCCTCGCGCCTCACCGAGCTGGCCGACCTGGCCCCATGGCACGAACGCCCGCCTGACCGCCACCGCCTGCCTCGTGACGCGGTTCCTGCTGCGGACCACAGCGGAGCCCCATCTCCGCCCACCAACCCCTGAAGAGGAGGAGCCCGGACAGCAGCAGCATTGTTGTCCCCTTTCACCCCTCTTTTGCTATCTCCCGCTGCTTCGACACCCCTACGTCGGAGCAGCCTTTATACCCGCCCGGGGTCTGGCACGGGGCAGCCCTATTGCCCCAGCTGCAGCCCCGAGGCGAGCGCTTCCACCCGTTCTGACCGGGTCGGAAGCTCTTCCCATTTTTAATTAATAAAAATTGCCCCATTTTTTTTTTAGCGTAGCTGCCGCAGGTCACAGCCGCCCGCGTGCGAGCTGTTTGTTAAAAGTCTTCTCTTAAGCTTCAGCTCTATCGTGGTTTTCCCCCGCGTTCTGTAGCGGGGGTCTGTATCCTTAAAACCTTGGCTTTTGCGTCCAGCACTCGTGCCGGGCGCGCCAACCATTTTAATTTACCCCACGTAGAGGGGATCATTTCCCCTGGTCGTGGTTTCCCGCCCGGAGCTCTGTTCGGGAGCTCTCGGTGTGAGAAATACACGGATAGCGTGAAATGCAAATTAATCGCTCGCTGCACCTACGACAAGAAACACTGAAGAAGAACATCGTTACGCTGCCCCACCAACACTCCGCATTGTGCTTGCAGATCAAGATTGGCGTTTTTATTTTCATCGAAACCTATACAGTCCACACCATCGAAGCCTGACGAGAACGAGAAGACCCTGCAGAATCGACGCGTCCTCAACAATTTTAGTTCATTTTTACTCTGCTTATAATTTGAAGCCGATTGAGCATAAAGATAGGGAAATCGTTAAAAGGTTATATGAAAGTGATACATAATAAACAAAGCTTGCTTTGGATTATTATGTAATTAATGTTGGTAGTTATTGTTGGTAAGAATTTAGAATAGGTACGTCAAAACGTATCAATATTTTAACATAAGCGACAATACCATATTTTATTTTGAACCAATAGCGGTTTTTCTTTCTACCCGCACTTTCGGATTCTTTTTTTATTGTTATGTTTTTATAATGTTGTAGTGTTTTGTGAGAAATGATATATCGTTTGTGTCCAATGCCTACTGTAAAGATTCTATTAACGGTGACACATCCCGGAAGTAAAGTGGTGTTATTAACTTTTAGTGTTGAAACTGTTATAAACTTTTTCTATCGCTTTGGTGAAGGATGGCCCCTCGCTGAATAAAGATGATTTGGTTTTATCAAAAATATTGAGCCGAATTATGACTATGGATAACGGTATGTTTCTATTTTATACAATATCACTAATTTTGGGGCTCACCAAAAGTAATTCGTAAAGAAACCCTTTTTTTAAAGTTAACATTGAGAATGTGGATAAGGGATGATCGTATACAAATAAAACTGGATAGATTAGAAACGTTAAATAAAGAATATTAATGATAAAAGCATTTGTGTGAATCCGTTTAATACAAAAGAGTATTTGTAATGTCTGATACTTATATTATGGTTCCGTTTGACGTCCAAAGTCCTTTATGAGAGTACATCGCTTGCTACCGATTACAGCCCATAGATGTCGTACCGTACCGTTACCGCTCCAAGCGCCACCTTCCGTTAAATCTGTGAACTAAGTGAAAGCCACAAGCCGCCATCTTTGATATATAAGATCATTGTTGCGTCGTTTTTGCAACCATGCAGTCGCTAAAAACAAATTTTTGAGTTTTATAAAGTCGTAAAACCGTTACTGATCGTCAATAGAGTTCATTTTACAGTTTTTTACCGCGTATCGGGTAGACGTAAATCACGCGATCGGGATATCGCGGTGAAAAGTTCGTCGTTTTGAACTCGTTATTGGCGGTTTCTGTAGAAGATGGAGCAGAAAATCTCTTCGCCGTTTGAAATTAGGATCGAAGCAAAGGTTTGCAGCCGCATTTGGTGAGTGACATGATAATTTTTCACGATTATGCGGCGGGTAATAATGATCTACTTCTTGAGATCGTGCCTAATTCGGTGACTTGTTTATCATAGCGTGATATCCGAATAGTATAAAAGTAATTAATTAACAAAACATGCTATTTTTAAACTTTTACGACTACCGCCATTTTTGGAACGGAGACGTATTACCTAAAATGTAAACGTATTCATACATAAACCGCTGTCTTTTACATTTCAAATGGCTATGTAAATGTATTAATACAAATATTTCATTACTAAATCGAATTTTCCATCCGTTACATCATTTACGCTTACTTCGCGGAGGGTAGTAAAATATTTTTTGCGAAGTTGTTCAGCTCTTTTCTATTGCTAATTGAGCCAGTACGTACAATTCTGCAGATGTTTAGTTTAAAATACATTATACTTATAACATTTCTGATCGAAATATATCGATGCTTACACTTGTAACATTTGTGATCAAAATAGATCGATGTTTACATTCATAACATTTCTGATCAAAATAGATCGATGTTTACACTGATAACATTTCTGATCCAAATAGATCGATGTTTACACTCATAACATTTCCGATTCAAATAGATCGATGTTTTCACTCATAACATTTCTGAACGAAATAGATCGATGTTTACACTTGTAACATTTGTGATCAAAATAGATCGATGTTTACACTCATAACATTTCTGATCCAAATAGATCGATGTTTACACTCCTAACATTTCCGATCCAAATAGATCGATGTTTTTACTCATAGCATTTCTGAACGAAATAGATCGATGTTTGCACTGGAAGTACCTACAACTTTTCCAGACCTTCTATAGGTACGTTAAACGTCTTGACTGTTCGGTTCTAACAGTAGACGCCTGAAAATATTTTTAATAAACATACCCTAAGCCTATATAATATAGCTTAGAAAATTCATGTTTATGCAGACGCAGATATCTAATGCTTGACAAGCCAAGATAAAAAGTAGGCGGACTGGGTAACATACATTCAGGTTACGAACACACAAGTTCTCTGGAACCATCATTAATAAATAAATCGTGGGTATTCGAACAAAAATTATACTGGCGATCCAAGACTTTGCGAGCCATCCTCACTCCTTAAAAAAGAAGGGGGGGGGATATAATATATTATATAATATGACCACATAATATATAAGAGATCAAAACTTTACTGATTTTAATATGACTTTAATAGAATTATTTCAAACTGAGACAAGTGATCGAATAAAATGTACAGTCGGTAACCTCACATAAATTATCATTTTTTAAAAAGAGGTATTGTTATGAATTTAAACTATGTACAGTTGACGCCATCACAAATATTATCAATAAATTGGTAGAAATCCATTGTACAGTCGACGCCCTCACGATATTAATCAAAGTCATTAGATTTGCAAATCTCGTTCATTTTGTAGTTGTGGCGAAAATACTATTACCATTAAATATATAACACAGACTGTTGGTATGCTTGCTATATAAATATCGACCGAGATGATGAAATACATGGCCTTCTAGTACAGTACATCGAACCAAGAATCAGGCTTCAACAATTCTAAAGGTTCTAAACTTTGGCTGGTTTTGAACTATAAATGTCAGCTTACCGACATTACAATTTATAAATAATTGTTGGCTATTACATAATACCAACTGCAGTAATTCAGGCTATAAATTAGCATCTTAACCTAAATCTCCCGCGCGGGGAAAGGTCGTATCACCTCGCAGTGAAACTGCAAAGTCAATATTTATGGTATACAATACGCTATACAAATTCCCTGTTCAAAAAGTCAGTAAGTACAGAAGGGTTATTACAATACATAAACTAACAGCTGACAGTTTAAGCTGGTCTTCTACCTCTTGGAAGCTAGGACTATAATATCACCTTCGAAACTGAAAAATTTGCCTCCTTACCTCCATCTCCCGCTGGGACAGGTCGTATAGTCGCGCACTCTCACTGCAAGAGTAATATTTAAGGGACACAAAACCTATACAAATTCCCTGTCGAAAGTCAATAAGTACAGTACATATTCATTACAATATATTGACTAGCTGTGACAGTTCAAGCAGGTCTTCTACCTCTTTGGATTTTGGGGCTATAATATCAGCTTCGGAACTAAAAAATTAGCTTCCTAACCTTCATTCCGCTGGGACAGGTCGTATAGCCGTGCACTTACACTGCAAGAGTAATATTTAAGGGACACAAAACCTATACAAATTCCCTGTCCAAAGTAAATAAGGCTGATTGTTCAAGCAGGTCTTACTCCTCTTGGGACTATAATATCAGTGTCGAAACTATTTACCTCCGGGTATAGCAGGATTGCTGTTGGCTGAAACGCCAAACATTTGCGCCTATTTACTTTACGTATACCAGGTCCTATGAAAATCGGGGCAGTGGTCTGTTTGTCGCACAAACGGATTCAGCTTTACAGAGTATAATATTAATATTATATCCACTTTGGCCTTCGAGTCATTGTCGACGCATGCTTTACCTATGTCCAATATACAAAGTCTAAAGTTTTATAATGGCACACATCATAATACAGATTTCTTAACGATGATATAAAGTCAAGAGCAGGCATACATCCTAATACAAATTTCCTATCAATTATATAAATTCAAGAGGTTTATAATGGCATAGATTCTAATACAAATATCCTGTTGATGATATAAAGTGGAGATGTTTATAATAGCACATATTCAAATACAAGGATTGATGATACACAAACAATATGTTTATAATAGCACACGTTCTAATACTAATACAGGGATTGATGATACGCAAACAAGATGTTTATATGATGGCACACATCCTAATATAAGGTTTCTATTGATGGTATACATTCATGAGCTTTATAATGGCATACATTCTAAGACGAGGTTCCTGTCGATGATACGAAGACAAAAGTTTTATAACGCAGATACAGACGCACATCCAAATATGTTGTATTTATTGAAAACCAAGATATTGCAGACGTCCTAGAACTCATGGTCTCTTGTCTGTAGTCGACTTTGGGTCAAAATCAGTCCTAGACTTAAGGGTCGAAAGCTCGCACATAACAGCTTCAAAGGCTACATAAAGCTCGGGACACTCACCATGACACTTTAATAAAGTTTTATTGAAAAAATAAATACTGTATATGTGCTAGAGTTTATGGAGTTTCCTGTGCAGCTGGCGGTTGGTCCCTCATGCAGGTCTCGCCTCATAGGGTTTATCAACTTTGCAACCTTCATCACCCTAATCGGGAAGGTTGCTTGCCTAACGCTGGCACGCTACAGCTTCAGTAAAAGTGTATGGAACACTAATCGCAACTACGAAGTTCCTGTCAAATGTAAGACACTGAAGACGTGATGCAGCTTATGGACATATGTTCCCTAATTGCCGGTCGGTCACCTAGCAAGATCTTTGCGACGATTTCCACAGTCCTGGAAAGGATCAAAGGCGACATAGTCGGTAATATTATAACTTATTTATCTTTAATTCTCAGGAATAAGTCTAGATTTGCAGAGATGTTCTATTACACTATTACATAGCGTATAGTACTTGTACCATCCAGGTACTATATTTTATTCATAGAACCAAAAGTGTCACACGATGGCATCGAATAGTAACTAACTTTTTAACTTTGCAAGACGTTTTTAATTGCATTCAACCCTTACTAGTAGCGGAGTCGATGGTGCTAAAATTTTGTGATACCCCAGTTGCTTGGAATGTAAACTAATCCCCACTGGCGGTGCAATATTTCTATCTTGGTGAACGCCTCAGGTACTTTTACAGTTTTCCTCTCAAAATACGTATTATGTCATAAAGCTATATAATATATTTTTTTTTACGCTACGCCTGGAAACTTACATCAGCAGTAATTATTGTGATGTCAGATTACGTGAACAAAAATATATTCTTAAATAAAGAATTACATACTCGACCAGTCTCTTGACCCACAGTAATACTTGATAGGTGTTATTGTGATTCTTTTATTACTTTAAAACTTTATCACATTGTTGCATTATTCACAAGCCACCAGAAGATAACAAACACGTCTCTCATAAAGGACTTTGGACGTCAAACGGAACCATAATATATACATTTTACCTTCCAATAAAATGTGTATTATGTTCCTTAACGTCCAAAGTCCTAATAAGGGCTTCCTGGTGTCCATCCTCATCATTATGAGACACTTACAATGATCTTATATATCAAAGATGGCGGCTTGTGGCTTTCACTTAGTTCACAGATTTAACGGAAGGTGGCGCTGGGAGCGGTAACGGTACGGTACGACATCTATGGGCTGTAATCGGTAGCAAGCGATGTACTCTCATAAAGGACTTTGGACGTTAAGGAACATAATACACATTTTATTGGAAGGTAAAATGTATATAATATAATTGTTTTTTTTTGTGTGGTCTATTGGGTCAAGAAACATTATGGGTAACAAAATTCATTGCAACGTTTTACTTAATATTTTTTTTTAGTCTATAAAATATGTCAGTGTTTGTATTTTAATATATATACAGTTATTTATCGAACACTAAAGAATGAGCATAATATTGACTAAACTAGATAATGCTTTAGCAACTGAGAATCTATATTATACAACAATAATATAAGTAAGGTATCAAGAACAAATATTGAATAGTATAATATTTATTTGTATGGTAGTAGGTGCTTTACAAAAGCGCGCGGGGTCGCCGCGACCCCAAGTGGTCTTCAAGTTAAGTTATTTTTTTACCTATTAACGCTGTCAACCCGAATTTCTTGCTAGCTTCCTAACGCTCTAGTCCCCACTCAATTAAGTGTCGCCGCTCGCACCGCGGAGTTGATCGCACGTGCTGCACGGAGGGGCTAGGGGTCGCGGCGACCCCGCGCGACTTATAGTGCAGTTCAAATTTAAGTAAGTCAATATTTTTATATTATGATTTTAAGCATTTTTTTCACCTTATATTGTCAATTATAAAAATATATAACGTCAATCACCCTTCTTTATACAATTAAAGAGTTATATAAAATACAAAACTGTGTTTGCTTGGTAAACACACGCTACTACTTTTTGTTTTTTCTCTATGTCTATGTGTAACTACGGCAACTTGTTTAGTTCATTAAGTTTTTTGACAGTTACCTATTTATCTTTTACAGAATTATTTCATTATGGCCCAAAATAAGCAGAATCTTCAACCAGAACAAATAAGTGCGATTCTTGAAGACGAAGAAGAAGCTTTTGATGAGACTGACGATGAGTTGATTTTGGAAGGAGACGCAGATACACTTTGGGAATCAGAGCATGAATCCGATTCAGAATTAAGTGATAATGAAGAGCCAACCACATCGATCTACTCCCAACTACCATCCGATTCATCTACGTATTTTTTAGGTAAAGATAAGAGTACTAAATGGAACAAATCTGTTCCCAGCCAAAGAGTAAGACAAAGATCTCATAATATTGTTACTCATTTGCCAGGCTCTAAGGGAGCAGCAAAAGATGCCAAAAGTAAGACTGATTGTTTTTTGTTATTTTTTGATAAAAATATTATAGAATTGATAATGAAACATACAAATGAATATATATCTTCAGTTCGTCATAAAGCGATTGTCAGAACCTGAAGTTGCGACTCCTTCAACGTCTAACACTGGACTGCATTCAATAAAAAGAGGAAGGTCCACGAAAAGGCGACAGGAAAACGACCGCAAAGTGCAATAAGTGCAACAAATTTATCTGTGGCGATCATACAAAGAAAATTTGTGATAATTGTTGAATTATTATAGTAATTACGAAAAACTTATTTCTATACTGTTTTAAACATCTTGTTACGATTTTTTTGTATTTTTCTAAGAATTTAATAAGTAATATGTATAATAAAAGCAATTAAAGTTGATTACTAATTTAAATGTTTCTTATTTCATGCCTATCGATTTGGGCAGAGACTGCAGACCCCGCGCGACTAACAATGTTAGTTTATTGGCGCGCCTAATTAAAGGTTAATAATTCATTAAAATTGTATGTTATAGAAATGAGTAATTTTTTGTTTTTTGTATGATAATTATCTGAAGTATTAAGTTTTCAGTTATTAGTTTCGTGTTATTTATAGTTTGAGTCGTTTTTGAAAATTGGAATTAAATAATGGTATTTGTAGTGTTTCTACAGTTACGGGAAGGGATGATAAATAACCAAACCCAACGAGTGCTGTTTGTACACTGAATTTATTTCTTAATAAAATCTAACAATGTGTAATGTCGGCGAGTATGCTGACACAGCATACGGCGCGCGACACGTTTAACCTAATTAATTATATTGTACTTTGTACATCCTGGGACTCAGGAAGAATGTTGTATACAAGTAAACTAAAACTTAATGTCCATAAAATGTTTCATAATATGTAAAAACAGAAAAGTCAATAATCACTAATTTCACTGTCACTAATTTTAGGGACTGACAATCGCACTGATTTGCACTTTACACTTTTGTTCAACTGAGCACCGGTACTAGGAGGAGGCACCCCCGGCCCCGAAGTAGATGATGATGATGGCTGCTGTTTTGTAGCCAGTTGCGAGAGTTCCAAGTTCGTAGCCTCGACGGCCCGCAGCACCACCGGCACAGTCCCAACTACTGCTGGGGATATCCGAAACTGTTGTCGTCTCGCCTGATGAGCACGGCGGACAGCGTAAATACATCTGACTAGGATCAGCAGTACCAGCGTGACGTAAATCGCAGTATAGTGGTGTACATCGTGTACGCTGACGGGAGAGTAAACCATATCAGCTTCTTGTTTTATGTTCACCAATTGTGTCTCCATTTTATTCCAAGTACGACTGTGGTTGTCCGGTATGAATTCTTCAGGTAGTGTTAAATTTAAAATATCATTTAGTATAGAAGATTCTGGTATTGTAGGTATATTAGGTTTTGTATATAGTTTTGTAAGATAGTTATTGTGTCCGTAAATTGTTACGGTTTTACTCTTTAAAACACATCCCGGCGATATGTCTATGATTCCGTTGCCCTGTAGGCTAATCATTTCCATTGTGTCCGAGCAGAAAAGTCGCACTAGGCAATTCTCGCAGCACGAGAATAACCACCTGTTATTAGCACGTAATTTGATCCACCGCTCTTCGCACCTAATTGTTTTAGTTGTACATAATGTTTTATTGTTTGCATATATGTTACAAAAAGAATAACTTAATTGTTGCTCATAAATAGGTCTATCAAAGGCACATAAAACTTTTCCCGACGGTAAATGCATGCAAAAATGCGTGTCTTCCTCAGATAAGAGAATAAATATCTCCTTTTGCAAATTAAAAGCTATATAAGCTGTTATTGTTTCTATGATGTAACGATTCCCAGGGATACTGAATATTTTGTCTAATTTGAATGCTTCCTTGGAAATTAAAGGTATTTTTATCTCAATAACTAAGAATGACCTTCCAACTTTTGAGTTTATCTTCATGACCTTGTATAACTCCTGCATATTTTCTTCATTGATCGGTAAAGTAATGTCACCTCGTAATTGACTTGAAATGACATGCAGCTGTTCCTGTAACTGTTCTGAGGGTATTAAATGTGCGTCCAAGTGCCCATGAGATAAATCAGTTACTGTATTAATTAAATTATCCTGTATACGCCTCAGATTTGCTATTAAAATCTGAGCGGACAAAATTGATGAAATAGTATTAAGTTGATGTTCATTTGCTGACTGTACTTGATTTAACGTAATAGTAATGTTTTGTAAATGTGACTGTACCATGCTAAATTGCTTATTCATTATATCTTCATTTCTTCGTAAAATGTTCGACTGTGCCTCAATAACGCTTGTTTGATTTTTCAGTAAGCTTCGTAGATGATTAGAATCGTATGAAATCTTCTCTATGTCCTTTTCATATTGTTTCAGGAACCTGTCATCAAGAACTCCAAATAATGTGTTAGCTACGTAACCCACACCATTTATTAGGCCTCTCTTCTGTCGTTTGTTGTTATTAAATTTCAATAATCCATTATAGTGTTCGAGCTCCAATAGTTCATGTTCCAGTTGTTCTGTTATACTAACATACTGTGGGGAGAGTTTCGATGTATCTTTGTGTATATGTTTTACATACTTCTGTAAATATGATAAACTTTCCCAGTACGTCGACATGTTGTAGTAAACAACTAATTTCCAATCATCTCTAATTAGGTTTATGTCAAATTGTTTGTCAAAATAAAGGCTTTGGCTCGAGTTGAAATATGAAACATTGTAACTACTCTGTGCAGGTAAAATTGTAACTAAAAACATTAGAAGGGAAGTAAATATAAAATTACATAATTTATTTCTACGAGGTCGACGTCGAGATGGCGGTAGCTGGTTTGATTGGCTCTCTGTATGTACTCTGCTCGTTGTTTCAGGACTCATGTCATGTTGATCACGATCACTAGAGCTACTGTTAACCTGTATGGTATCGCTCTCCTTGACTGGAAGCAGTGAAATTTTTAAAATTGGCCTTTTTATTACACCATTCATAGTTTTTACCGAAACCACTCGCACGTACCCATCCTTACCTGGATAAACCTCAATAATTCTCCCTAAGGCCCATTTCCCAGGGGGTAAATTGTCCTCCTTGACAAGAACTATGTCGTCAACTTCAATGTTCCTCGATGGATTTTGCCACTTAGACCGCACTTGCAGCTGTTGAAGGTACTCCGATGACCACCTTTTCCAGAAGTTCCTGTTCATGGCCTGTACCATGTGCCATCTTGTATTTAGATTTAAATGTTCAGGTTCGGTCTGCGGTCGGGACAGCAAAGGCCCTCCTATAAGAAAATGTCCTGGGGTCAGGTAATCATCATCAGGACTCTCTGTCAACGCAACTAATGGTCTTGAGTTAAGGCATGCTTCTATCTGCTGTAACAGCGTGCTAAACTCTTCGTAAGTAAGTCGCTGCTCACCAATTACTCGTTGAAGATGATATTTGAGAGATTTGACGGCAGCCTCCCATAAACCACCTGCAAATGGAAATGACGGTGCGTTGAAAATCCATTTAATGTTAAAAGAGTTTGTGTTTGTGAAAAAATTCCTGTCTATTGTAGCCAAAATCTCTTTGTACTCCTTTGTCAACAATCTGTTAGCGCCCTTAAAATTCGTCCCATTGTCACTGTACATATGACTAGGAGTGCCCCGTCTGGCACAAAACCAACGAAAGGCTACTAGAAATCCAGGGGTGCTGAGGTCTGATACGAGCTCTAAATGAACGGCCTTGGTCGATAGGCATACGAACACGGCAACGTATCCTTTAGTTGTTTTTATTCCCCGTCCCTTTTGTGCTTTAATATCAAAGTGTCCTGTGAAATCCACACCTGTATGGCTAAATGGACGAGACGGTGTAACGCGTGCTTCTGGCAGATCAGCCATGATCTGTTGATGATTCTGATGACTGTAACGCCTGCATTTAACACACTTACGTAATTCTCTTTTTACTGTACGTAGCCCGCTAAGTATCCAGTATTTGTACCTAATGTGTGCTAAGGTAAGTCTGAGGCCACCATGTAAAGTTAAGTTATGCGCCTGTTGTATAATAAGATCCGTGAGACGACTATGATTTGATAAAATTATCGGATTTTTCGCACAACCATCTAAATGAGATTTATTAAGTCGCCCTCCAATTCTCAGTATGCCGTCATCCTTGCTAATGAACGGATTTAAGCATAATATTTTACTATTCCTAGGTAATTTCTTATTCTGTTTTAAGCAATAAATTTCGTCCTTAAATTCTATCGATTGTACTGTTTTAATTATAATATCATATGCATTTTCCATTTCAACAGCTGACAAATATGGCTGAAGATGCACATTATGTTTGTTGCGAAGCCAATGAATGTAACGTGATAACCATGCCACTGTTGTTGCGACACGTGCCAACGAACTGTATTCATTCATTATTTGTAAAATTAAAGTCTTTTGTTTTATGTTAGTTGATAAGGTAGCGTTCACACTAGTTTTAATTTCTTTGTCGTAGGTATTTATATAAGAAATGTTTTTAATTTCACTAACATCTAATCTGTTAAGCCATTCTGGACCCCACCATAACGAATGTGATTCTAGTTGAGAAACTGTTAATCCTCTTGTAGCACAGTCTGCTCCATTTTTCTCTGAACTCACATGATGCCAACGCGAAGGTTCTACGATATCTACAATCTTTTTCACTCTGGTGGATACAAATTTTTGCCATCTGTTACTGTCTCCTTGAATCCAGCCTAAAGCAATCATAGAATCACTCCAGAAATGTGCCTCATATTGAACGTCTGTCAGCGTTGCTAGTACCTTATTCATAAGGCATGCCAAAAGATGTGCGCTACATAATTCAAGCTTCGGCAAAGTCAACTTATTCTTTAAAGGAGCAAGTTTTGTTTTAGCCGTAAGTAGCTTCGTTGTGCACTCGCCCTTACTTTTGGTAGTGGTAATGTACACCACGCTTGCGTAAGCTTTTTCCGAGGCGTCACAAAACCCGTGTATAATATATTTATGTGTATCACCTAAATATCTTGGTAATTTAAATCTGTCTAATTGTTGAAAATCCTGTTTTAATATTTTCCAGTCACAAATTATATGCTGAGGCAGCTCATTATCCCAAGTAATGTTTTGTTCGGACCAAGTTCTTTGAAATAAAACCTTAGCTCTGATTGTAAGTGGTGAGAGCCAGCCCAGCGGGTCAAAAATCTTCGAAATGTTAGAAAGTAATTGTCGTTTTGTAAGATGATCTTCAATATCTAAATCTACGAATTTATTTTGAAATGTGAATAAGTCTGTTCTAGGACTCCAACGTAACCCTAATGTTTTTCGTGATTCAGCACATTTAAAATCTAGCGAAATGTCCAATTGTTCTGGTGCTAAGTTTTGTGTTAACTCTGTACTATTACTCGACCATTTACGAATATTCATTCCTGCTGTGTTAAAAATGTCAATAATTTGTTTCTGTAACTCTCTAGCTTTCTCCACTGAACTCGCACCTGTAAGGAGATCGTCCATGTAGAATGACGTCATAATCGCATGTGCTGCTAATGGAAAATCACCCTTATTGTCTAGCGCAAGCTGTTTTAGCGTTCGCATGGCAAGAAAAGGTGCCGCTTTGGTTCCATATGTAATTGTTGTCAATTGATATTCTTGTAGTAATCCTTGAGGCGGAGAAGAACTCGATCTTACATCTAATAAGCTATCTCTCCAGATGATTCTCTGAAGATGCTGGTCACACTCTCTGACGTATGTTTGTCTGTACATTTTTTCCAAATCAGAGGTGATGACAATTTTATGCTTACGCCACGATAAAATTAAACTATGTAAATAGCTTTGTAGATTCGGGCCTTGAAGCATTAAATCATTTAGACTATAACCCGATGAAGTTTTAGCCGACGCATTGAACACAGTTCGCAATTTAGTTGTTGTGGAATCAGCTTTTAATACTCCGTGGTGCGGGAGGTAATATGACACGTCCACCTTTTTTTTACAGGTTTCATATGTCCTAATCTTAAATACTCTTGCATAAATAGTTTGTAATTTTCAGAAAACTCTACATTTTTTGTCATTTTACGTTCTAAATTATATAATTGTGCCACAGCTTTTGATCTAGAGGTCCCCAGATGTTTCTCAAAATCCTTTTTCATTGGAATGGCAACTTCATATTTTCCGTTTTGTAACCGCTTTGTGGTCGTTTGGTACAGCTGTTCGCAATACTCTTCTTCCTCCGAGCGAGCACTAGAGGTACCTTGAACTTCTTCAAGTTCCCAATACTGCGAAATATCGGCTAAATTGTTCAGAACAACACAGCAGTTAAATGTTCTAACATCGCCTGACAAGATCCACCGTACTCGCGTCTGTTGTGCCATGGGCGCCTTGTTTGGGCCCTTGATAAGGCCATCCATCAAAATGTCAGAATAAACACTCGCATCTAAGAGCATGTCAATTGGTGTCGAAATATTGAAGTCAGGATCCGCCAGTCTTATGTTTTGTAGGTGTGACCACGATTGTTTATTAAATGTTCTATTCGGTAAATTATTTATAACTTTATTTATAACAATAGCCTGTGTTGAAAATTGATAGTCATCGTAAATAGACATACAATTTAACGTAACAACTCCTTTTCCTTGTTTAGAGCCATATCCTATTCCAGAAATTGATGCATGATGGTTTTGTCTAGGCAGACCTAGCAGTTGGGCGGCGTGTTCCGAAACCAACGAAATTTGAGAGCCTTGGTCTAAGAGTGCTCTTAAAACTACGTAAGTACCATCATAAGTTTGTATCTTTAATAGTAATGTAGTTAATAAAATTTCCTCATTATCCGTAGCTATATAGTTAACATTATGATTTTTATTAGGTGTAAAGTTATTATTATTAGGTAAGTTAGTTGTAGGCATGTAACTCGACGACGGTGCCGACGTGACGACGGGCTGTACTTGCGTAATCGATGACGTCGAATATGTGGCATGAGGTAAGGATCGGTGTGCTCTGAAAACTGCGTAATAACCATCGTGTAGAATGGTGTTGTGATCCCCATGACATTGTTTACAACGTTTTGCAGAAGTACATCCATTAGCATCGTGTTTGTAAAGACAATTTTGACAAACGTGTAATTTTAAAACCGTCCTCATTTTTTCCTCGGCCGACAACTTAGTAAACTTATTACATTTAAATAAAATATGGTTCTGCTGACATAGCGGACAGTTCCACGTGCTTGTTGCTGCAATTTGATAATGCGGTTTCGCAATATATTTGCCTTTTATATATTTTGTGTTATATTGTGTATTAATTAAATGCGACGAAGAGGGCTTTGGTGTGAAAGTTTGAGCTTTTCGTTTCTGTATAGGTTCTAAAGCTGTGAACTTATTTTCTAGAAAATTCATGAGCTCATCCAGCGTGGGTAGCTCTCGTGGATTTTTACGACCTTCTTGATAATCACTGTACGTGACAGGGTCCATTTTTTTCGTAATTAGATGAACAATTAGCGGGTCCCATGTGGAAGTGTTAATGCCTAGATTTTGTATGGCATTTACACTCTCCATTGATGTATCATAGAGACATCTTATTTCGTAAGCTGACTGTTTGTAAGAAACTGGTTGATTCAAAAATATTTCTATCTGTTTTGTGAAAAGCAATTGACGATTATTATACCGATGAGTGAGAAGCTCCCATGCGGTATCGTAATTTTCAGCGGAAATATGCAGATGTTGTATAAGACGCTCGGCTTCTCCTCTTAATTTACCCTTTAAGTGTTGCATTTTTTGACCTTTTGTTAGTAAATTATTGTTGTGTATACTTTCAGAAAATAAGTCGTAAAATGTAGGCCACTGTGTGTATTTGCCTGTAAATACTGGGATATCTATTTGCGGCGTGGCTTGTTGGATGTGAACTGCGGAAGCTAATTTTTTGTTTAATGAGCGTTTAATGCCCTTGTAGGAATTTTCGTAATAGGAAAATTCATTATCGTAGTCTATGTTAGTGCCTTGTAAAATATTATCAATCTCTAAATGTAAGGAATCTATGTTAGTAAAGCGAGACTGGATATTCCGCAACTCGTCCTCTAACTCCCATTTATCACAAATTTTATCCACGTCGATGTTGTTTATTAACCTAGAAAATGCCCTAAAATTTGTACGTTGAAGCGATAATAGTTTTTCAACATCAGTATATGCCTGTGCTGGCGGTGCTGGCGGTGCCTGTGCTGGCGGTGCCTGTTCTCGCGAAGGCGACGGTGTTACCGAGTGTTTACCAACGGACAGACCTGTTTGATCTAATCTTGTAGGTTGATAGGAAGAAATCTTATAGCGGACATTATTGTAGAAGTGACTTGCCACCTCGTATTTATTGATTTTCGACGAAATATGGATCGTCAGGTTGGCCGCACCGACTGAGCTTATCATTGTTCGAATTAAACTCAGCCCAGAGCCTGTCTAAATTCGCAAGTCTTTCCTCAAGATATCCACGTGTCTTACGGGATGGTGAATCTTTCTTAAAATTAGTTTCGATGCGCTTAATTTCTTCAAGGATCGCGTTTTGCTGTTGAATTAGTTTGTCCATTGTGAAGAGAAAGTATGGAAAGATCTTACTTGGTTCTGTGGTTTACTCTCCTGCGGGACTGCTGTCGATGCTGTCGCTGTCACTGCTGCACAGGAGCCTCACGGTGTAGGTGTAGTGAACGTTAACACGTCACTAAATAGTTTTGACTGTATGTCACTGCAACTGTTCGTCACTGGTTTAACACTGTATGTGCTAAATTTTGTGGAAAGTCACTGGTGTCCTCACTACGCGACGCGGATGAAAGGATGCTGTACGCGTATGTACCGCGGCGCGAGAGTAAGGCCTTTAATCAACGAAGGACCAAAAAGAACTGTAGTGTTTCCACAGTTACGGGAAGGGATGATAAATAACCAAACCCAACGAGTGCTGTTTGTACACTGAATTTATTTCTTAATAAAATCTAACAATGTGTAATGTCGGCGAGTATGCTGACACAGCATACGGCGCGCGACACGTTTAACCTAATTAATTATATTGTACTTTGTACAGTATTCAAAACAAATTTATTGAAAAAAGTGATAATGGCGTCTGCTGTCGAGTTTATATGGATCAAGCAGTTTTCATCAGCAAAAAAAAATATGTATTTAATTTTGTATATTAAATAAGCTCACAACCAAACTGTTATCATCAAGTAGACCGTTTAAGTTATGTGCCTCTAGCTTGTTATGTAATTTGTTTACTGTGGCAGCTGAAAACACATTAAGCCTGACCACTAATACTCTTCCTATATTATGATTTATTTGGTAGAAATTAAATTTAGGATCAATCAATCAATCGATCAATAACTTATTTCATCACAAGAATGTAGTAACAAAATGATGGAAAAAGTATTATTATGTGGCTGACATTCTGCCATACAATAGCTTGTGATTTAAAAAAAAAACATTATAATATTATACTAGTTACTAATTAAGCCATTTTTTTGGCCAGTAATGTAAATTTATAACAACTATTAAAAATTACAATTTATTAAATTATTATTTCATACAAATAATACAATGTCATATAAATAAAAAAAAGAATAAAAAGATTTGGTATAAAATGATGTATGATGGAAATAAAACTAAATACTGTGCTTAAAATAATTTTCATAATTAAGGTAAATAGTAGTTACCAAGTACGTATAATATTGTTACTGTGTTGTATAACATAGTGGTTTGTCCATGGACAAACTCACCTCACCAATAATAATATATCAATGATTAAGGACATAGTCCATTGAATCCAAGGAGTTAAGAGGCGGAATACTGTCTACAAAACATATTATGTACAAAAATATGTCTACGTGTAATTTTTCAAAAATATTGTCACCTTATTACATTCAAAGCGATGTAACCAGCAAAGTGTTTCAAAATTATGAATACATTATTTTCATAATGAAGTAATCACCACTATTTCAGTGAATAGTATACACGCTTAAATTCATAATTATGAATACGCGACAAATTTCAATAATTTTTTACTTTATTACAATGTAAACAATAATTGTATCAATAATATGGATACACTTATAACATTTTAGCATTTTTCACTTTTCTGCAAATATGTTTTGATTGCCACAAAAATGTACTCGGGGTATGTTCCAATAAGATTTTTTCTTTTTCTTTTCGCACAGCCGTAACTACAAATGGTAGAAACATGAAATTTGGACTAATGAATTTGTAAAAAATCCCTTTTTGCAACTCCAATAAAAACAGAGGGATTTTTCTAGTCTGTCTGTATGTCTGTGGCATCGTAGCTCCCAAACGGATGAACCGATTTTGATGTAGTTTTTTTTGTTTGAAAGCTGACGTGGTCATGTTAAAACACTAAAGCTATCATTCAACAAAATAAATTTGCTTACTGCTGAACAATTCAACAATTCGAGTGTTACTTAAAAAATAGTTTTACTTTTATGACTGGAAAAAACACAAAAAGAAAAGAATTATCAAATTTATTACAGTCGATCAGAAATTTACCTAGATATATATTTCAGAAACTATTTTTGTTAGGTTTTTACTTCTACCCTCACTACTATATTTATGATATTTTAATATATTAATTTTGTTTATCATACAAAATGTTAGCTTGCGTGTCTGCAAACTATACTTACATTACAGATATAAGTTTGACGTTCATTTATGTGTGTTCGTCTGTTTGCCTGTGGCATCGTAACTACTAAATGGATGGACCGATATTGATATACTTTTTTTATTTTTATTCAAAGCTGACGAGATCGCAATAATTCATCATCAGTTCATTCACTGTTTGACTATTCAGGGGCTAGTTAAAAAATTATTGTGCTTTTCTGACTGAAAAAAACATGAAAAGACATGAATTATCCAATTTATTGCAATCGATCAGAAATTTTACGCGAACATAATATCCTACTACTATTATAAAGACGAAAGTTTGTAAGTATGGATGTATGGATGTTTGTTACTCTTTCACGTAAAAACTACTGAATGGATTTGAATGAAACTTTACCACAATATAGCTTATACATCAGAATAACACATAGGCTACAATTTTTGAGGTTTCTAATGTGAGGTCGTAAAAAACACATTTTTTGCGCTTACATTGCAAACGCTGACTGAATCCTACAAGATAGATCAAAACAATGTACTACAGTATTGTACAACTTAAAAAGGTCTACAAAAAAGTCCGTGATGGTATATGTTTATCTCTTAGGAATAACCCACAATAACCATTTTTTTTCCTTTACTTTGTACGAGAAATAATGGCTTATTTACGAAGCGATTTTAAGCAATACAGTATTAATCCTTATCCAATTAAGTATCTTAAATACATTGTGCATTTAATAAAGATCAATATGGCTTTTTACAGCATGTAAATTAAATAAATATTTTCGAAGATATCACAGATTTAAAATGCAGAGTCATAGCAATTTCGGCGATAAATACCGTTTCGGATTGTAATTATCGTTTTTAATTTGAGATTGTAATTATCGTTAAATGTAGTTTATAGGAGCATACTGCAGTAGCTACCTATAGACCTATGATTAGGGCTATGCAGTGCTTAGTTACCGTATTTCTTACTTATTACTAGACTAGACGGGACGAACCTGAAGTCCACGCGAACGAAGTCACGGGCAAAAGCTAGTTATTTATATTTCAGAGACTGTTTTTATCAGGTTTTTACTTCTACCCTCAAACTATACATAATATGATGAAAACGAAACCAGAAATATTTAGTCACGAGTTTGTACAACAGAGTTAATTTACAGTCATCGTTCGCACTTCGCAATATTCATTATTCAGTAATTAATTTTTTTGGGTTTGTTTTTTGTTTTTTAGCTTAGGTAATCCAAATGGTGTCATGATTTTATTTTATTTATCTGGCAACACCGCTCCTGCGCTCCCACCTTCATCTCTTGATGGGTGTGGAGGGAGAGGAGCGGTGAGGTAGTGGTGGGCAGTCGGGCGCGGTCATTCTGGTGGAGGCGCTAAAGATGGAAGTACTGGTCTTGTAATTGGGATACTCGACAGGATATTGCTGCCCTAATTACTCAAGTGTAAAAGCTAATAAATTAATAATTATTATATACTGAAGATTGAAGTTTTATTAAACTTCAGAAGAGGGGTAAAACACCCAAGGTATGTACGCTCACTTATATATTAAAGCAATCAAGTATAATATTTGAATAACTTTTACTTAAATTGATATAATACCACTCAACTTTTAGATTTATTAGTGGGTATGTCGAAAAAACGTTATGTAGGTATCTAAATAAATTCTAGATCAATTATGATGTAATTATACTTACACACATGACAATTATTGCACTCGGTCGAGGCTACTCTTCGACAGTGCATATAAAACACATGACAATACATTGCACATGGTTGAGGCTACTCTTCGACAGTGCACATCACACACATGACAATTATTGCACTCGGTCGAGGCTACTCTTCGACAGTGCATATAAAACACATGACAATACATTGCACATGGTCGAGGCTACTCTTCGACAGTGCACATCACACACATGAAAAATTATTGCACTTGGTCGAGGCTACTCTTCGACAGTGCACATCACACACATGACAAATTATTGCACTGGGTCGAGGCTACTCTTCGACAGTGCACATCACACACATGACAAATTATTGCACTTGGTCGAGGCTACTCTTCGACAGTGCACATCACACACGACAAATTATTGCACTTGGTCGAGGCTACTCTTCGACAGTGTACATCACACACATGACAAATTATTGCACTTGGTCGAGGCTACTCTTCGACAGTGCACATCACACACATGACAAATTATTGCACTTGGTCGAGGCTACTCTTCGACAGTGTACATCACACACATGACAAATTATTGCACTTGGTCGAGGCTACTCTTCGACAGTGCACATCACACACATGACAAATTATTGCACTTGGTCGAGGCTACTCTTCGACAGTGCACATCACACACATGACAAATTATTGCACTTGGTCGAGGCTACTCCTCGACAGTGCACATCACACACATGACAAATTATTGCACTTGGTCGAGGCTACTCTTCGACAGTGCACATCACACACATGACAAATTATTGCACTTGGTCGAGGCTACTCTTCGACAGTGTACATCACACACATGACAAATTATAGCACTTGGTCGAGGCTACTCTTCGACAGTGCAAATCACACACATGACAAATTATTGCACTTGGTCGAGGCTACTCTTCAACAGTGTACATCACACACATGACAAATTATTGCACTTGGTCGAGGCTACTCTTCGACAGTGCACATCGCACACATGACAAATTATTGCACTTGGTCGAGGCTACTCTTCGACAGTGCACATCACACACATGACAAATTATTGCACTTGGTCGAGGCTACTCTTCAACAGTGTACATCACACACATGACAAATTATTACACTTGGTCGAGGCTACTCTTTGACAGTGCACATAACACACATGACAAATTATTGCACTTGGTCGAGGCTACTCTTCGACAGTGCACATCGCACACATGACAAATTATTGCACTTGGTCGAGGCTACTCTTCGACAGTGCACATCACACGCATGACAAATTAATGCATTTGGTCGAGGCTAATCTTCGACAGTGTACATCACACACATGACAATTTCAGTCACATCGTCAGTGCAGTTTTATTTTCAGTTTTAACGATTCGCTTTAAAATCTTTGTTATACTTAGACATTTACATGAGAATATTGTCATTACAAAGTTTTAACAATAAAATATGATATTAGCATTAACTTCAATGTGGGTAGATAAATATATATATATAACCTCAATAGAATATAATGTATCGAGACGCAAAGTTCTTTATAATAAGGTTATTATCAATAGTATTGATCCACGTAATTAATCATTTTATGCATTTGGTAATATACCTAATTATGAAGTTAAAAAGTATTTTTGTAAGGCACGTTTGCGTCCTAGATAACTTTGTCATAATTGATAAAATGAGTATATTTCTATAAAATCTGATTTTAGTAAATAACAATTAAGATTCCCACACCATATTTGTTGAAATCATACATCAAATATCTTTATTCGTTAATATGTTAATAATAAAAACACTTTATACTATTTAAATCAGAATTATGTTATATGGATGGTGGATACAAATGATGATAAAATAATTAATCTTATGCAATATGCACAAAACCATTATGATCGTTTTAATATTTTTGCAAATGTTTTATGCAACGTGTTGGTGGGTTCTCGTAACGACTTTTGTTTAGGATATTAAATTTATTACTTGTAAAGGAGTAAGTTAATGAAATTCAAACAAAACTATTATTATACTATTTAACTGTCTATTGGTTTATTAATGCAAGTACCTACCTATAGAATGGAATTATATTTTAATATTTTCTTGAGTGAACTAGGGTTGTTCACTGGATTGACTTGAGTGAACTAGGGTTGTTCGCTGGATTGACTTGAGTGAACTAGGGTTGTTCGCTGGATTGACTTGAGTGAACTAGGATTGTTCGCTGCATTGACTTGAGTGAACTATGATTGTTCGCTGGACTAACTTGAGTGAACTATGATTGTTCGCTGGACTAACTTGAGTGAACTATGATTGTTCGCTGGATTGACTTGAGTGAACTAGGGTTGTTCGCTGGATTGACTTGAGTGAACTAGGGTTGTTCGCTGGATTGACTTGAGTGAACTAGGGTTGTTCGCTGGATTGACTTGAGTGAACTAGGGTTGTTCGCTGGATTGACTTGAGTGAACTAGGGTTGCTCGCTGGATTGACTTGAGTGAACTAGGGTTGTTCGCTGGATTGACTTGAGTGAACTAGGGTTGTTCGCTGGATTGACTTGAGTGAACTAGGGTTGTTCGCTGGATTGACTTGAGTGAACTAGGGTTGTTCGCTGGATTGACTTGAGTGAACTAGGGTTGTTCGCTGGATTGACTTGAGTGAACTAGGGTTGTTCGCTGGATTGACTTGAGTGAACTAGGGTTGTTCGCTGGATTGACTTGAGTGAACTAGGGTTGTTCGCTGGATTGACTTGAGTGAACTATGATTGTTCGCTGGACTAACTTGAGTGAACTATGATTGTTCGCTGGACTAACTTGAGTGAACTATGATTGTTCGCTGGACTAACTTGAGTGAACTATGATTGTTCGCTGAACTATCTTGACTGAACTAACATGACTGAAAGAGGTTGAACTATGATTGTTCGCTGGACTAACTTGAGTGAACTATGATTGTTCACTGGATTGACTTGAGTGAACTATGATTGTTCGCTGGACTAACTTGAGTGAACTATGATTGTTCGCTGGACTAACTTGAGTGAACTATAATGATTGTTTGCTGGACTAACTTGAGTGAACTATGATTGTTCGCTGGACTAACTTGAGTGAACTATGATTGTTCGCTGGACTAACTTGAGTGAACTATGATTGTTCGCTGGATTGACTTGAGTGAACTAGGGTTGTTCGCTGGATTGACTTGAGTGAACTAGGGTTGTTCGCTGGATTAACTTGAGTGAACTAGGGTTGTTCGCTGGATTGACTTGAGTGAACTAGGGTTGTTCGCTGGACTAACTTGAGTGAACTATGATTGTTCGCTGGACTAACTTGAGTGAACTATGATTGTTCGCTGGACTAACTTGAGTGAACTACGATTGTTCGCTAGACTAACTTGAGTGAACTATGATTGTTCGCTGGACTAACTTGAGTGAACTATGATTGTTCGCTGGACTAACTTGAGTGAACTATGATTGTTCGCTGGACTAACTTGAGTGAACTATGATTGTTCGCTGGACTAACTTGGGTGAACTATGATTGTTCGCTGGACTAACTTGAGTGAACTATGATTGTTCGCTGGACTAACTTGAGTGAACTATGATTGTTCGCTGGACTAACTTGAGTGAACTATGATTGTTCGCTGGACTAACTTGAGTGAACTATGATTGTTCGCTGGACTAACTTGAGTGGACTATTATTGTTCGCTGGACTAACTTGAGTGAACTATGATTGTTCGCTGGACTAACTTGAGTGAACTATGATTGTTCACTGGACTAACTTGAGTGAAATATGATTGTTCGCTGGACTAACTTGAGTGAGCTAGGATTGTTCACTGGATTAATTTGAGTGAGCTAGGATTGTTCACTGGATTAATTTGAGTGAGCTAGGATTGTTCACTGGATTAATTTGAGTGAGCTAGGATTGTTCACTGGATTAATTTGAGTGAGCTAGGATTGTTCACTTACGTTATTTATTTTACTATACATATTTATATTTAATCTAATTCTTAATTTAACTTTGTTCCTATTTAAATAGGTTAAAGACTTTACAGTTTTACAACAACAAATTTAGCATAGTAGCGAAAGAATGTGATATTCTTTTGAATTATTAATTGATTAATTTATTTTACTGTTATTACATACCTGTTATACTCGTACCTCTCATTATGTATCATGAAATAACTTGTGTGGCTGTCTACTCGTATGGTTTTATTTGCAATTTCAGTGATGCCGCAAGAATTAAGTGAAGGAGAAACTTCTCCAACGACACCTCCAAGGAGTAGACACAGGAGGAAGAGATGTCGTTCGACATCTTCATCTAACGAGGAAAATACGTCCTCTAGATCACGCAGGAAATCTAGCAGGCTTTCGACAACAGATGTGCTGAAACTTTTAGCTAATTTCAAAGGCGAGCAAGGTACTGGATTACATTTTAATAATCTTCACAACGTAATACCTGAATTCAACCCATCGAACAGAGCCCAAACTATTGAAATGTGGCTTAAGAAAGTCAATGAATGTGCCCGAATCTATGGATGGAATGAAAAGCAAATCGTTCACTTCTCTTTGCAAAAATTCGGTGGACTAGCCAAAAAGTGGTTTGAATCTCTCCCAACTGTTGTATATTCATGGAGCGAATGGCAGGCAAAACTTTTGAAGGCGTTCCCTAGTGAAGAAAATTATGGACGTCTTCTGGAGGAGATGTTGAGTCGGACCTCGCGACGTGATGAAAGCTTGCGTGAATATTTTTATGATAAGCTAAGTTTATTAAATAGGTGCGAAATAACTGGCAGAAAGGCAGTAGACTGTATTGTGCATGGGTTAAGTGAGGGTTCAATTAAGACTGGTGCTCAGACTCTCGACTGTCAGGAACCTGAAGGATTATTAACTTTCCTATGCTCTCAGCGGTCATATCCACAACAATCCAATTATCATAGTCAAGATAGGGGTAATCAAAGACCTATGCATAGGAATACTATAAGTTCGTCTAATAATAGTTTAAATAGCGTAATTTGCTATAATTGTCGTTCTAAGGGACACCCGTATTACAATTGCCCAAATCAGATAATTAGATGCAAGCATTGCTTTAGGGTTGGTCACGATAATAAGGATTGTAAGTTTACTCCACTACAGCGTTCAGTTTTGCAAAATAAAAATGATTTTTCCTCCGAAAAGTAACTTTAAAAATAACTGTTTCCGATAGATCTAGCAATAAATTTATTAAACGAATATTAATTAATGATTAATGATAAAGAATATGAAGCTTAAATAGATTTCGGTAGTGAGTGCAGTCTCATGCGTAAATATGAAGCCGAAGTCTTAAAGCTATCTAAACATTACGATGGTACCTGTGGTAAGTGCGCCAGTTCCCGGGTTTTCCAAAAAGGGGTAAAGCTTATGAATCTGTTATTGTGGCAGATAGGATGAGAACGTGGGTTAATGTAAAGGCATTAGATGTACAATTATAGCGATCATATTGGCTCAGGCACAGACAGTGATAGGTATTGAAATACAAGCGAGTTAGCTTTGTTGCCAGTCATTTTTTGTTTTAAGTAAGAATAATAATAATCAAATAATTGTTAACCTTAAAAATTTTGTGATTATGAAAGATATATAAATAAAATGTCATGATATTATAATTATTGTAACAATTCTAATTGTCATTGTTAAGCTTGTATTTGTGTTAGCGTTGTATTTTGTTAACAAAAACAAATATTCTTTATATACATTATTTAAGATAGTATGCACTTATGACTTTAAATTATTGTTAAAGCAAATTAGAGCTATGGAAATTGTGACTATTTAATTAAATTGATTTTAGATTTAGGACTGATGTAATATACCATTATTATACTGAATATGCACTACCTACTTAAAAACTATTTAATGTATTATATACTTATATAGATAGATGAGATAGATAACTGTTTTGATATATTATATTTTTATTTAACTATTAAGTCTTACTGACTGCCCACATCTACGTGCGCCAGGAGGCTGCACGTTACAGGATGGCCGAATGTCATGATTTTATTTTATTTATCTGGCAACACCGCTCCTGCGCTCCCACCTTCATCTCTTGATGGGTGTGGAGGGAGAGGAGCGGTGAGGTAGTGGTGGGCAGTCGGGCGCGGTCATTCTGGTGGAGGCGCTAAAGACGGAAGTACTGGTCTTGTAATTGGGATACTCGACAGGATATTGCTGCCCTAATTACTCAAGTGTAAAAGCTAATAAATTAATAATTATTATATACTGAAGATTGAAGTTTTATTAAAATGGAGTCATTTAAAACTACAATTTTTATTATTTTAAAATATGGAATGTTTTTCATTTTGCCCGTGTTACTTTATATTATTTATATTTACAATATTACTAATATAGAACGATGTTATCGTTTAGTTTTGATCATATAGTTTGAGGGTAGAGAATAAAAACCGATGAAAGTAGTCTTTGAAATATATACGTTCGCGTGAATCGCAGTTATACCTATTACACTAAGGGCCGATTTTTCAATAGTCAGATAACTACACGTCTGTTAAGCTAGAAAGGTCAAGTCAGCAGAATCACTCGTTTTATATCTCAACATTTAGTGCTCATTTAGTGCTAATTAAATGCTGATAACAGACATTTAGTGCTCTGTTAGGTAGGCCAAAAAATAGAACACTGCTAACTTTTCATGAAGCTAGCAGAATACCATTCGTCACCGCGCTATAATACAGTTGCAGCGAAAGGCACATGAGCTAATAATTTAGTGCTCATTTAGTGCTGCTTAAGCGCTGATAACAGATATTTGGTGCTGTGATAGTTGGAACAGAAATAATTTTAACTAGGTATATGAAACTTTTGCGTTAGTTCACCGTTTCTGAGATAAAAGCAGTGTTTCAATAGATAATTATTACAAGTTTGATATAGTGTTTAGTAACCGATGAATTTAAAAAAAAATATTACTATTATTATACAAAAGTTTAAAATATATACTAATATTGATATAGATTAGTAAGAAGAGTCAGTTCAGTCATAATTATTTAGCTAATTTCTTTATTTTGCTATAAATTGCAATTAAATTTAAATACTGGATAGTCCCTAGTCTTATGATCATCAGTTACGGTATACAGGGTGTAAAATAAGTTAGTGATAATGCTTTTGGATGTATACAGTGCCTCATAAGTAGAATTTACTGTGAAAAAGTACAAACGCTGAAAGACTTTCTTTTGATTTCATTAATATATTATTATGTCTTGAGTATCATTTTATTCATTGAATGTATTACATATTATGTGCAGGTGTAAAAAAATAAATAAATAATATAAACACTTATTTTCAGTTGTCATAGATAGGTATTATAAATAATATTATTATAGATGGTTAGTTAGACAGATAATATATTATAGCCCCCTGGCAAACAAATGTTGTGAAATTAAGATACAAATACCTATAAAATATAGAACGTGTGAACGTTACGAGAACAATCGACTGTGACGTCACGTTTTTGTAGTAGACATTACACCAGCCCAAACGATAATAATATATTTTGAACAAATATAGTTTTGCGAAAAAGAGATACAGTTTTATAAGTAATAAATTAAAACTTCAATGTTTTAAATCTGATCCTAATCCTTATTTTAGATTTTGCTCATCTTTTTATTTTTTGAGTAATGAGTCCAAATGTAAATAAATTGATCATCTAATAGCCCAGTTAATTAGGTCACGGAATAAATGTTATTTGAACCGGTACTAATTCAAATAAATTAAAGTTAGTGAATGTCGTAAATCATTATCAAATTTCACCTGAGTAAATATAACAATAATAATCTCGGTTTTATCAACATTGACTATATAATTGTTATACATTATGGTAAATTCTTATTATGTAGAATAAATTCACTGTCATAAAAACAATTTTTAATAACACAACTTGTTTTTTATTGACAAATTAGTTATATTTCAAAGATTTTATGTTGTTATGTTAGATACAATTTAAATATATTATATCTAGCAATATCCCGCGAAACAATTATAACCACAACCTGCAAGCAGATGAGTGAGTGTACGCATAGGCATGCGTTTGATGCACCTCCCTCCTCCCACACTGCTTATGCGTACACTCGCAAGCAAAAAACATGAAAACACCACCACCACACAAGCAATAATGTTAACACGATCGTGCAAAGTCCCACCACCATGCAGGTTGCAAAACTCGACGCGCGTTTCGCTCCGACCCCGGAGCAGCCTCAGGATGTTGACTCTGCGAACAATGTTCGTTAAGTGATGCCGCCCGCCAAAACACCGCCTTATATTCCCTACAGCTACTACCCCTATCAACTAGTACCCCCACCAAACAAGTTAATAAGAGGTGATGAAGTAAGGTTAGTTTGGTCATTCAACAATGCAATTCTATTCTTGTTCTTTACTTTAATTATTTCTAACTGTTCCAACACGCTCAGTCGAAAGCCTTTATCACATTTATGTAATATCTTATAGGAATGACCATCTGGTATATTATGACTACTATCTAAAAGATGTTTGGCAAAATGTGATTTATCATGATGACCATTTCTATAAGCCGCGATATGTTCTTTATACCGAGTCTCAAAGTTACGTCCAGTCTGACCTACGTATACACTGTCGCATTCAGGACAATCGATTCTGTATACACCTGATTGATACTTTAAATCAATCCGGTCTTTATTATTACATAATTGATTTTTTAAAGTATTATTCGTCCTAAATGCGACATGCATATCGTTATTTTTCATTATTTTGGATAAACGTGCAGATACCTCACCCATGTAGGTCAAACTGGACTTATATCTAACTACTTCCTTATCAGAGGTCCCTGCGTACAAAAACTTAACCAATTCCTTTTTATTTTTAATATTTAACATATTATCAATTATTTTGGGATTGTACCCATTTGCCTCAGCAATTTGATAAATTATGCTTAACTCTTTTTGGTAATTTACTCTACTAAGAGGAACAGAAACTAATCTGTGAATATAACTATGAAAGGCCGCGTGTTTGTGTTGCCAAGGATGACATGAGGATGCATGAATAGTAGTATTAGTATACGTCGGTTTGCGAAAGATCCCAAAACTGTGTTTATTATCAACTCTAGTGATAGATAAATCTAGAAAATTGAGAGTATTATTATCTTCACATTCTAGTGTGAATTTTATTTTAATATGTTTTTTATTAAGATTTTTAGAAATACGTCCAGTTGTCTCTGTGTACCCGTCCAACAAAGTATGCAGTCATCTACATATCTATAGTAATATAAAATGCTCTTATTATTAACAATATTTCTCTGTTCAAAATCGTCCATAAATATTTCAGCCAGCAAAGGACTCAGTGGTGAGCCCATTGCTAGACCGTCTTGTTGAACAAAGAACTGATTGTTAAATCTAAAGTAGTTTTGTTCCATGCAGACTTTAGTAAGGGAAAACAATTCATCACCTTCACCAGGAGGTAAACGTTGTTCCAATGCATTACCCAAAATACCCAACGTTGTCTCACACGGGATATTAGTGAATAAACTATCTACATCAAGCGAGACTAATTTGCAACGGGGTGGCAAAGTCACATTTTTAATATGATCTTCTAATTGTAAGCTATTTTTTATAGCATAAGGTGGTCTAAATGAAAGCTTTTGCTTAATAATGTAATTAAGTGACTTTGCTAACTCGTATGCTGGTGCACCTATGTATGAGACAACTGGACGCATAGGAATATCAGTTTTGTGAATCTTTGGCAAGCCGTAAAGTGATAGCGCGCGAGGATTCATTGGAATTAGTTTCCTCTTTGCTGATTCGGTTTGGAAAAAGTGTGAATTTTTGTTTATGGCTAATTTGACCTTAGCCACAAACTTATTTGTTGGGTCAGAAGATACCCTTAGAAATTGGTCACAACGAATCACGTTATTAACTTTCTCCGAGTAATCGTCGCGCCTCATCACCACTATTGTGTTACCCTTATCCGCTTTAGATACAACCAAGTCATTATTAGTTATTGTTTGTTTTAATGACTTCAAAGCAACTTCTTCAGGGTTTATCGAAAAACCGGAAGGAGTACCCTTGATTTCATTAGCTAGTAGACCCTTAACCATATTGTCCTTCTTATTAATCAAAACTGCCATTTCCGAATCTACCGCAAGCATTTCCAAGGCATTTTGATTAATCTTAGGAGAAATATTAGATTTAAGACCCTTTTCCAGAAGTGTCATCTCATCCTTGGCAAACTGGACATTGGCTAAGTTTTTGACGCGAGGGTGGAAAGAAAAAGGTTCAGGCTGTGATTCTGTATAGGATTGTACATTCCTCTTTTTATTTACTAAAGTCTGAAGCTTTTTCTTTTGACTAACATACTTAGCATGCACTTCGATTGATGCGAAACTACGTGCTTTTTCATCCAAACAATCGAATTCTAAGTTATGTAATTTGAATGAGAGCTCGGTATAAAGAACTTTGAGATGTAGTTTTAAATTGTCTCTAACGGTAAACCAATGACGCGTCTCTTCGTTAAGCCAGATGGACTCTGCTTTTTTAATAGCCGTATTGGCGGCTCGACTGTGCGTGTTGGTTTTAACATTAATATAACTGGGAACAACATTAAGATGTTTGCATTGTTGATTGAACCAAATATTTTGGGCGGCAACTCGATGTAATTTTGTTAGCTTTTGTAATTTTGTTAGATATTTGGTTCAATCAACAATGCAAACATCTTAATGTTGTTCCCAGTTATATTAATGTTAAAACCAACACGCACAGTCGAGCCGCCAATACGGCTATTAAAAAAGCAGAGTCCATCTGGCTTAACGAAGAGACGCGTCATTGGTTTACCATTAGAGACAATTTAAAACTACATCTCAAAGTTCTTTATACCGAGCTCTCATTCAAATTACATAACTTAGAATTCGATTGTTTGGATGAAAAAGCACGTAGTTTCGCATCAATCGAAGTGCATGCTAAGTATGTTAGTCAAAAGAAAAAGCTTCAGACTTTAGTAAATAAAAAGAGGAATGTACAATCCTATACAGAATCACAGCCTGAACCTTTTTCTTTCCACCCTCGCGTTAAAAACTTAACCAATGTCCAGTTTGCCAAGGATGAGATGACACTTCTGGAAAAGGGTCTTAAATATAATATTTCTCCTAAGATTAATCAAAATGCCTTGGAAATGCTTGCGGTAGATTCGGAAATGGCAGTTTTGATTAATAAGAAGGACAATATGGTTAAGGGTCTACTAGCTAATGAAATCAAGGGTACTCCTTCCGGTTTTTCGATAAACCCTGAAGAAGTTGCTTTGAAGTCATTAAAACAAACAATAACTAATAATGACTTGGTTGTATCTAAAGCGGATAAGGGTAACACAATAGTGGTGATGAGGCGCGACGATTACTCGGAGAAAGTTAATAACGTGATTCGTTGTGACCAATTTCTAAGGGTAAGTAAGTCGCTGCTCACCAATTACTCGTTGAAGATGATATTTGAGAGATTTGACGGCAGCCTCCCATAAACCACCTGCAAATGGAAATGACGGTGCGTTGAAAATCCATTTAATGTTAAAAGAGTTTGTGTTTGTGAAAAAATTCCTGTCTATTGTAGCCAAAATCTCTTTGTACTCCTTTGTCAACAATCTGTTAGCGCCCTTAAAATTCGTCCCATTGTCACTGTACATATGACTAGGAGTGCCCCGTCTGGCACAAAACCAACGAAAGGCTACTAGAAATCCAGGGGTGCTGAGGTCTGATACGAGCTCTAAATGAACGGCCTTGGTCGATAGGCATACGAACACGGCAACGTATCCTTTAGTTGTTTTTATTCCCCGTCCCTTTTGTGCTTTAATATCAAAGTGTCCTGTGAAATCCACACCTGTATGGCTAAATGGACGAGACGGTGTAACGCGTGCTTCTGGCAGATCAGCCATGATCTGTTGATGATTCTGATGACTGTAACGCCTGCATTTAACACACTTACGTAATTCTCTTTTTACTGTACGTAGCCCGCTAAGTATCCAGTATTTGTACCTAATGTGTGCTAAGGTAAGTCTGAGGCCACCATGTAAAGTTAAGTTATGCGCCTGTTGTATAATAAGATCCGTGAGACGACTATGATTTGATAAAATTATCGGATTTTTCGCACAACCATCTAAATGAGATTTATTAAGTCGCCCTCCAATTCTCAGTATGCCGTCATCCTTGCTAATGAACGGATTTAAGCATAATATTTTACTATTCCTAGGTAATTTCTTATTCTGTTTTAAGCAATAAATTTCGTCCTTAAATTCTATCGATTGTACTGTTTTAATTATAATATCATATGCATTTTCCATTTCAACAGCTGACAAATATGGCTGAAGATGCACATTATGTTTGTTGCGAAGCCAATGAATGTAACGTGATAACCATGCCACTGTTGTTGCGACACGTGCCAACGAACTGTATTCATTCATTATTTGTAAAATTAAAGTCTTTTGTTTTATGTTAGTTGATAAGGTAGCGTTCACACTAGTTTTAATTTCTTTGTCGTAGGTATTTATATAAGAAATGTTTTTAATTTCACTAACATCTAATCTGTTAAGCCATTCTGGACCCCACCATAACGAATGTGATTCTAGTTGAGAAACTGTTAATCCTCTTGTAGCACAGTCTGCTCCATTTTTCTCTGAACTCACATGATGCCAACGCGAAGGTTCTACGATATCTACAATCTTTTTCACTCTGGTGGATACAAATTTTTGCCATCTGTTACTGTCTCCTTGAATCCAGCCTAAAGCAATCATAGAATCACTCCAGAAATGTGCCTCATATTGAACGTCTGTCAGCGTTGCTAGTACCTTATTCATAAGGCATGCCAAAAGATGTGCGCTACATAATTCAAGCTTCGGCAAAGTCAACTTATTCTTTAAAGGAGCAAGTTTTGTTTTAGCCGTAAGTAGCTTCGTTGTGCACTCGCCCTTACTTTTGGTAGTGGTAATGTACACCACGCTTGCGTAAGCTTTTTCCGAGGCGTCACAAAACCCGTGTATAATATATTTATGTGTATCACCTAAATATCTTGGTAATTTAAATCTGTCTAATTGTTGAAAATCCTGTTTTAATATTTTCCAGTCACAAATTATATGCTGAGGCAGCTCATTATCCCAAGTAATGTTTTGTTCGGACCAAGTTCTTTGAAATAAAACCTTAGCTCTGATTGTAAGTGGTGAGAGCCAGCCCAGCGGGTCAAAAATCTTCGAAATGTTAGAAAGTAATTGTCGTTTTGTAAGATGATCTTCAATATCTAAATCTACGAATTTATTTTGAAATGTGAATAAGTCTGTTCTAGGACTCCAACGTAACCCTAATGTTTTTCGTGATTCAGCACATTTAAAATCTAGCGAAATGTCCAATTGTTCTGGTGCTAAGTTTTGTGTTAACTCTGTACTATTACTCGACCATTTACGAATATTCATTCCTGCTGTGTTAAAAATGTCAATAATTTGTTTCTGTAACTCTCTAGCTTTCTCCACTGAACTCGCACCTGTAAGGAGATCGTCCATGTAGAATGACGTCATAATCGCATGTGCTGCTAATGGAAAATCACCCTTATTGTCTAGCGCAAGCTGTTTTAGCGTTCGCATGGCAAGAAAAGGTGCCGCTTTGGTTCCATATGTAATTGTTGTCAATTGATATTCTTGTAGTAATCCTTGAGGCGGAGAAGAACTCGATCTTACATCTAATAAGCTATCTCTCCAGATGATTCTCTGAAGATGCTGGTCACACTCTCTGACGTATGTTTGTCTGTACATTTTTTCCAAATCAGAGGTGATGACAATTTTATGCTTACGCCACGATAAAATTAAACTATGTAAATAGCTTTGTAGATTCGGGCCTTGAAGCATTAAATCATTTAGACTATAACCCGATGAAGTTTTAGCCGACGCATTGAACACAGTTCGCAATTTAGTTGTTGTGGAATCAGCTTTTAATACTCCGTGGTGCGGGAGGTAATATGACACGTCCACCTTTTTTTTACAGGTTTCATATGTCCTAATCTTAAATACTCTTGCATAAATAGTTTGTAATTTTCAGAAAACTCTACATTTTTTGTCATTTTACGTTCTAAATTATATAATTGTGCCACAGCTTTTGATCTAGAGGTCCCCAGATGTTTCTCAAAATCCTTTTTCATTGGAATGGCAACTTCATATTTTCCGTTTTGTAACCGCTTTGTGGTCGTTTGGTACAGCTGTTCGCAATACTCTTCTTCCTCCGAGCGAGCACTAGAGGTACCTTGAACTTCTTCAAGTTCCCAATACTGCGAAATATCGGCTAAATTGTTCAGAACAACACAGCAGTTAAATGTTCTAACATCGCCTGACAAGATCCACCGTACTCGCGTCTGTTGTGCCATGGGCGCCTTGTTTGGGCCCTTGATAAGGCCATCCATCAAAATGTCAGAATAAACACTCGCATCTAAGAGCATGTCAATTGGTGTCGAAATATTGAAGTCAGGATCCGCCAGTCTTATGTTTTGTAGGTGTGACCACGATTGTTTATTAAATGTTCTATTCGGTAAATTATTTATAACTTTATTTATAACAATAGCCTGTGTTGAAAATTGATAGTCATCGTAAATAGACATACAATTTAACGTAACAACTCCTTTTCCTTGTTTAGAGCCATATCCTATTCCAGAAATTGATGCATGATGGTTTTGTCTAGGCAGACCTAGCAGTTGGGCGGCGTGTTCCGAAACCAACGAAATTTGAGAGCCTTGGTCTAAGAGTGCTCTTAAAACTACGTAAGTACCATCATAAGTTTGTATCTTTAATAGTAATGTAGTTAATAAAATTTCCTCATTATCCGTAGCTATATAGTTAACATTATGATTTTTATTAGGTGTAAAGTTATTATTATTAGGTAAGTTAGTTGTAGGCATGTAACTCGACGACGGTGCCGACGTGACGACGGGCTGTACTTGCGTAATCGATGACGTCGAATATGTGGCATGAGGTAAGGATCGGTGTGCTCTGAAAACTGCGTAATAACCATCGTGTAGAATGGTGTTGTGATCCCCATGACATTGTTTACAACGTTTTGCAGAAGTACATCCATTAGCATCGTGTTTGTAAAGACAATTTTGACAAACGTGTAATTTTAAAACCGTCCTCATTTTTTCCTCGGCCGACAACTTAGTAAACTTATTACATTTAAATAAAATATGGTTCTGCTGACATAGCGGACAGTTCCACGTGCTTGTTGCTGCAATTTGATAATGCGGTTTCGCAATATATTTGCCTTTTATATATTTTGTGTTATATTGTGTATTAATTAAATGCGACGAAGAGGGCTTTGGTGTGAAAGTTTGAGCTTTTCGTTTCTGTATAGGTTCTAAAGCTGTGAACTTATTTTCTAGAAAATTCATGAGCTCATCCAGCGTGGGTAGCTCTCGTGGATTTTTACGACCTTCTTGATAATCACTGTACGTGACAGGGTCCATTTTTTTCGTAATTAGATGAACAATTAGCGGGTCCCATGTGGAAGTGTTAATGCCTAGATTTTGTATGGCATTTACACTCTCCATTGATGTATCATAGAGACATCTTATTTCGTAAGCTGACTGTTTGTAAGAAACTGGTTGATTCAAAAATATTTCTATCTGTTTTGTGAAAAGCAATTGACGATTATTATACCGATGAGTGAGAAGCTCCCATGCGGTATCGTAATTTTCAGCGGAAATATGCAGATGTTGTATAAGACGCTCGGCTTCTCCTCTTAATTTACCCTTTAAGTGTTGCATTTTTTGACCTTTTGTTAGTAAATTATTGTTGTGTATACTTTCAGAAAATAAGTCGTAAAATGTAGGCCACTGTGTGTATTTGCCTGTAAATACTGGGATATCTATTTGCGGCGTGGCTTGTTGGATGTGAACTGCGGAAGCTAATTTTTTGTTTAATGAGCGTTTAATGCCCTTGTAGGAATTTTCGTAATAGGAAAATTCATTATCGTAGTCTATGTTAGTGCCTTGTAAAATATTATCAATCTCTAAATGTAAGGAATCTATGTTAGTAAAGCGAGACTGGATATTCCGCAACTCGTCCTCTAACTCCCATTTATCACAAATTTTATCCACGTCGATGTTGTTTATTAACCTAGAAAATGCCCTAAAATTTGTACGTTGAAGCGATAATAGTTTTTCAACATCAGTATATGCCTGTGCTGGCGGTGCTGGCGGTGCCTGTGCTGGCGGTGCCTGTTCTCGCGAAGGCGACGGTGTTACCGAGTGTTTACCAACGGACAGACCTGTTTGATCTAATCTTGTAGGTTGATAGGAAGAAATCTTATAGCGGACATTATTGTAGAAGTGACTTGCCACCTCGTATTTATTGATTTTCGACGAAATATGGATCGTCAGGTTGGCCGCACCGACTGAGCTTATCATTGTTCGAATTAAACTCAGCCCAGAGCCTGTCTAAATTCGCAAGTCTTTCCTCAAGATATCCACGTGTCTTACGGGATGGTGAATCTTTCTTAAAATTAGTTTCGATGCGCTTAATTTCTTCAAGGATCGCGTTTTGCTGTTGAATTAGTTTGTCCATTGTGAAGAGAAAGTATGGAAAGATCTTACTTGGTTCTGTGGTTTACTCTCCTGCGGGACTGCTGTCGATGCTGTCGCTGTCACTGCTGCACAGGAGCCTCACGGTGTAGGTGTAGTGAACGTTAACACGTCACTAAATAGTTTTGACTGTATGTCACTGCAACTGTTCGTCACTGGTTTAACACTGTATGTGCTAAATTTTGTGGAAAGTCACTGGTGTCCTCACTACGCGACGCGGATGAAAGGATGCTGTACGCGTATGTACCGCGGCGCGAGAGTAAGGCCTTTAATCAACGAAGGACCAAAAAGAACTGTAGTGTTTCCACAGTTACGGGAAGGGATGATAAATAACCAAACCCAACGAGTGCTGTTTGTACACTGAATTTATTTCTTAATAAAATCTAACAATGTGTAATGTCGGCGAGTATGCTGACACAGCATACGGCGCGCGACACGTTTAACCTAATTAATTATATTGTACTTTGTACAGTATTCAAAACAAATTTATTGAAAAAAGTGATAATGGCGTCTGCTGTCGAGTTTATATGGATCAAGCAGTTTTCATCAGCAAAAAAAAATATGTATTTAATTTTGTATATTAAATAAGCTCACAACCAAACTGTTATCATCAAGTAGACCGTTTAAGTTATGTGCCTCTAGCTTGTTATGTAATTTGTTTACTGTGGCAGCTGAAAACACATTAAGCCTGACCACTAATACTCTTCCTATATTATGATTTATTTGGTAGAAATTAAATTTAGGATCAATCAATCAATCGATCAATAACTTATTTCATCACAAGAATGTAGTAACAAAATGATGGAAAAAGTATTATTATGTGGCTGACATTCTGCCATACAATAGCTTGTGATTTAAAAAAAAAACATTATAATATTATACTAGTTACTAATTAAGCCATTTTTTTGGCCAGTAATGTAAATTTATAACAACTATTAAAAATTACAATTTATTAAATTATTATTTCATACAAATAATACAATGTCATATAAATAAAAAAAAGAATAAAAAGATTTGGTATAAAATGATGTATGATGGAAATAAAACTAAATACTGTGCTTAAAATAATTTTCATAATTAAGGTAAATAGTAGTTACCAAGTACGTATAATATTGTTACTGTGTTGTATAACATAGTGGTTTGTCCATGGACAAACTCACCTCACCAATAATAATATATCAATGATTAAGGACATAGTCCATTGAATCCAAGGAGTTAAGAGGCGGAATACTGTCTACAAAACATATTATGTACAAAAATATGTCTACGTGTAATTTTTCAAAAATATTGTCACCTTATTACATTCAAAGCGATGTAACCAGCAAAGTGTTTCAAAATTATGAATACATTATTTTCATAATGAAGTAATCACCACTATTTCAGTGAATAGTATACACGCTTAAATTCATAATTATGAATACGCGACAAATTTCAATAATTTTTTACTTTATTACAATGTAAACAATAATTGTATCAATAATATGGATACACTTATAACATTTTAGCATTTTTCACTTTTCTGCAAATATGTTTTGATTGCCACAAAAATGTACTCGGGGTATGTTCCAATAAGATTTTTTCTTTTTCTTTTCGCACAGCCGTAACTACAAATGGTAGAAACATGAAATTTGGACTAATGAATTTGTAAAAAATCCCTTTTTGCAACTCCAATAAAAACAGAGGGATTTTTCTAGTCTGTCTGTATGTCTGTGGCATCGTAGCTCCCAAACGGATGAACCGATTTTGATGTAGTTTTTTTTGTTTGAAAGCTGACGTGGTCATGTTAAAACACTAAAGCTATCATTCAACAAAATAAATTTGCTTACTGCTGAACAATTCAACAATTCGAGTGTTACTTAAAAAATAGTTTTACTTTTATGACTGGAAAAAACACAAAAAGAAAAGAATTATCAAATTTATTACAGTCGATCAGAAATTTACCTAGATATATATTTCAGAAACTATTTTTGTTAGGTTTTTACTTCTACCCTCACTACTATATTTATGATATTTTAATATATTAATTTTGTTTATCATACAAAATGTTAGCTTGCGTGTCTGCAAACTATACTTACATTACAGATATAAGTTTGACGTTCATTTATGTGTGTTCGTCTGTTTGCCTGTGGCATCGTAACTACTAAATGGATGGACCGATATTGATATACTTTTTTTATTTTTATTCAAAGCTGACGAGATCGCAATAATTCATCATCAGTTCATTCACTGTTTGACTATTCAGGGGCTAGTTAAAAAATTATTGTGCTTTTCTGACTGAAAAAAACATGAAAAGACATGAATTATCCAATTTATTGCAATCGATCAGAAATTTTACGCGAACATAATATCCTACTACTATTATAAAGACGAAAGTTTGTAAGTATGGATGTATGGATGTTTGTTACTCTTTCACGTAAAAACTACTGAATGGATTTGAATGAAACTTTACCACAATATAGCTTATACATCAGAATAACACATAGGCTACAATTTTTGAGGTTTCTAATGTGAGGTCGTAAAAAACACATTTTTTGCGCTTACATTGCAAACGCTGACTGAATCCTACAAGATAGATCAAAACAATGTACTACAGTATTGTACAACTTAAAAAGGTCTACAAAAAAGTCCGTGATGGTATATGTTTATCTCTTAGGAATAACCCACAATAACCATTTTTTTTCCTTTACTTTGTACGAGAAATAATGGCTTATTTACGAAGCGATTTTAAGCAATACAGTATTAATCCTTATCCAATTAAGTATCTTAAATACATTGTGCATTTAATAAAGATCAATATGGCTTTTTACAGCATGTAAATTAAATAAATATTTTCGAAGATATCACAGATTTAAAATGCAGAGTCATAGCAATTTCGGCGATAAATACCGTTTCGGATTGTAATTATCGTTTTTAATTTGAGATTGTAATTATCGTTAAATGTAGTTTATAGGAGCATACTGCAGTAGCTACCTATAGACCTATGATTAGGGCTATGCAGTGCTTAGTTACCGTATTTCTTACTTATTACTAGACTAGACGGGACGAACCTGAAGTCCACGCGAACGAAGTCACGGGCAAAAGCTAGTTATTTATATTTCAGAGACTGTTTTTATCAGGTTTTTACTTCTACCCTCAAACTATACATAATATGATGAAAACGAAACCAGAAATATTTAGTCACGAGTTTGTACAACAGAGTTAATTTACAGTCATCGTTCGCACTTCGCAATATTCATTATTCAGTAATTAATTTTTTTGGGTTTGTTTTTTGTTTTTTAGCTTAGGTAATCCAAATGGTGTCATGATTTTATTTTATTTATCTGGCAACACCGCTCCTGCGCTCCCACCTTCATCTCTTGATGGGTGTGGAGGGAGAGGAGCGGTGAGGTAGTGGTGGGCAGTCGGGCGCGGTCATTCTGGTGGAGGCGCTAAAGATGGAAGTACTGGTCTTGTAATTGGGATACTCGACAGGATATTGCTGCCCTAATTACTCAAGTGTAAAAGCTAATAAATTAATAATTATTATATACTGAAGATTGAAGTTTTATTAAACTTCAGAAGAGGGGTAAAACACCCAAGGTATGTACGCTCACTTATATATTAAAGCAATCAAGTATAATATTTGAATAACTTTTACTTAAATTGATATAATACCACTCAACTTTTAGATTTATTAGTGGGTATGTCGAAAAAACGTTATGTAGGTATCTAAATAAATTCTAGATCAATTATGATGTAATTATACTTACACACATGACAATTATTGCACTCGGTCGAGGCTACTCTTCGACAGTGCATATAAAACACATGACAATACATTGCACATGGTTGAGGCTACTCTTCGACAGTGCACATCACACACATGACAATTATTGCACTCGGTCGAGGCTACTCTTCGACAGTGCATATAAAACACATGACAATACATTGCACATGGTCGAGGCTACTCTTCGACAGTGCACATCACACACATGAAAAATTATTGCACTTGGTCGAGGCTACTCTTCGACAGTGCACATCACACACATGACAAATTATTGCACTGGGTCGAGGCTACTCTTCGACAGTGCACATCACACACATGACAAATTATTGCACTTGGTCGAGGCTACTCTTCGACAGTGCACATCACACACGACAAATTATTGCACTTGGTCGAGGCTACTCTTCGACAGTGTACATCACACACATGACAAATTATTGCACTTGGTCGAGGCTACTCTTCGACAGTGCACATCACACACATGACAAATTATTGCACTTGGTCGAGGCTACTCTTCGACAGTGTACATCACACACATGACAAATTATTGCACTTGGTCGAGGCTACTCTTCGACAGTGCACATCACACACATGACAAATTATTGCACTTGGTCGAGGCTACTCTTCGACAGTGCACATCACACACATGACAAATTATTGCACTTGGTCGAGGCTACTCCTCGACAGTGCACATCACACACATGACAAATTATTGCACTTGGTCGAGGCTACTCTTCGACAGTGCACATCACACACATGACAAATTATTGCACTTGGTCGAGGCTACTCTTCGACAGTGTACATCACACACATGACAAATTATAGCACTTGGTCGAGGCTACTCTTCGACAGTGCAAATCACACACATGACAAATTATTGCACTTGGTCGAGGCTACTCTTCAACAGTGTACATCACACACATGACAAATTATTGCACTTGGTCGAGGCTACTCTTCGACAGTGCACATCGCACACATGACAAATTATTGCACTTGGTCGAGGCTACTCTTCGACAGTGCACATCACACACATGACAAATTATTGCACTTGGTCGAGGCTACTCTTCAACAGTGTACATCACACACATGACAAATTATTACACTTGGTCGAGGCTACTCTTTGACAGTGCACATAACACACATGACAAATTATTGCACTTGGTCGAGGCTACTCTTCGACAGTGCACATCGCACACATGACAAATTATTGCACTTGGTCGAGGCTACTCTTCGACAGTGCACATCACACGCATGACAAATTAATGCATTTGGTCGAGGCTAATCTTCGACAGTGTACATCACACACATGACAATTTCAGTCACATCGTCAGTGCAGTTTTATTTTCAGTTTTAACGATCCGCTTTAAAATCTTTGTTATACTTAGACATTTACATGAGAATATTGTCATTACAAAGTTTTAACAATAAAATATGATATTAGCATTAACTTCAATGTGGGTAGATAAATATATATATATAACCTCAATAGAATATAATGTATCGAGACGCAAAGTTCTTTATAATAAGGTTATTATCAATAGTATTGATCCACGTAATTAATCATTTTATGCATTTGGTAATATACCTAATTATGAAGTTAAAAAGTATTTTTGTAAGGCACGTTTGCGTCCTAGATAACTTTGTCATAATTGATAAAATGAGTATATTTCTATAAAATCTGATTTTAGTAAATAACAATTAAGATTCCCACACCATATTTGTTGAAATCATACATCAAATATCTTTATTCGTTAATATGTTAATAATAAAAACACTTTATACTATTTAAATCAGAATTATGTTATATGGATGGTGGATACAAATGATGATAAAATAATTAATCTTATGCAATATGCACAAAACCATTATGATCGTTTTAATATTTTTGCAAATGTTTTATGCAACGTGTTGGTGGGTTCTCGTAACGACTTTTGTTTAGGATATTAAATTTATTACTTGTAAAGGAGTAAGTTAATGAAATTCAAACAAAACTATTATTATACTATTTAACTGTCTATTGGTTTATTAATGCAAGTACCTACCTATAGAATGGAATTATATTTTAATATTTTCTTGAGTGAACTAGGGTTGTTCACTGGATTGACTTGAGTGAACTAGGGTTGTTCGCTGGATTGACTTGAGTGAACTAGGGTTGTTCGCTGGATTGACTTGAGTGAACTAGGATTGTTCGCTGCATTGACTTGAGTGAACTATGATTGTTCGCTGGACTAACTTGAGTGAACTATGATTGTTCGCTGGACTAACTTGAGTGAACTATGATTGTTCGCTGGATTGACTTGAGTGAACTAGGGTTGTTCGCTGGATTGACTTGAGTGAACTAGGGTTGTTCGCTGGATTGACTTGAGTGAACTAGGGTTGTTCGCTGGATTGACTTGAGTGAACTAGGGTTGTTCGCTGGATTGACTTGAGTGAACTAGGGTTGCTCGCTGGATTGACTTGAGTGAACTAGGGTTGTTCGCTGGATTGACTTGAGTGAACTAGGGTTGTTCGCTGGATTGACTTGAGTGAACTAGGGTTGTTCGCTGGATTGACTTGAGTGAACTAGGGTTGTTCGCTGGATTGACTTGAGTGAACTAGGGTTGTTCGCTGGATTGACTTGAGTGAACTAGGGTTGTTCGCTGGATTGACTTGAGTGAACTAGGGTTGTTCGCTGGATTGACTTGAGTGAACTAGGGTTGTTCGCTGGATTGACTTGAGTGAACTATGATTGTTCGCTGGACTAACTTGAGTGAACTATGATTGTTCGCTGGACTAACTTGAGTGAACTATGATTGTTCGCTGGACTAACTTGAGTGAACTATGATTGTTCGCTGAACTATCTTGACTGAACTAACATGACTGAAAGAGGTTGAACTATGATTGTTCGCTGGACTAACTTGAGTGAACTATGATTGTTCACTGGATTGACTTGAGTGAACTATGATTGTTCGCTGGACTAACTTGAGTGAACTATGATTGTTCGCTGGACTAACTTGAGTGAACTATAATGATTGTTTGCTGGACTAACTTGAGTGAACTATGATTGTTCGCTGGACTAACTTGAGTGAACTATGATTGTTCGCTGGACTAACTTGAGTGAACTATGATTGTTCGCTGGATTGACTTGAGTGAACTAGGGTTGTTCGCTGGATTGACTTGAGTGAACTAGGGTTGTTCGCTGGATTAACTTGAGTGAACTAGGGTTGTTCGCTGGATTGACTTGAGTGAACTAGGGTTGTTCGCTGGACTAACTTGAGTGAACTATGATTGTTCGCTGGACTAACTTGAGTGAACTATGATTGTTCGCTGGACTAACTTGAGTGAACTACGATTGTTCGCTAGACTAACTTGAGTGAACTATGATTGTTCGCTGGACTAACTTGAGTGAACTATGATTGTTCGCTGGACTAACTTGAGTGAACTATGATTGTTCGCTGGACTAACTTGAGTGAACTATGATTGTTCGCTGGACTAACTTGGGTGAACTATGATTGTTCGCTGGACTAACTTGAGTGAACTATGATTGTTCGCTGGACTAACTTGAGTGAACTATGATTGTTCGCTGGACTAACTTGAGTGAACTATGATTGTTCGCTGGACTAACTTGAGTGAACTATGATTGTTCGCTGGACTAACTTGAGTGGACTATTATTGTTCGCTGGACTAACTTGAGTGAACTATGATTGTTCGCTGGACTAACTTGAGTGAACTATGATTGTTCACTGGACTAACTTGAGTGAAATATGATTGTTCGCTGGACTAACTTGAGTGAGCTAGGATTGTTCACTGGATTAATTTGAGTGAGCTAGGATTGTTCACTGGATTAATTTGAGTGAGCTAGGATTGTTCACTGGATTAATTTGAGTGAGCTAGGATTGTTCACTGGATTAATTTGAGTGAGCTAGGATTGTTCACTTACGTTATTTATTTTACTATACATATTTATATTTAATCTAATTCTTAATTTAACTTTGTTCCTATTTAAATAGGTTAAAGACTTTACAGTTTTACAACAACAAATTTAGCATAGTAGCGAAAGAATGTGATATTCTTTTGAATTATTAATTGATTAATTTATTTTACTGTTATTACATACCTGTTATACTCGTACCTCTCATTATGTATCATGAAATAACTTGTGTGGCTGTCTACTCGTATGGTTTTATTTGCAATTTCAGTGATGCCGCAAGAATTAAGTGAAGGAGAAACTTCTCCAACGACACCTCCAAGGAGTAGACACAGGAGGAAGAGATGTCGTTCGACATCTTCATCTAACGAGGAAAATACGTCCTCTAGATCACGCAGGAAATCTAGCAGGCTTTCGACAACAGATGTGCTGAAACTTTTAGCTAATTTCAAAGGCGAGCAAGGTACTGGATTACATTTTAATAATCTTCACAACGTAATACCTGAATTCAACCCATCGAACAGAGCCCAAACTATTGAAATGTGGCTTAAGAAAGTCAATGAATGTGCCCGAATCTATGGATGGAATGAAAAGCAAATCGTTCACTTCTCTTTGCAAAAATTCGGTGGACTAGCCAAAAAGTGGTTTGAATCTCTCCCAACTGTTGTATATTCATGGAGCGAATGGCAGGCAAAACTTTTGAAGGCGTTCCCTAGTGAAGAAAATTATGGACGTCTTCTGGAGGAGATGTTGAGTCGGACCTCGCGACGTGATGAAAGCTTGCGTGAATATTTTTATGATAAGCTAAGTTTATTAAATAGGTGCGAAATAACTGGCAGAAAGGCAGTAGACTGTATTGTGCATGGGTTAAGTGAGGGTTCAATTAAGACTGGTGCTCAGACTCTCGACTGTCAGGAACCTGAAGGATTATTAACTTTCCTATGCTCTCAGCGGTCATATCCACAACAATCCAATTATCATAGTCAAGATAGGGGTAATCAAAGACCTATGCATAGGAATACTATAAGTTCGTCTAATAATAGTTTAAATAGCGTAATTTGCTATAATTGTCGTTCTAAGGGACACCCGTATTACAATTGCCCAAATCAGATAATTAGATGCAAGCATTGCTTTAGGGTTGGTCACGATAATAAGGATTGTAAGTTTACTCCACTACAGCGTTCAGTTTTGCAAAATAAAAATGATTTTTCCTCCGAAAAGTAACTTTAAAAATAACTGTTTCCGATAGATCTAGCAATAAATTTATTAAACGAATATTAATTAATGATTAATGATAAAGAATATGAAGCTTAAATAGATTTCGGTAGTGAGTGCAGTCTCATGCGTAAATATGAAGCCGAAGTCTTAAAGCTATCTAAACATTACGATGGTACCTGTGGTAAGTGCGCCAGTTCCCGGGTTTTCCAAAAAGGGGTAAAGCTTATGAATCTGTTATTGTGGCAGATAGGATGAGAACGTGGGTTAATGTAAAGGCATTAGATGTACAATTATAGCGATCATATTGGCTCAGGCACAGACAGTGATAGGTATTGAAATACAAGCGAGTTAGCTTTGTTGCCAGTCATTTTTTGTTTTAAGTAAGAATAATAATAATCAAATAATTGTTAACCTTAAAAATTTTGTGATTATGAAAGATATATAAATAAAATGTCATGATATTATAATTATTGTAACAATTCTAATTGTCATTGTTAAGCTTGTATTTGTGTTAGCGTTGTATTTTGTTAACAAAAACAAATATTCTTTATATACATTATTTAAGATAGTATGCACTTATGACTTTAAATTATTGTTAAAGCAAATTAGAGCTATGGAAATTGTGACTATTTAATTAAATTGATTTTAGATTTAGGACTGATGTAACTATTTAATGTATTATATACTTATATAGATAGATGAGATAGATAACTGTTTTGATATATTATATTTTTATTTAACTATTAAGTCTTACTGACTGCCCACATCTACGTGCGCCAGGAGGCTGCACGTTACAGGATGGCCGAATGTCATGATTTTATTTTATTTATCTGGCAACACCGCTCCTGCGCTCCCACCTTCATCTCTTGATGGGTGTGGAGGGAGAGGAGCGGTGAGGTAGTGGTGGGCAGTCGGGCGCGGTCATTCTGGTGGAGGCGCTAAAGACGGAAGTACTGGTCTTGTAATTGGGATACTCGACAGGATATTGCTGCCCTAATTACTCAAGTGTAAAAGCTAATAAATTAATAATTATTATATACTGAAGATTGAAGTTTTATTAAAATGGAGTCATTTAAAACTACAATTTTTATTATTTTAAAATATGGAATGTTTTTCATTTTGCCCGTGTTACTTTATATTATTTATATTTACAATATTACTAATATAGAACGATGTTATCGTTTAGTTTTGATCATATAGTTTGAGGGTAGAGAATAAAAACCGATGAAAGTAGTCTTTGAAATATATACGTTCGCGTGAATCGCAGTTATACCTATTACACTAAGGGCCGATTTTTCAATAGTCAGATAACTACACGTCTGTTAAGCTAGAAAGGTTAAGTCAGCAGAATCACTCGTTTTATATCTCAACATTTAGTGCTCATTTAGTGCTAATTAAATGCTGATAACAGACATTTAGTGCTCTGTTAGGTAGGCCAAAAAATAGAACACTGCTAACTTTTCATGAAGCTAGCAGAATACCATTCGTCACCGCGCTATAATACAGTTGCAGCGAAAGGCACATGAGCTAATAATTTAGTGCTCATTTAGTGCTGCTTAAGCGCTGATAACAGATATTTGGTGCTGTGATAGTTGGAACAGAAATAATTTTAACTAGGTATATGAAACTTTTGCGTTAGTTCACCGTTTCTGAGATAAAAGCAGTGTTTCAATAGATAATTATTACAAGTTTGATATAGTGTTTAGTAACCGATGAATTTAAAAAAAAATATTACTATTATTATACAAAAGTTTAAAATATATATTAATATTGATATAGATTAGTAAGAAGAGTCAGTTCAGTCATAATTATTTAGCTAATTTCTTTATTTTGCTATAAATTGCAATTAAATTTAAATACTGGATAGTCCCTAGTCTTATGATCATCAGTTACGGTATACAGGGTGTAAAATAAGTTAGTGATAATGCTTTTGGATGTATACAGTGCCTCATAAGTAGAATTTACTGTGAAAAAGTACAAACGCTGAAAGACTTTCTTTTGATTTCATTAATATATTATTATGTCTTGAGTATCATTTTATTCATTGAATGTATTACATATTATGTGCAGGTGTAAAAAAATAAATAAATAATATAAACACTTATTTTCAGTTGTCATAGATAGGTATTATAAATAATATTATTATAGATGGTTAGTTAGACAGATAATATATTATAGCCCCCTGGCAAACAAATGTTGTGAAATTAAGATACAAATACCTATAAAATATAGAACGTGTGAACGTTACGAGAACAATCGACTGTGACGTCACGTTTTTGTAGTAGACATTACACCAGCCCAAACGATAATAATATATTTTGAACAAATATAGTTTTGCGAAAAAGAGATACAGTTTTATAAGTAATAAATTAAAACTTCAATGTTTTAAATCTGATCCTAATCCTTATTTTAGATTTTGCTCATCTTTTTATTTTTTGAGTAATGAGTCCAAATGTAAATAAATTGATCATCTAATAGCCCAGTTAATTAGGTCACGGAATAAATGTTATTTGAACCGGTACTAATTCAAATAAATTAAAGTTAGTGAATGTCGTAAATCATTATCAAATTTCACCTGAGTAAATATAACAATAATAATCTCGGTTTTATCAACATTGACTATATAATTGTTATACATTATGGTAAATTCTTATTATGTAGAATAAATTCACTGTCATAAAAACAATTTTTAATAACACAACTTGTTTTTTATTGACAAATTAGTTATATTTCAAAGATTTTATGTTGTTATGTTAGATACAATTTAAATATATTATATCTAGCAATATCCCGCGAAACAATTATAACCACAACCTGCAAGCAGATGAGTGAGTGTACGCATAGGCATGCGTTTGATGCACCTCCCTCCTCCCACACTGCTTATGCGTACACTCGCAAGCAAAAAACATGAAAACACCACCACCACACAAGCAATAATGTTAACACGATCGTGCAAAGTCCCACCACCATGCAGGTTGCAAAACTCGACGCGCGTTTCGCTCCGACCCCGGAGCAGCCTCAGGATGTTGACTCTGCGAACAATGTTCGTTAAGTGATGCCGCCCGCCAAAACACCGCCTTATATTCCCTACAGCTACTACCCCTATCAACTAGTACCCCCACCAAACAAGTTAATAAGAGGTGATGAAGTAAGGTTAGTTTGGTCATTCAACAATGCAATTCTATTCTTGTTCTTTACTTTAATTATTTCTAACTGTTCCAACACGCTCAGTCGAAAGCCTTTATCACATTTATGTAATATCTTATAGGAATGACCATCTGGTATATTATGACTACTATCTAAAAGATGTTTGGCAAAATGTGATTTATCATGATGACCATTTCTATAAGCCGCGATATGTTCTTTATACCGAGTCTCAAAGTTACGTCCAGTCTGACCTACGTATACACTGTCGCATTCAGGACAATCGATTCTGTATACACCTGATTGATACTTTAAATCAATCCGGTCTTTATTATTACATAATTGATTTTTTAAAGTATTATTCGTCCTAAATGCGACATGCATATCGTTATTTTTCATTATTTTGGATAAACGTGCAGATACCTCACCCATGTAGGTCAAACTGGACTTATATCTAACTACTTCCTTATCAGAGGTCCCTGCGTACAAAAACTTAACCAATTCCTTTTTATTTTTAATATTTAACATATTATCAATTATTTTGGGATTGTACCCATTTGCCTCAGCAATTTGATAAATTATGCTTAACTCTTTTTGGTAATTTACTCTACTAAGAGGAACAGAAACTAATCTGTGAATATAACTATGAAAGGCCGCGTGTTTGTGTTGCCAAGGATGACATGAGGATGCATGAATAGTAGTATTAGTATACGTCGGTTTGCGAAAGATCCCAAAACTGTGTTTATTATCAACTCTAGTGATAGATAAATCTAGAAAATTGAGAGTATTATTATCTTCACATTCTAGTGTGAATTTTATTTTAATATGTTTTTTATTAAGATTTTTAGAAATACGTCCAGTTGTCTCTGTGTACCCGTCCAACAAAGTATGCAGTCATCTACATATCTATAGTAATATAAAATGCTCTTATTATTAACAATATTTCTCTGTTCAAAATCGTCCATAAATATTTCAGCCAGCAAAGGACTCAGTGGTGAGCCCATTGCTAGACCGTCTTGTTGAACAAAGAACTGATTGTTAAATCTAAAGTAGTTTTGTTCCATGCAGACTTTAGTAAGGGAAAACAATTCATCACCTTCACCAGGAGGTAAACGTTGTTCCAATGCATTACCCAAAATACCCAACGTTGTCTCACACGGGATATTAGTGAATAAACTATCTACATCAAGCGAGACTAATTTGCAACGGGGTGGCAAAGTCACATTTTTAATATGATCTTCTAATTGTAAGCTATTTTTTATAGCATAAGGTGGTCTAAATGAAAGCTTTTGCTTAATAATGTAATTAAGTGACTTTGCTAACTCGTATGCTGGTGCACCTATGTATGAGACAACTGGACGCATAGGAATATCAGTTTTGTGAATCTTTGGCAAGCCGTAAAGTGATAGCGCGCGAGGATTCATTGGAATTAGTTTCCTCTTTGCTGATTCGGTTTGGAAAAAGTGTGAATTTTTGTTTATGGCTAATTTGACCTTAGCCACAAACTTATTTGTTGGGTCAGAAGATACCCTTAGAAATTGGTCACAACGAATCACGTTATTAACTTTCTCCGAGTAATCGTCGCGCCTCATCACCACTATTGTGTTACCCTTATCCGCTTTAGATACAACCAAGTCATTATTAGTTATTGTTTGTTTTAATGACTTCAAAGCAACTTCTTCAGGGTTTATCGAAAAACCGGAAGGAGTACCCTTGATTTCATTAGCTAGTAGACCCTTAACCATATTGTCCTTCTTATTAATCAAAACTGCCATTTCCGAATCTACCGCAAGCATTTCCAAGGCATTTTGATTAATCTTAGGAGAAATATTAGATTTAAGACCCTTTTCCAGAAGTGTCATCTCATCCTTGGCAAACTGGACATTGGCTAAGTTTTTGACGCGAGGGTGGAAAGAAAAAGGTTCAGGCTGTGATTCTGTATAGGATTGTACATTCCTCTTTTTATTTACTAAAGTCTGAAGCTTTTTCTTTTGACTAACATACTTAGCATGCACTTCGATTGATGCGAAACTACGTGCTTTTTCATCCAAACAATCGAATTCTAAGTTATGTAATTTGAATGAGAGCTCGGTATAAAGAACTTTGAGATGTAGTTTTAAATTGTCTCTAACGGTAAACCAATGACGCGTCTCTTCGTTAAGCCAGATGGACTCTGCTTTTTTAATAGCCGTATTGGCGGCTCGACTGTGCGTGTTGGTTTTAACATTAATATAACTGGGAACAACATTAAGATGTTTGCATTGTTGATTGAACCAAATATTTTGGGCGGCAACTCGATGTAATTTTGTTAGCTTTTGTAATTTTGTTAGATATTTGGTTCAATCAACAATGCAAACATCTTAATGTTGTTCCCAGTTATATTAATGTTAAAACCAACACGCACAGTCGAGCCGCCAATACGGCTATTAAAAAAGCAGAGTCCATCTGGCTTAACGAAGAGACGCGTCATTGGTTTACCATTAGAGACAATTTAAAACTACATCTCAAAGTTCTTTATACCGAGCTCTCATTCAAATTACATAACTTAGAATTCGATTGTTTGGATGAAAAAGCACGTAGTTTCGCATCAATCGAAGTGCATGCTAAGTATGTTAGTCAAAAGAAAAAGCTTCAGACTTTAGTAAATAAAAAGAGGAATGTACAATCCTATACAGAATCACAGCCTGAACCTTTTTCTTTCCACCCTCGCGTTAAAAACTTAACCAATGTCCAGTTTGCCAAGGATGAGATGACACTTCTGGAAAAGGGTCTTAAATATAATATTTCTCCTAAGATTAATCAAAATGCCTTGGAAATGCTTGCGGTAGATTCGGAAATGGCAGTTTTGATTAATAAGAAGGACAATATGGTTAAGGGTCTACTAGCTAATGAAATCAAGGGTACTCCTTCCGGTTTTTCGATAAACCCTGAAGAAGTTGCTTTGAAGTCATTAAAACAAACAATAACTAATAATGACTTGGTTGTATCTAAAGCGGATAAGGGTAACACAATAGTGGTGATGAGGCGCGACGATTACTCGGAGAAAGTTAATAACGTGATTCGTTGTGACCAATTTCTAAGGGTAAGTAAGTCGCTGCTCACCAATTACTCGTTGAAGATGATATTTGAGAGATTTGACGGCAGCCTCCCATAAACCACCTGCAAATGGAAATGACGGTGCGTTGAAAATCCATTTAATGTTAAAAGAGTTTGTGTTTGTGAAAAAATTCCTGTCTATTGTAGCCAAAATCTCTTTGTACTCCTTTGTCAACAATCTGTTAGCGCCCTTAAAATTCGTCCCATTGTCACTGTACATATGACTAGGAGTGCCCCGTCTGGCACAAAACCAACGAAAGGCTACTAGAAATCCAGGGGTGCTGAGGTCTGATACGAGCTCTAAATGAACGGCCTTGGTCGATAGGCATACGAACACGGCAACGTATCCTTTAGTTGTTTTTATTCCCCGTCCCTTTTGTGCTTTAATATCAAAGTGTCCTGTGAAATCCACACCTGTATGGCTAAATGGACGAGACGGTGTAACGCGTGCTTCTGGCAGATCAGCCATGATCTGTTGATGATTCTGATGACTGTAACGCCTGCATTTAACACACTTACGTAATTCTCTTTTTACTGTACGTAGCCCGCTAAGTATCCAGTATTTGTACCTAATGTGTGCTAAGGTAAGTCTGAGGCCACCATGTAAAGTTAAGTTATGCGCCTGTTGTATAATAAGATCCGTGAGACGACTATGATTTGATAAAATTATCGGATTTTTCGCACAACCATCTAAATGAGATTTATTAAGTCGCCCTCCAATTCTCAGTATGCCGTCATCCTTGCTAATGAACGGATTTAAGCATAATATTTTACTATTCCTAGGTAATTTCTTATTCTGTTTTAAGCAATAAATTTCGTCCTTAAATTCTATCGATTGTACTGTTTTAATTATAATATCATATGCATTTTCCATTTCAACAGCTGACAAATATGGCTGAAGATGCACATTATGTTTGTTGCGAAGCCAATGAATGTAACGTGATAACCATGCCACTGTTGTTGCGACACGTGCCAACGAACTGTATTCATTCATTATTTGTAAAATTAAAGTCTTTTGTTTTATGTTAGTTGATAAGGTAGCGTTCACACTAGTTTTAATTTCTTTGTCGTAGGTATTTATATAAGAAATGTTTTTAATTTCACTAACATCTAATCTGTTAAGCCATTCTGGACCCCACCATAACGAATGTGATTCTAGTTGAGAAACTGTTAATCCTCTTGTAGCACAGTCTGCTCCATTTTTCTCTGAACTCACATGATGCCAACGCGAAGGTTCTACGATATCTACAATCTTTTTCACTCTGGTGGATACAAATTTTTGCCATCTGTTACTGTCTCCTTGAATCCAGCCTAAAGCAATCATAGAATCACTCCAGAAATGTGCCTCATATTGAACGTCTGTCAGCGTTGCTAGTACCTTATTCATAAGGCATGCCAAAAGATGTGCGCTACATAATTCAAGCTTCGGCAAAGTCAACTTATTCTTTAAAGGAGCAAGTTTTGTTTTAGCCGTAAGTAGCTTCGTTGTGCACTCGCCCTTACTTTTGGTAGTGGTAATGTACACCACGCTTGCGTAAGCTTTTTCCGAGGCGTCACAAAACCCGTGTATAATATATTTATGTGTATCACCTAAATATCTTGGTAATTTAAATCTGTCTAATTGTTGAAAATCCTGTTTTAATATTTTCCAGTCACAAATTATATGCTGAGGCAGCTCATTATCCCAAGTAATGTTTTGTTCGGACCAAGTTCTTTGAAATAAAACCTTAGCTCTGATTGTAAGTGGTGAGAGCCAGCCCAGCGGGTCAAAAATCTTCGAAATGTTAGAAAGTAATTGTCGTTTTGTAAGATGATCTTCAATATCTAAATCTACGAATTTATTTTGAAATGTGAATAAGTCTGTTCTAGGACTCCAACGTAACCCTAATGTTTTTCGTGATTCAGCACATTTAAAATCTAGCGAAATGTCCAATTGTTCTGGTGCTAAGTTTTGTGTTAACTCTGTACTATTACTCGACCATTTACGAATATTCATTCCTGCTGTGTTAAAAATGTCAATAATTTGTTTCTGTAACTCTCTAGCTTTCTCCACTGAACTCGCACCTGTAAGGAGATCGTCCATGTAGAATGACGTCATAATCGCATGTGCTGCTAATGGAAAATCACCCTTATTGTCTAGCGCAAGCTGTTTTAGCGTTCGCATGGCAAGAAAAGGTGCCGCTTTGGTTCCATATGTAATTGTTGTCAATTGATATTCTTGTAGTAATCCTTGAGGCGGAGAAGAACTCGATCTTACATCTAATAAGCTATCTCTCCAGATGATTCTCTGAAGATGCTGGTCACACTCTCTGACGTATGTTTGTCTGTACATTTTTTCCAAATCAGAGGTGATGACAATTTTATGCTTACGCCACGATAAAATTAAACTATGTAAATAGCTTTGTAGATTCGGGCCTTGAAGCATTAAATCATTTAGACTATAACCCGATGAAGTTTTAGCCGACGCATTGAACACAGTTCGCAATTTAGTTGTTGTGGAATCAGCTTTTAATACTCCGTGGTGCGGGAGGTAATATGACACGTCCACCTTTTTTTTACAGGTTTCATATGTCCTAATCTTAAATACTCTTGCATAAATAGTTTGTAATTTTCAGAAAACTCTACATTTTTTGTCATTTTACGTTCTAAATTATATAATTGTGCCACAGCTTTTGATCTAGAGGTCCCCAGATGTTTCTCAAAATCCTTTTTCATTGGAATGGCAACTTCATATTTTCCGTTTTGTAACCGCTTTGTGGTCGTTTGGTACAGCTGTTCGCAATACTCTTCTTCCTCCGAGCGAGCACTAGAGGTACCTTGAACTTCTTCAAGTTCCCAATACTGCGAAATATCGGCTAAATTGTTCAGAACAACACAGCAGTTAAATGTTCTAACATCGCCTGACAAGATCCACCGTACTCGCGTCTGTTGTGCCATGGGCGCCTTGTTTGGGCCCTTGATAAGGCCATCCATCAAAATGTCAGAATAAACACTCGCATCTAAGAGCATGTCAATTGGTGTCGAAATATTGAAGTCAGGATCCGCCAGTCTTATGTTTTGTAGGTGTGACCACGATTGTTTATTAAATGTTCTATTCGGTAAATTATTTATAACTTTATTTATAACAATAGCCTGTGTTGAAAATTGATAGTCATCGTAAATAGACATACAATTTAACGTAACAACTCCTTTTCCTTGTTTAGAGCCATATCCTATTCCAGAAATTGATGCATGATGGTTTTGTCTAGGCAGACCTAGCAGTTGGGCGGCGTGTTCCGAAACCAACGAAATTTGAGAGCCTTGGTCTAAGAGTGCTCTTAAAACTACGTAAGTACCATCATAAGTTTGTATCTTTAATAGTAATGTAGTTAATAAAATTTCCTCATTATCCGTAGCTATATAGTTAACATTATGATTTTTATTAGGTGTAAAGTTATTATTATTAGGTAAGTTAGTTGTAGGCATGTAACTCGACGACGGTGCCGACGTGACGACGGGCTGTACTTGCGTAATCGATGACGTCGAATATGTGGCATGAGGTAAGGATCGGTGTGCTCTGAAAACTGCGTAATAACCATCGTGTAGAATGGTGTTGTGATCCCCATGACATTGTTTACAACGTTTTGCAGAAGTACATCCATTAGCATCGTGTTTGTAAAGACAATTTTGACAAACGTGTAATTTTAAAACCGTCCTCATTTTTTCCTCGGCCGACAACTTAGTAAACTTATTACATTTAAATAAAATATGGTTCTGCTGACATAGCGGACAGTTCCACGTGCTTGTTGCTGCAATTTGATAATGCGGTTTCGCAATATATTTGCCTTTTATATATTTTGTGTTATATTGTGTATTAATTAAATGCGACGAAGAGGGCTTTGGTGTGAAAGTTTGAGCTTTTCGTTTCTGTATAGGTTCTAAAGCTGTGAACTTATTTTCTAGAAAATTCATGAGCTCATCCAGCGTGGGTAGCTCTCGTGGATTTTTACGACCTTCTTGATAATCACTGTACGTGACAGGGTCCATTTTTTTCGTAATTAGATGAACAATTAGCGGGTCCCATGTGGAAGTGTTAATGCCTAGATTTTGTATGGCATTTACACTCTCCATTGATGTATCATAGAGACATCTTATTTCGTAAGCTGACTGTTTGTAAGAAACTGGTTGATTCAAAAATATTTCTATCTGTTTTGTGAAAAGCAATTGACGATTATTATACCGATGAGTGAGAAGCTCCCATGCGGTATCGTAATTTTCAGCGGAAATATGCAGATGTTGTATAAGACGCTCGGCTTCTCCTCTTAATTTACCCTTTAAGTGTTGCATTTTTTGACCTTTTGTTAGTAAATTATTGTTGTGTATACTTTCAGAAAATAAGTCGTAAAATGTAGGCCACTGTGTGTATTTGCCTGTAAATACTGGGATATCTATTTGCGGCGTGGCTTGTTGGATGTGAACTGCGGAAGCTAATTTTTTGTTTAATGAGCGTTTAATGCCCTTGTAGGAATTTTCGTAATAGGAAAATTCATTATCGTAGTCTATGTTAGTGCCTTGTAAAATATTATCAATCTCTAAATGTAAGGAATCTATGTTAGTAAAGCGAGACTGGATATTCCGCAACTCGTCCTCTAACTCCCATTTATCACAAATTTTATCCACGTCGATGTTGTTTATTAACCTAGAAAATGCCCTAAAATTTGTACGTTGAAGCGATAATAGTTTTTCAACATCAGTATATGCCTGTGCTGGCGGTGCTGGCGGTGCCTGTGCTGGCGGTGCCTGTTCTCGCGAAGGCGACGGTGTTACCGAGTGTTTACCAACGGACAGACCTGTTTGATCTAATCTTGTAGGTTGATAGGAAGAAATCTTATAGCGGACATTATTGTAGAAGTGACTTGCCACCTCGTATTTATTGATTTTCGACGAAATATGGATCGTCAGGTTGGCCGCACCGACTGAGCTTATCATTGTTCGAATTAAACTCAGCCCAGAGCCTGTCTAAATTCGCAAGTCTTTCCTCAAGATATCCACGTGTCTTACGGGATGGTGAATCTTTCTTAAAATTAGTTTCGATGCGCTTAATTTCTTCAAGGATCGCGTTTTGCTGTTGAATTAGTTTGTCCATTGTGAAGAGAAAGTATGGAAAGATCTTACTTGGTTCTGTGGTTTACTCTCCTGCGGGACTGCTGTCGATGCTGTCGCTGTCACTGCTGCACAGGAGCCTCACGGTGTAGGTGTAGTGAACGTTAACACGTCACTAAATAGTTTTGACTGTATGTCACTGCAACTGTTCGTCACTGGTTTAACACTGTATGTGCTAAATTTTGTGGAAAGTCACTGGTGTCCTCACTACGCGACGCGGATGAAAGGATGCTGTACGCGTATGTACCGCGGCGCGAGAGTAAGGCCTTTAATCAACGAAGGACCAAAAAGAACTGTAGTGTTTCCACAGTTACGGGAAGGGATGATAAATAACCAAACCCAACGAGTGCTGTTTGTACACTGAATTTATTTCTTAATAAAATCTAACAATGTGTAATGTCGGCGAGTATGCTGACACAGCATACGGCGCGCGACACGTTTAACCTAATTAATTATATTGTACTTTGTACAGTATTCAAAACAAATTTATTGAAAAAAGTGATAATGGCGTCTGCTGTCGAGTTTATATGGATCAAGCAGTTTTCATCAGCAAAAAAAAATATGTATTTAATTTTGTATATTAAATAAGCTCACAACCAAACTGTTATCATCAAGTAGACCGTTTAAGTTATGTGCCTCTAGCTTGTTATGTAATTTGTTTACTGTGGCAGCTGAAAACACATTAAGCCTGACCACTAATACTCTTCCTATATTATGATTTATTTGGTAGAAATTAAATTTAGGATCAATCAATCAATCGATCAATAACTTATTTCATCACAAGAATGTAGTAACAAAATGATGGAAAAAGTATTATTATGTGGCTGACATTCTGCCATACAATAGCTTGTGATTTAAAAAAAAAACATTATAATATTATACTAGTTACTAATTAAGCCATTTTTTTGGCCAGTAATGTAAATTTATAACAACTATTAAAAATTACAATTTATTAAATTATTATTTCATACAAATAATACAATGTCATATAAATAAAAAAAAGAATAAAAAGATTTGGTATAAAATGATGTATGATGGAAATAAAACTAAATACTGTGCTTAAAATAATTTTCATAATTAAGGTAAATAGTAGTTACCAAGTACGTATAATATTGTTACTGTGTTGTATAACATAGTGGTTTGTCCATGGACAAACTCACCTCACCAATAATAATATATCAATGATTAAGGACATAGTCCATTGAATCCAAGGAGTTAAGAGGCGGAATACTGTCTACAAAACATATTATGTACAAAAATATGTCTACGTGTAATTTTTCAAAAATATTGTCACCTTATTACATTCAAAGCGATGTAACCAGCAAAGTGTTTCAAAATTATGAATACATTATTTTCATAATGAAGTAATCACCACTATTTCAGTGAATAGTATACACGCTTAAATTCATAATTATGAATACGCGACAAATTTCAATAATTTTTTACTTTATTACAATGTAAACAATAATTGTATCAATAATATGGATACACTTATAACATTTTAGCATTTTTCACTTTTCTGCAAATATGTTTTGATTGCCACAAAAATGTACTCGGGGTATGTTCCAATAAGATTTTTTCTTTTTCTTTTCGCACAGCCGTAACTACAAATGGTAGAAACATGAAATTTGGACTAATGAATTTGTAAAAAATCCCTTTTTGCAACTCCAATAAAAACAGAGGGATTTTTCTAGTCTGTCTGTATGTCTGTGGCATCGTAGCTCCCAAACGGATGAACCGATTTTGATGTAGTTTTTTTTGTTTGAAAGCTGACGTGGTCATGTTAAAACACTAAAGCTATCATTCAACAAAATAAATTTGCTTACTGCTGAACAATTCAACAATTCGAGTGTTACTTAAAAAATAGTTTTACTTTTATGACTGGAAAAAACACAAAAAGAAAAGAATTATCAAATTTATTACAGTCGATCAGAAATTTACCTAGATATATATTTCAGAAACTATTTTTGTTAGGTTTTTACTTCTACCCTCACTACTATATTTATGATATTTTAATATATTAATTTTGTTTATCATACAAAATGTTAGCTTGCGTGTCTGCAAACTATACTTACATTACAGATATAAGTTTGACGTTCATTTATGTGTGTTCGTCTGTTTGCCTGTGGCATCGTAACTACTAAATGGATGGACCGATATTGATATACTTTTTTTATTTTTATTCAAAGCTGACGAGATCGCAATAATTCATCATCAGTTCATTCACTGTTTGACTATTCAGGGGCTAGTTAAAAAATTATTGTGCTTTTCTGACTGAAAAAAACATGAAAAGACATGAATTATCCAATTTATTGCAATCGATCAGAAATTTTACGCGAACATAATATCCTACTACTATTATAAAGACGAAAGTTTGTAAGTATGGATGTATGGATGTTTGTTACTCTTTCACGTAAAAACTACTGAATGGATTTGAATGAAACTTTACCACAATATAGCTTATACATCAGAATAACACATAGGCTACAATTTTTGAGGTTTCTAATGTGAGGTCGTAAAAAACACATTTTTTGCGCTTACATTGCAAACGCTGACTGAATCCTACAAGATAGATCAAAACAATGTACTACAGTATTGTACAACTTAAAAAGGTCTACAAAAAAGTCCGTGATGGTATATGTTTATCTCTTAGGAATAACCCACAATAACCATTTTTTTTCCTTTACTTTGTACGAGAAATAATGGCTTATTTACGAAGCGATTTTAAGCAATACAGTATTAATCCTTATCCAATTAAGTATCTTAAATACATTGTGCATTTAATAAAGATCAATATGGCTTTTTACAGCATGTAAATTAAATAAATATTTTCGAAGATATCACAGATTTAAAATGCAGAGTCATAGCAATTTCGGCGATAAATACCGTTTCGGATTGTAATTATCGTTTTTAATTTGAGATTGTAATTATCGTTAAATGTAGTTTATAGGAGCATACTGCAGTAGCTACCTATAGACCTATGATTAGGGCTATGCAGTGCTTAGTTACCGTATTTCTTACTTATTACTAGACTAGACGGGACGAACCTGAAGTCCACGCGAACGAAGTCACGGGCAAAAGCTAGTTATTTATATTTCAGAGACTGTTTTTATCAGGTTTTTACTTCTACCCTCAAACTATACATAATATGATGAAAACGAAACCAGAAATATTTAGTCACGAGTTTGTACAACAGAGTTAATTTACAGTCATCGTTCGCACTTCGCAATATTCATTATTCAGTAATTAATTTTTTTGGGTTTGTTTTTTGTTTTTTAGCTTAGGTAATCCAAATGGTGTCATGATTTTATTTTATTTATCTGGCAACACCGCTCCTGCGCTCCCACCTTCATCTCTTGATGGGTGTGGAGGGAGAGGAGCGGTGAGGTAGTGGTGGGCAGTCGGGCGCGGTCATTCTGGTGGAGGCGCTAAAGATGGAAGTACTGGTCTTGTAATTGGGATACTCGACAGGATATTGCTGCCCTAATTACTCAAGTGTAAAAGCTAATAAATTAATAATTATTATATACTGAAGATTGAAGTTTTATTAAACTTCAGAAGAGGGGTAAAACACCCAAGGTATGTACGCTCACTCATATATTAAAGCAATCAAGTATAATATTTGAATAACTTTTACTTAAATTGATATAATACCACTCAACTTTTAGATTTATTAGTGGGTATGTCGAAAAAACGTTATGTAGGTATCTAAATAAATTCTAGATCAATTATGATGTAATTATACTTACACACATGACAATTATTGCACTCGGTCGAGGCTACTCTTCGACAGTGCATATAAAACACATGACAATACATTGCACATGGTTGAGGCTACTCTTCGACAGTGCACATCACACACATGACAATTATTGCACTCGGTCGAGGCTACTCTTCGACAGTGCATATAAAACACATGACAATACATTGCACATGGTCGAGGCTACTCTTCGACAGTGCACATCACACACATGAAAAATTATTGCACTTGGTCGAGGCTACTCTTCGACAGTGCACATCACACACATGACAAATTATTGCACTGGGTCGAGGCTACTCTTCGACAGTGCACATCACACACATGACAAATTATTGCACTTGGTCGAGGCTACTCTTCGACAGTGCACATCACACACGACAAATTATTGCACTTGGTCGAGGCTACTCTTCGACAGTGTACATCACACACATGACAAATTATTGCACTTGGTCGAGGCTACTCTTCGACAGTGCACATCACACACATGACAAATTATTGCACTTGGTCGAGGCTACTCTTCGACAGTGTACATCACACACATGACAAATTATTGCACTTGGTCGAGGCTACTCTTCGACAGTGCACATCACACACATGACAAATTATTGCACTTGGTCGAGGCTACTCTTCGACAGTGCACATCACACACATGACAAATTATTGCACTTGGTCGAGGCTACTCTTCGACAGTGCACATCACACACATGACAAATTATTGCACTTGGTCGAGGCTACTCTTCGACAGTGCACATCACACACATGACAAATTATTGCACTTGGTCGAGGCTACTCTTCGACAGTGTACATCACACACATGACAAATTATAGCACTTGGTCGAGGCTACTCTTCGACAGTGCAAATCACACACATGACAAATTATTGCACTTGGTCGAGGCTACTCTTCAACAGTGTACATCACACACATGACAAATTATTGCACTTGGTCGAGGCTACTCTTCGACAGTGCACATCGCACACATGACAAATTATTGCACTTGGTCGAGGCTACTCTTCGACAGTGCACATCACACACATGACAAATTATTGCACTTGGTCGAGGCTACTCTTCAACAGTGTACATCACACACATGACAAATTATTACACTTGGTCGAGGCTACTCTTTGACAGTGCACATAACACACATGACAAATTATTGCACTTGGTCGAGGCTACTCTTCGACAGTGCACATCGCACACATGACAAATTATTGCACTTGGTCGAGGCTACTCTTCGACAGTGCACATCACACGCATGACAAATTAATGCATTTGGTCGAGGCTAATCTTCGACAGTGTACATCACACACATGACAATTTCAGTCACATCGTCAGTGCAGTTTTATTTTCAGTTTTAACGATTCGCTTTAAAATCTTTGTTATACTTAGACATTTACATGAGAATATTGTCATTACAAAGTTTTAACAATAAAATATGATATTAGCATTAACTTCAATGTGGGTAGATAAATATATATATATAACCTCAATAGAATATAATGTATCGAGACGCAAAGTTCTTTATAATAAGGTTATTATCAATAGTATTGATCCACGTAATTAATCATTTTATGCATTTGGTAATATACCTAATTATGAAGTTAAAAAGTATTTTTGTAAGGCACGTTTGCGTCCTAGATAACTTTGTCATAATTGATAAAATGAGTATATTTCTATAAAATCTGATTTTAGTAAATAACAATTAAGATTCCCACACCATATTTGTTGAAATCATACATCAAATATCTTTATTCGTTAATATGTTAATAATAAAAACACTTTATACTATTTAAATCAGAATTATGTTATATGGATGGTGGATACAAATGATGATAAAATAATTAATCTTATGCAATATGCACAAAACCATTATGATCGTTTTAATATTTTTGCAAATGTTTTATGCAACGTGTTGGTGGGTTCTCGTAACGACTTTTGTTTAGGATATTAAATTTATTACTTGTAAAGGAGTAAGTTAATGAAATTCAAACAAAACTATTATTATACTATTTAACTGTCTATTGGTTTATTAATGCAAGTACCTACCTATAGAATGGAATTATATTTTAATATTTTCTTGAGTGAACTAGGGTTGTTCACTGGATTGACTTGAGTGAACTAGGGTTGTTCGCTGGATTGACTTGAGTGAACTAGGGTTGTTCGCTGGATTGACTTGAGTGAACTAGGATTGTTCGCTGCATTGACTTGAGTGAACTATGATTGTTCGCTGGACTAACTTGAGTGAACTATGATTGTTCGCTGGACTAACTTGAGTGAACTATGATTGTTCGCTGGATTGACTTGAGTGAACTAGGGTTGTTCGCTGGATTGACTTGAGTGAACTAGGGTTGTTCGCTGGATTGACTTGAGTGAACTAGGGTTGTTCGCTGGATTGACTTGAGTGAACTAGGGTTGTTCGCTGGATTGACTTGAGTGAACTAGGGTTGCTCGCTGGATTGACTTGAGTGAACTAGGGTTGTTCGCTGGATTGACTTGAGTGAACTAGGGTTGTTCGCTGGATTGACTTGAGTGAACTAGGGTTGTTCGCTGGATTGACTTGAGTGAACTAGGGTTGTTCGCTGGATTGACTTGAGTGAACTAGGGTTGTTCGCTGGATTGACTTGAGTGAACTAGGGTTGTTCGCTGGATTGACTTGAGTGAACTAGGGTTGTTCGCTGGATTGACTTGAGTGAACTAGGGTTGTTCGCTGGATTGACTTGAGTGAACTATGATTGTTCGCTGGACTAACTTGAGTGAACTATGATTGTTCGCTGGACTAACTTGAGTGAACTATGATTGTTCGCTGGACTAACTTGAGTGAACTATGATTGTTCGCTGAACTATCTTGACTGAACTAACATGACTGAAAGAGGTTGAACTATGATTGTTCGCTGGACTAACTTGAGTGAACTATGATTGTTCACTGGATTGACTTGAGTGAACTATGATTGTTCGCTGGACTAACTTGAGTGAACTATGATTGTTCGCTGGACTAACTTGAGTGAACTATAATGATTGTTTGCTGGACTAACTTGAGTGAACTATGATTGTTCGCTGGACTAACTTGAGTGAACTATGATTGTTCGCTGGACTAACTTGAGTGAACTATGATTGTTCGCTGGATTGACTTGAGTGAACTAGGGTTGTTCGCTGGATTGACTTGAGTGAACTAGGGTTGTTCGCTGGATTAACTTGAGTGAACTAGGGTTGTTCGCTGGATTGACTTGAGTGAACTAGGGTTGTTCGCTGGACTAACTTGAGTGAACTATGATTGTTCGCTGGACTAACTTGAGTGAACTATGATTGTTCGCTGGACTAACTTGAGTGAACTACGATTGTTCGCTAGACTAACTTGAGTGAACTATGATTGTTCGCTGGACTAACTTGAGTGAACTATGATTGTTCGCTGGACTAACTTGAGTGAACTATGATTGTTCGCTGGACTAACTTGAGTGAACTATGATTGTTCGCTGGACTAACTTGGGTGAACTATGATTGTTCGCTGGACTAACTTGAGTGAACTATGATTGTTCGCTGGACTAACTTGAGTGAACTATGATTGTTCGCTGGACTAACTTGAGTGAACTATGATTGTTCGCTGGACTAACTTGAGTGAACTATGATTGTTCGCTGGACTAACTTGAGTGGACTATTATTGTTCGCTGGACTAACTTGAGTGAACTATGATTGTTCGCTGGACTAACTTGAGTGAACTATGATTGTTCACTGGACTAACTTGAGTGAAATATGATTGTTCGCTGGACTAACTTGAGTGAGCTAGGATTGTTCACTGGATTAATTTGAGTGAGCTAGGATTGTTCACTGGATTAATTTGAGTGAGCTAGGATTGTTCACTGGATTAATTTGAGTGAGCTAGGATTGTTCACTGGATTAATTTGAGTGAGCTAGGATTGTTCACTTACGTTATTTATTTTACTATACATATTTATATTTAATCTAATTCTTAATTTAACTTTGTTCCTATTTAAATAGGTTAAAGACTTTACAGTTTTACAACAACAAATTTAGCATAGTAGCGAAAGAATGTGATATTCTTTTGAATTATTAATTGATTAATTTATTTTACTGTTATTACATACCTGTTATACTCGTACCTCTCATTATGTATCATGAAATAACTTGTGTGGCTGTCTACTCGTATGGTTTTATTTGCAATTTCAGTGATGCCGCAAGAATTAAGTGAAGGAGAAACTTCTCCAACGACACCTCCAAGGAGTAGACACAGGAGGAAGAGATGTCGTTCGACATCTTCATCTAACGAGGAAAATACGTCCTCTAGATCACGCAGGAAATCTAGCAGGCTTTCGACAACAGATGTGCTGAAACTTTTAGCTAATTTCAAAGGCAAGCAAGGTACTGGATTACATTTTAATAATCTTCACAACGTAATACCTGAATTCAACCCATCGAACAGAGCCCAAACTATTGAAATGTGGCTTAAGAAAGTCAATGAATGTGCCCGAATCTATGGATGGAATGAAAAGCAAATCGTTCACTTCTCTTTGCAAAAATTCGGTGGACTAGCCAAAAAGTGGTTTGAATCTCTCCCAACTGTTGTATATTCATGGAGCGAATGGCAGGCAAAACTTTTGAAGGCGTTCCCTAGTGAAGAAAATTATGGACGTCTTCTGGAGGAGATGTTGAGTCGGACCTCGCGACGTGATGAAAGCTTGCGTGAATATTTTTATGATAAGCTAAGTTTATTAAATAGGTGCGAAATAACTGGCAGAAAGGCAGTAGACTGTATTGTGCATGGGTTAAGTGAGGGTTCAATTAAGACTGGTGCTCAGACTCTCGACTGTCAGGAACCTGAAGGATTATTAACTTTCCTATGCTCTCAGCGGTCATATCCACAACAATCCAATTATCATAGTCAAGATAGGGGTAATCAAAGACCTATGCATAGGAATACTATAAGTTCGTCTAATAATAGTTTAAATAGCGTAATTTGCTATAATTGTCGTTCTAAGGGACACCCGTATTACAATTGCCCAAATCAGATAATTAGATGCAAGCATTGCTTTAGGGTTGGTCACGATAATAAGGATTGTAAGTTTACTCCACTACAGCGTTCAGTTTTGCAAAATAAAAATGATTTTTCCTCCGAAAAGTAACTTTAAAAATAACTGTTTCCGATAGATCTAGCAATAAATTTATTAAACGAATATTAATTAATGATTAATGATAAAGAATATGAAGCTTAAATAGATTTCGGTAGTGAGTGCAGTCTCATGCGTAAATATGAAGCCGAAGTCTTAAAGCTATCTAAACATTACGATGGTACCTGTGGTAAGTGCGCCAGTTCCCGGGTTTTCCAAAAAGGGGTAAAGCTTATGAATCTGTTATTGTGGCAGATAGGATGAGAACGTGGGTTAATGTAAAGGCATTAGATGTACAATTATAGCGATCATATTGGCTCAGGCACAGACAGTGATAGGTATTGAAATACAAGCGAGTTAGCTTTGTTGCCAGTCATTTTTTGTTTTAAGTAAGAATAATAATAATCAAATAATTGTTAACCTTAAAAATTTTGTGATTATGAAAGATATATAAATAAAATGTCATGATATTATAATTATTGTAACAATTCTAATTGTCATTGTTAAGCTTGTATTTGTGTTAGCGTTGTATTTTGTTAACAAAAACAAATATTCTTTATATACATTATTTAAGATAGTATGCACTTATGACTTTAAATTATTGTTAAAGCAAATTAGAGCTATGGAAATTGTGACTATTTAATTAAATTGATTTTAGATTTAGGACTGATGTAACTATTTAATGTATTATATACTTATATAGATAGATGAGATAGATAACTGTTTTGATATATTATATTTTTATTTAACTATTAAGTCTTACTGACTGCCCACATCTACGTGCGCCAGGAGGCTGCACGTTACAGGATGGCCGAATGTCATGATTTTATTTTATTTATCTGGCAACACCGCTCCTGCGCTCCCACCTTCATCTCTTGATGGGTGTGGAGGGAGAGGAGCGGTGAGGTAGTGGTGGGCAGTCGGGCGCGGTCATTCTGGTGGAGGCGCTAAAGACGGAAGTACTGGTCTTGTAATTGGGATACTCGACAGGATATTGCTGCCCTAATTACTCAAGTGTAAAAGCTAATAAATTAATAATTATTATATACTGAAGATTGAAGTTTTATTAAAATGGAGTCATTTAAAACTACAATTTTTATTATTTTAAAATATGGAATGTTTTTCATTTTGCCCGTGTTACTTTATATTATTTATATTTACAATATTACTAATATAGAACGATGTTATCGTTTAGTTTTGATCATATAGTTTGAGGGTAGAGAATAAAAACCGATGAAAGTAGTCTTTGAAATATATACGTTCGCGTGAATCGCAGTTATACCTATTACACTAAGGGCCGATTTTTCAATAGTCAGATAACTACACGTCTGTTAAGCTAGAAAGGTCAAGTCAGCAGAATCACTCGTTTTATATCTCAACATTTAGTGCTCATTTAGTGCTAATTAAATGCTGATAACAGACATTTAGTGCTCTGTTAGGTAGGCCAAAAAATAGAACACTGCTAACTTTTCATGAAGCTAGCAGAATACCATTCGTCACCGCGCTATAATACAGTTGCAGCGAAAGGCACATGAGCTAATAATTTAGTGCTCATTTAGTGCTGCTTAAGCGCTGATAACAGATATTTGGTGCTGTGATAGTTGGAACAGAAATAATTTTAACTAGGTATATGAAACTTTTGCGTTAGTTCACCGTTTCTGAGATAAAAGCAGTGTTTCAATAGATAATTATTACAAGTTTGATATAGTGTTTAGTAACCGATGAATTTAAAAAAAAATATTACTATTATTATACAAAAGTTTAAAATATATATTAATATTGATATAGATTAGTAAGAAGAGTCAGTTCAGTCATAATTATTTAGCTAATTTCTTTATTTTGCTATAAATTGCAATTAAATTTAAATACTGGATAGTCCCTAGTCTTATGATCATCAGTTACGGTATACAGGGTGTAAAATAAGTTAGTGATAATGCTTTTGGATGTATACAGTGCCTCATAAGTAGAATTTACTGTGAAAAAGTACAAACGCTGAAAGACTTTCTTTTGATTTCATTAATATATTATTATGTCTTGAGTATCATTTTATTCATTGAATGTATTACATATTATGTGCAGGTGTAAAAAAATAAATAAATAATATAAACACTTATTTTCAGTTGTCATAGATAGGTATTATAAATAATATTATTATAGATGGTTAGTTAGACAGATAATATATTATAGCCCCCTGGCAAACAAATGTTGTGAAATTAAGATACAAATACCTATAAAATATAGAACGTGTGAACGTTACGAGAACAATCGACTGTGACGTCACGTTTTTGTAGTAGACATTACACCAGCCCAAACGATAATAATATATTTTGAACAAATATAGTTTTGCGAAAAAGAGATACAGTTTTATAAGTAATAAATTAAAACTTCAATGTTTTAAATCTGATCCTAATCCTTATTTTAGATTTTGCTCATCTTTTTATTTTTTGAGTAATGAGTCCAAATGTAAATAAATTGATCATCTAATAGCCCAGTTAATTAGGTCACGGAATAAATGTTATTTGAACCGGTACTAATTCAAATAAATTAAAGTTAGTGAATGTCGTAAATCATTATCAAATTTCACCTGAGTAAATATAACAATAATAATCTCGGTTTTATCAACATTGACTATATAATTGTTATACATTATGGTAAATTCTTATTATGTAGAATAAATTCACTGTCATAAAAACAATTTTTAATAACACAACTTGTTTTTTATTGACAAATTAGTTATATTTCAAAGATTTTATGTTGTTATGTTAGATACAATTTAAATATATTATATCTAGCAATATCCCGCGAAACAATTATAACCACAACCTGCAAGCAGATGAGTGAGTGTACGCATAGGCATGCGTTTGATGCACCTCCCTCCTCCCACACTGCTTATGCGTACACTCGCAAGCAAAAAACATGAAAACACCACCACCACACAAGCAATAATGTTAACACGATCGTGCAAAGTCCCACCACCATGCAGGTTGCAAAACTCGACGCGCGTTTCGCTCCGACCCCGGAGCAGCCTCAGGATGTTGACTCTGCGAACAATGTTCGTTAAGTGATGCCGCCCGCCAAAACACCGCCTTATATTCCCTACAGCTACTACCCCTATCAACTAGTACCCCCACCAAACAAGTTAATAAGAGGTGATGAAGTAAGGTTAGTTTGGTCATTCAACAATGCAATTCTATTCTTGTTCTTTACTTTAATTATTTCTAACTGTTCCAACACGCTCAGTCGAAAGCCTTTATCACATTTATGTAATATCTTATAGGAATGACCATCTGGTATATTATGACTACTATCTAAAAGATGTTTGGCAAAATGTGATTTATCATGATGACCATTTCTATAAGCCGCGATATGTTCTTTATACCGAGTCTCAAAGTTACGTCCAGTCTGACCTACGTATACACTGTCGCATTCAGGACAATCGATTCTGTATACACCTGATTGATACTTTAAATCAATCCGGTCTTTATTATTACATAATTGATTTTTTAAAGTATTATTCGTCCTAAATGCGACATGCATATCGTTATTTTTCATTATTTTGGATAAACGTGCAGATACCTCACCCATGTAGGTCAAACTGGACTTATATCTAACTACTTCCTTATCAGAGGTCCCTGCGTACAAAAACTTAACCAATTCCTTTTTATTTTTAATATTTAACATATTATCAATTATTTTGGGATTGTACCCATTTGCCTCAGCAATTTGATAAATTATGCTTAACTCTTTTTGGTAATTTACTCTACTAAGAGGAACAGAAACTAATCTGTGAATATAACTATGAAAGGCCGCGTGTTTGTGTTGCCAAGGATGACATGAGGATGCATGAATAGTAGTATTAGTATACGTCGGTTTGCGAAAGATCCCAAAACTGTGTTTATTATCAACTCTAGTGATAGATAAATCTAGAAAATTGAGAGTATTATTATCTTCACATTCTAGTGTGAATTTTATTTTAATATGTTTTTTATTAAGATTTTTAGAAATACGTCCAGTTGTCTCTGTGTACCCGTCCAACAAAGTATGCAGTCATCTACATATCTATAGTAATATAAAATGCTCTTATTATTAACAATATTTCTCTGTTCAAAATCGTCCATAAATATTTCAGCCAGCAAAGGACTCAGTGGTGAGCCCATTGCTAGACCGTCTTGTTGAACAAAGAACTGATTGTTAAATCTAAAGTAGTTTTGTTCCATGCAGACTTTAGTAAGGGAAAACAATTCATCACCTTCACCAGGAGGTAAACGTTGTTCCAATGCATTACCCAAAATACCCAACGTTGTCTCACACGGGATATTAGTGAATAAACTATCTACATCAAGCGAGACTAATTTGCAACGGGGTGGCAAAGTCACATTTTTAATATGATCTTCTAATTGTAAGCTATTTTTTATAGCATAAGGTGGTCTAAATGAAAGCTTTTGCTTAATAATGTAATTAAGTGACTTTGCTAACTCGTATGCTGGTGCACCTATGTATGAGACAACTGGACGCATAGGAATATCAGTTTTGTGAATCTTTGGCAAGCCGTAAAGTGATAGCGCGCGAGGATTCATTGGAATTAGTTTCCTCTTTGCTGATTCGGTTTGGAAAAAGTGTGAATTTTTGTTTATGGCTAATTTGACCTTAGCCACAAACTTATTTGTTGGGTCAGAAGATACCCTTAGAAATTGGTCACAACGAATCACGTTATTAACTTTCTCCGAGTAATCGTCGCGCCTCATCACCACTATTGTGTTACCCTTATCCGCTTTAGATACAACCAAGTCATTATTAGTTATTGTTTGTTTTAATGACTTCAAAGCAACTTCTTCAGGGTTTATCGAAAAACCGGAAGGAGTACCCTTGATTTCATTAGCTAGTAGACCCTTAACCATATTGTCCTTCTTATTAATCAAAACTGCCATTTCCGAATCTACCGCAAGCATTTCCAAGGCATTTTGATTAATCTTAGGAGAAATATTAGATTTAAGACCCTTTTCCAGAAGTGTCATCTCATCCTTGGCAAACTGGACATTGGCTAAGTTTTTGACGCGAGGGTGGAAAGAAAAAGGTTCAGGCTGTGATTCTGTATAGGATTGTACATTCCTCTTTTTATTTACTAAAGTCTGAAGCTTTTTCTTTTGACTAACATACTTAGCATGCACTTCGATTGATGCGAAACTACGTGCTTTTTCATCCAAACAATCGAATTCTAAGTTATGTAATTTGAATGAGAGCTCGGTATAAAGAACTTTGAGATGTAGTTTTAAATTGTCTCTAACGGTAAACCAATGACGCGTCTCTTCGTTAAGCCAGATGGACTCTGCTTTTTTAATAGCCGTATTGGCGGCTCGACTGTGCGTGTTGGTTTTAACATTAATATAACTGGGAACAACATTAAGATGTTTGCATTGTTGATTGAACCAAATATTTTGGGCGGCAACTCGATGTAATTTTGTTAGCTTTTGTAATTTTGTTAGATATTTGGTTCAATCAACAATGCAAACATCTTAATGTTGTTCCCAGTTATATTAATGTTAAAACCAACACGCACAGTCGAGCCGCCAATACGGCTATTAAAAAAGCAGAGTCCATCTGGCTTAACGAAGAGACGCGTCATTGGTTTACCATTAGAGACAATTTAAAACTACATCTCAAAGTTCTTTATACCGAGCTCTCATTCAAATTACATAACTTAGAATTCGATTGTTTGGATGAAAAAGCACGTAGTTTCGCATCAATCGAAGTGCATGCTAAGTATGTTAGTCAAAAGAAAAAGCTTCAGACTTTAGTAAATAAAAAGAGGAATGTACAATCCTATACAGAATCACAGCCTGAACCTTTTTCTTTCCACCCTCGCGTTAAAAACTTAACCAATGTCCAGTTTGCCAAGGATGAGATGACACTTCTGGAAAAGGGTCTTAAATATAATATTTCTCCTAAGATTAATCAAAATGCCTTGGAAATGCTTGCGGTAGATTCGGAAATGGCAGTTTTGATTAATAAGAAGGACAATATGGTTAAGGGTCTACTAGCTAATGAAATCAAGGGTACTCCTTCCGGTTTTTCGATAAACCCTGAAGAAGTTGCTTTGAAGTCATTAAAACAAACAATAACTAATAATGACTTGGTTGTATCTAAAGCGGATAAGGGTAACACAATAGTGGTGATGAGGCGCGACGATTACTCGGAGAAAGTTAATAACGTGATTCGTTGTGACCAATTTCTAAGGGTATCTTCTGACCCAACAAATAAGTTTGTGGCTAAGGTTAAATTAGCCATAAACAAAAATTCACACTTTTTCCAAACCGAATCAGCAAAGAGAAAACTTATTCCAATGAATCCTCGCGCGCCATCACTTTACGGCTTGCCAAAGATTCACAAAACTGATATTCCTATGCGTCCAGTTGTCTCATACATAGGTGCACCAGCATACGAGTTGGCAAAGTCACTTAATTACATTATTAAGCAAAAGCTTTCATTTAGACCACCTTATGCTATAAAAAATAGCTTACAATTAGTAGATCATATTAAAAATGTGACTTTGCCACCCCGTTGCAAATTAGTCTCGCTTGATGTAGACAGTTTATTCACTAATATCCCGTGTGAGGAAACGTTGGGTATTTTGGGTAATGCATTGGAACAACGTTTACCTCCTGGTGAAGGTGATGAATTGCTTTCCCTTACTAAAGTCTGCATGGAACAAAACTACTTTAGATTTAACAATCAGTTCTTTGTTCAACAAGACGGTCTAGTAATGGGCTCACCACTGAGTCCTTTGCTGGCTGAAATATTTATGGACGATTTTGAACAGAGAAATATTGTTAATAATAAGAGCATTTTATATTACTATAGATATGTAGATGACTGCATACTTTGTTGGACGGGTACACAGAGACAACTGGACGTATTTCTTAAAAATCTTAATAAAAAACATATTAAAATAAAATTCACACTAGAATGTGAAGATAATAATACTCTCAATTTTCTAGATTTATCTATCACTAGAGTTGATAATAAACACAGTTTTGGGATCTTTCGCAAACCGACGTATACTAATACTACTATTCATGCATCCTCATGTCATCCTTGGCAACACAAACACGCGGCCTTTCATAGTTATATTCACAGATTAGTTTCTGTTCCTCTTAGTAGAGTAAATTACCAAAAAGAGTTAAGCATAATTTATCAAATTGCTGAGGCAAATGGGTACAATCCCAAAATAATTGATAATATGTTAAATATTAAAAATAAAAAGGAATTGGTTAAGTTTTTGTACGCAGGGACCTCTGATAAGGAAGTAGTTAGATATAAGTCCAGTTTGACCTACATGGGTGAGGTATCTGCACGTTTATCCAAAATAATGAAAAATAACGATATGCATGTCGCATTTAGGACGAATAATACTTTAAAAAATCAATTATGTAATAATAAAGACCGGATTGATTTAAAGTATCAATCAGGTGTATACAGAATCGATTGTCCTGAATGCGACAGTGTATACGTAGGTCAGACTGGACGTAACTTTGAGACTCGGTATAAAGAACATATCGCGGCTTATAGAAATGGTCATCATGATAAATCACATTTTGCCAAACATCTTTTAGATAGTAGTCATAATATACCAGATGGTCATTCCTATAAGATATTACATAAATGTGATAAAGGCTTTCGACTGAGCGTGTTGGAACAGTTAGAAATAATTAAAGTAAAGAACAAGAATAGAATTGCATTGTAGAATGACCAAACTAACCTTACTTCGTCACCTCTTATTAACTTGTTTGGTGGGGGTACTAATTGGTAGGGGTAGTAGCTGTAGGGAATATAAGGCGGTGTTTTGGCGGGCGGCATCACTTAACGAACATTGTTCGCAGAGTCAACATCCTGAGGATGCTCCGGGGTCGGAGCGAAACGCGCGTCGAGTTTTGCAACCTGCATGGTGGTGGGACTTTGCACGATCGTGTTAACATTATTGCTTGTGTGGTGGTGGTGTTTTCATGTTTTTTGCTTGCGAGTGTACGCATAAGCAGTGTGGGAGGAGGGAGGTGCATCAAACGCATGCCTATGCGTACACTCACTCATCTGCTTGCAGGTTGTGGTTATAATTGTTTCGCGGGATATTGCTAGATATAATATATTTAAATTGTATGCTATGGATTTCCGCAAAGTAACGCCTGATTCCATTAACTATTTGTTATGTTAGGTTATGTTAGGTTATGTTAGGTTGCTGTTAAATTTTACAGTAAAGTCTTATTATTATATTTTGATAATTACGATTAACTAAAGCATAGCTGACATTTTGCCTTTACGTTTATGTTTAGCGAAAAAAAAACAAAGAAAAAAAAAAAAAAAAAATTAAATGGAAAGTCTGTTGATTTATAATGAGTGACTTTGTTAAATGAAAAGTCTGTTGATGAAAAATGAGTGACTTCGTTAAATGAAAAGTCTGTTGATGGAAATTAGTGACTTTGTTGAAAGAAAAGTCTGTTGATGGAAAATAAGTGACTTTGTTAAATGAATGGTCCAGTGAAAAAAAAACTTTAGTTATGTTTAGTACAGTGGTAAAAAAAAAGCTATTGAAAAGTGGACCAGGTAACTTATACGGTACGGTGAAAATGGTGGCTAGAAAAGTTGAATAAAAAATAAATAAATATATATATATATATGTCGGAGAAGAAGAAGATCTCAGACGTCAAGGTTACCTTGGACGTGTTCAGTGACAGTTGGCTATGACAGCTCGTTTGACAAGTGTCACTTATGACAGCGATGACAGAGGGCACTGTCGACGAGAGGACAGTGAAGAGATTCTATTGGGAGTGACCATTGGAAGATACCGTGTGAAGCTCACGTTCACACACGTTAGCGAATATGTCAGCTGACCTTGTCACGTCTTGAGATGAATCCATTTGCATCCACGATCTGAGTTAATGTTTTAGAGTGAAACTATGTTATTTAAAAATGAATATACCAGTACTGTTTGTGCGGCTTATTATTTCCTGACGATACCAAACAATCAACAGACGCCCACAGAATCAACAAATTACTCTAATCTATGCACAGAATACCTCACTCCGATATCAGAAGCGAGATGTAACCCTGAAAATCAAGATAGATTATAAAATTGATGGATTGGATATGGATTGGACATTCAGATCACGTTGAGACGGAACAGATTATATTACGGAGCCTCCACTACCAAAGGCAGCATGGTATATGCATAGCAGAAAGACGATTGATGGGATTACAGCGTTGCTGACGATGGTAACGTGCTGACAATGGGAACGTGACGATTTACAATAAAACCACGATATTATGACAAGTGTGACGTGGCTAGTCAACGACAGGTCTTGGTTATAAGCTTGGTGGCTTTGGTAACAGGTGGTAGCAATCTTTCTATTCCTCGTAATAATTTGGCAGCCTTCAAAGTAAATACAATTTCAAAGTTTCCATGAAATTGCTTGCCCAAAAATCTAAATAAACTTTTAAGTTTAGTGTTCGTTTGTATTGCTGTTTTGCTTTATTTGTAGATGGACAATACACTGGGATAGTGCTTGACTGGACAATGCATAGCCTTGCATAGCTTGCATGCTTGCCCGATGCATAGAACGAGCTTTGCTGGGTCACCAACCAACGCAGATGAGCATTGTGTATCTTATGGACTATTCTACTTGCTTCGCAAAGATGTGAACTGGTTGTATGAGTATCATTACTTACTTCATTGTAAAGTTCAGAGTTAGTCTGGTTTTACAATCACAGTATTAGTAACAGAAAAGAGATTCAAAGTAAAAGATCTTACAGTATTTTGATAATTAAATTATGTGAGTTTTGAAACTTGTATTATACAAGCTATATTCTTATTAATAGAGTGAAATCAACACCGTTTATAAAGAAGAAATCAAAGTTTGATTTTAATGATAATAATTAGGTATTACTATACAACAAGTAAAGGTCTTATCTCTGCAGGTGAGCGCAAGTTGTAAACAAACAGGATTATACAATAACAATTGACATGTTAGTTATTTATTTGGCAGCCGAGGATGTTAAAAAAAACCAAAATTTATAAGGACGAGTTTATTCAGAATTTCTTACTACTAGTTACAATTTTAATTTAAACTAAAATTTAATGCAAAGTACATATGAACCGATTCGAGGCTCGATATGGAATGACAGATAGAATATATATTTTAAATTACAATTAATAAATCTTATTGCTTATTCTACAATATTGCAAAACCCGAAAGTAGGAAAGTAGACTACACGAGTCGCGGCGATGCTGCTGCGTCAGCCATCTCGTTTAGGGCTGTGCACGTAACTCCTCCACCCCCAGAGCGGCAACTATTTGAGGACTTTCAACGAAAATGTTGCTGGTATAGATTCTTGTCCTTTGACAGGAATTGCGTAGACAGCGTAGACAGGTTGATCGGTTTGGCTGGTTGGAGAACACTCTTTCCTTGGGCTGCTGTCCTTTTGTTGATGCAAGCGGCGACGTCGAATAATGAATATGAGGAAAGTTGCACCTATACCAAGATATATAAGGGTAGCGTCGTATGGTACAATGGAGAAGATATCTGGTTTAATTGGACAGGGCTCTGTAGTGTTACTTGATCTTCCAGGCGATGGAGATTCTTCAAGTTGAGAGAGTTAAGGGTTATATGAGGTATTTCATTGTCGGAGGATATAAATTGGTCTCGAACTTCGGCGATTTTTAAGGGTTGTCCTCTGATTTCGTCATTTTTATTGATGATGTTGAAGGTGTCCGTCTGCAGGGAACATCCATGTGGAATTGTAGCAAGGTAGCTGCCGGATACCGTGATGTACTCTTTTCTTTCGCATAGCAGATGAATTTGAGTTGGCCTTGGGAAAATGATGGTGTAGTGCTTATCATCCAATTGCTCCATAGCTTCTTTTGTTAAGGTTATCCTCGTGGGGCTGCATGACTTATCCAGTGATTGGTTGATGATTATGCTTTGTATGCAGTCAAAGTCTTCTCGTGGCTGATAGTAGTTCGTATTTTCTTCACAGAGAAGGAGATCGTTTAACTTCAGGCATTCAGCCTCTATGTACATGAAAAATTTCCCATCGGTTGCTATGTAAGGATGTGGAGGGATAAAGGTTTGTTGGAGCTTATTAGGAACAATGGAAAGACGGAAAAAATCATAATCATTCGTAGCTACTATAGGAAATTTAAAAACTATAACTATACGTTTATCTACGAAATAACTTCCAGGCTTAATGATATCATAGTATTCCCTTAAATCTGCTTCTAAGACTTTATTATTGCCATAAATTTTCTTAAGTCTATCTATCATATCTGCTAAATTATCTATACTTAACATGCTATGGTGAGTGCTTGATGCACGAATAAAACCTAAAACATTTTCTAATCTAATCAATTCTAAGTAAATGTCATCAGTATTTTCAGTAATTATTTCTAATAACTGTGCAAATTTAGCGAATTGTACCTCTGAACTATATTTATCTAAAATTAACAGTAAGGTTTGATTAATTTTCTTTTGATTATCTACTAAATTATCAACTAACGTATCATACTGATTCATCCAGGCTTTATTAAGACTAACATGATTATTAAATTCAGAAGCTAGTTTCTGCTCATTTTTTTCTAATAATTCTAATGCGCTATTATACCTTTCGGCATCTGCATGATCCAAGTTACCAGTCACACTTTTTATTAATGATCCTAAACCGTTAATTATTCCTCTACGTACTCGATTGGGTTCGAGAGTGCTTAACTGTAAATTTACTTTAGATAATTTAGAATACAAGTAATCGATTTGAATTTCAAATATAGTTAGTGAACCGTTATCTAGTTGAGTCCTAAAATAATCTAATTGACTATATACTGAGTTAATGCGTTCCTCTATGTCAGAAAGTTCCACGTATTGTACGAAAGAATGATAATGAGTGATGAATTTTGCTCGGCCGAGTTTAAATGGTAAAAGTCCAGGTCCATTATCAAGTTGCTCAAGTCTTATGTCTGCTGCCATGGTCAGATGTAGTATCAGCATCAGTCGAAACCTGTAACAATTTGTTAGTCTTAGGGACACGCTTAAGACGAGCTTTCGCGACGGGACCTTTTTTCTTTGAGGTGTAAATATGAATTGGTAAATCAGCTAAAACATCGTCTTGAGTGTATCGGGGTGCCAATTTTTGTCTGTTGGCCAAGGGGTTTTTAATGAAAATTTGTTGATCTGGAGTGTATTCTATTTCTGGTTCCAGATTTTTGTTCCTATTGTTCATTAAGTTAGTACGGTCGCGTAAAGTAGACTCATGAATAATTTCATAAATTGTCTTCATTTGTTCTCGGTGTGTTACAATGTACTGTTGCAGTAGGTGCTCGGTCATGTCAATGTCTAGGGGATCCCTAGGGTCAAAATGTCCTCTAACAATGTCATGGGGTCTACATTTCGTAAAGCTGTGTACAGAACTATTATATGCTAATATTGCGTACGGCATCTGGTTAACAGTTGGTTCGTCTTTCTGTTTTAATCTTAATATTCGGAGATGTTCTAAAAGAGTAGAATGGAAACGCTCTATGAGCCCATTATCATTAGGTGAATGGGGTAGAGTTCTGTGGTGAATAACTTTATGTAATCTTGTAAATTCAGAGAATAGTTGATTGGTAAATTCAGTCCCATTGTCAGTAACAATCGTCAAGGGAAGTCCATGGTGTGTGCAGTACGTAAGTAGTCCCTGTAGTATACTGACTGCTGTGCCATCACGTAAATGGTAAGCTTGTCCGTATTTAGAAAACGAGTCAACAAAAGTCAAGTATTTCTCACTCTGTGCTGTGAATAAATCCATGTGTACTATTTCAAATGGTTTTGTGGCGGGTGGTACGATATTAAGTTGAGGTTTAATAGGGTTTCTGTCGTATTTGCATTGTCCACAAATAGTACATTCGTTAATATACTTTGTTATTTCCTCGCGCATTTTAGGCCAATAGTATTTACGAGATAAAGCTAAATAGCACTCGTTTATACCTCTATGATTGGTCTTTCCTTCGTGGTAGTGTTTTATTATATTCTGTTGTTGCAAATATTCCTTTACATCTTCCAGCTCCGTTTTTGCTAAAACGAGTTTCATGGAGGATGATTTAAATTTATTTTGGAGTATCGGTATTATAGAGTACATACCTAGAGGAGGTGTAATTTTAAGGGCTGTTTTTATCTTGGGATTGACGTATTCGTTTATAGCATCCACTACATCTTGCTCTAAATTTGACTCAGATAATTGAATGTGAGTGCGTGTATGTGTGTCGAATGGCTTAGTCACGGTCGGTCGTCGTTTAATGTCACCTACAATGTTAAGGCAGATTTGTCTATGAAACTTGTTAAGTGGTTCATCCGTTATTGGAATCTCAAGTATAGGGTTTTCAGCTGAAGTGTGTGCTGTGTCAGTGGAAGACCCAGCAGAAGGTTCAGGTCTTATTGAAAGGTCTATTCCGCATTCTGTAAGAAGAGACTCAATCTCCTCGTTGTTAATTTGAACTCTCGATAGAGCGTCGGCATTGGTGTTACACTTGCCCTTTTTATATACTACGGTGTAATCGAACTCACTGAGTTTTAGTCTCCATCTAGTAAGTCTCGAATTAGGTTCTTTGATATTCATTATCCATTGGAGTGGTTTATGATCAGTAACAATTTTGAATTTACGGCCGAAAAGGTAGGGTCTAAAGTATTTAGTTGCCCATACAATTGCTAACAATTCTTTCTCAATGGTACTGTAATTCATTTCGCTACTGCTTAAGGTTCTAGATGCGTAACTAATAGGTTTGTCAGCACCAATTGGACCTTGAGAAATTACAGCGCCAACAGCTACGTTTGAGGCGTCAGTGGTAAGTATAAAGTCTTTCGTAAAGTCAGGATACTGTAATATTGGGTCATTAGTCAATAAAGTCTTACATTTTTCGAAACAGTCTATATAATCGGAATTTAAAACTATTTTATTTGTCTTCTTTAAGCATTTAGTCATCGGTTTAGTCACACGCGCAAAGTCAGGTATAAATTTTCTATAGTATCCTAATAATCCTAAAAACTGTTTTATCTCTTTGGTTGTTTTTGGCAACGGGTAGTTTTCAATTGCTTTAATTTTGTTAGGATTAGGTTTAATACCTTCGTTACTTATGATATGGCCTAAGTATGCAGTTTCTAACTTTAAAAACTCTGACTTGTCCATCTGTATTTTAAAGTTTGAGTCTCGTAGTCTACGGAAAACCTTTTCCAGGTTAACCATGTGCTCCTGAAGGGATGTACTGAAAACTATTATGTCATCTAAGTACACTAAACAAATTTCATTTTGAAGACCTTTTAGAATATTATCCATAACACGTTGAAAAGTTGATGGTGAGTTTTTTAATCCCATTGGCATACGTAAGAATTCAAAATGTCCGTGCTCTACATTAAATGCGGTTTTAGCTATATCGTCAGGGTTCATTTCGACTTGATAAAACCCAGATGCCAAGTCCAAAGTGGTAAAGTATTGGCATCTACCAAGCTTATCTAAGACGTCTGTTATGTTGGGTATTGGATATTTGTCATCGATAGTCTTGTCATTCAGTTTCCTAAAGTCAACTACCAGTCTCCATTTTTGTCTGCCAGAAGCATCGGCCTTTTTTGGAACTACCCAAATAGGTGAACTCCAGGCAGAGTCTGAGGGTCGTATTATACCTTGATCTAGCATTTTGGCTATTTGGTCCCTAACTTCCTGTCTATGTACAAATGGATAACGATAGCTCTTAGTATATACAGGAATTTCATCATAAGTCCGTATAGAGTGTTTAATTTTGTTAGTAAAAGTTAGTTCCTTGTGTAACTTCAGTTAGCTTCGGCAAAATTGGTGATTTTGTAAAAGGTTGTAAACGCACTAGCGAGTCTTCAGGTATTATGAATGACGAATGAATCGCCTCTGTGGTCTAGTGGTTCAGAGCTTAGCTCTTGACCCGGATTCGTGGGTTCGATTCCCACGTTGAAACAACAAAAAAGGTTGTTTTTAGGATTAGTTAGGACAATGCAGACTGATCACCTGATTGTCTGACAGGAAAGATGATCCATGCGTCGGATGGGCATGTAAAGGGTCGGTCCTGTGCCTATTCTCTTGCCAGACGTGTCGACTAACCGTTCCGCTGGGTTATGAAAGTAAAAAGGAGAGAGAGTGCTTCTGTGTATTGCGCACACACTTGGGCACTATAGAATAACTCCTGCGTAGCTGGCCTGGTTTCAATGAAATTGGCTATCGACGCCGGGGTGAGGGGAGCTATTATTATTATTATTATGAATGACTCTGGGGTCCAGTGGTTTTTTTTTTTTTTTTTTTTTTTTTTTTTTTTTTTTTTTTTTTTTTTTTTTCTTCGCCCCTTTCATTGACAGGGCTCGTTATTTTCTTTTTTATTAATCATTTATCTTTTTTGAATTTTTTGCATTGATTACAGTAAAATTTACAGTTAATATATTACAATTACAATAAGTTTCCATTAATACAATTAAATTTCCAATTTCTAATAGCAAATACAATTTACATAAATTTTGAGATACAAATAAAATAGAATTACAATTATTACATCAATAAGTACAATTACAATAATAAAATAAATTCCAATTAATAAAATTTTCATCATTAAATACAATAATAAAATTTCCAATTTCAATAAAATACAGTTAAAATAAATTCCAGTAATTAATATACAATAAAATAAAATTTCCATCAATAAAATACAATAATAAATTCCAAATTTCAATAAAATACCAATAAAATACAATAAAATAATTTTCAAATAATACAATAATAAAATCCTACTACTAATATCACAGTTTACACTACACACCATCACTATGCCTTTTATTGACTATTTGCACGATCTTTGTGCAATATCGCAAGAAGACCTCCCTTTTCTTGCGATCCCCCAGCATGCTTGGCAGACTCTCACCCGTCATCGCGATGCCCAATTTCTGCTCAATAGCATATCTATTGGTTGCAAAAATTGGGCACTCGAGTAACAGGTGGGGGACTGTCTCCGCAACTCCGGGCTGACAGAGACACGACGGGTCCTCCTTCAACTTGAATCTGTTCAAATAGAAGGCGAACCCGCCGTGGCCAGTCAGTACTTGTGTGGTGTGGTGTGTTATGTCTATTTTGCGCACTATTCTGTGCGCCGCGGCAGCATTGGGGAAGAAGAGCTTCGTGACTCCGGCCGTCCCGCCTGACGTATATCTCCTGTCCCATTCCTCAATCGTGTCCTGTCTTAAGACACGCTTGACGAATGACACAGGACACAGATCGTAATCGGGTTTCTTCTTCGATCCCAGAGCGGCCTCTTTGGCTAATTGGTCAACCCTTTCGTTCCCCCTAAGCCCTGCGTGCTCCTTAATCCAAAACAGGGAGACCTCCCGCCTCTGCAATGCAGCTTTTCGGAGGGCCCCCCTAGTTTGCACTGCCAGGGGATGGGGGGAACCAAGGGTGACCGCCTGAAGGGCCGCTCTGGAGTCGCTGAAGATACCGACCTTAGTCACTCTGCCCTCGCAGGCAATTTTTACGGCCTTGCTCAGTGCGAGGAGTTCGGCCTGGTAGACGGTGCAATACGTCGGCAAAGCAAGTTTGACGGCCCTGGTCTCGGCCTCACCTTTCCAAACGGAAAGTGCGGCTCCGACCCGACCCTCAATCTTGCTGCCGTCCGTGTATACTCGGTGTTCGTGGTCACAGACCACGTCCGAATATACAGCCTCGTCTACCAGTCCGAATCCAAGCCCAGTCTGCTCTGCCGGATGGGGTTCCTCGACCGCTGGAGCCCTTCGCTCCACCTCCCTGTCCCTCAGTACCGGGTGTGACACTCCCTTCTTGATCTCATAGAGCCTCGATACTTCGAGTATCCTGAGATCAAGAGGGAGTATCCCAGCCAACAGTAGTGCAGAGTTCAGGGAGACGGTGCGATAGGCTCTGCAAATCTTCTGGGCAAAACCCCGCTGGACGGTGTTTAGCCTTTTCTGGACCCCCATCTTTTCTGCTGTGCTAGCCCAAGCCGCCGCCGCGTACAGAATAGTGGGCTCTACTACTGCGATATATATTAATTTGATAATCTGGGGGTTAAGCCCCCAGCCAACTCTGGCTGTCCTAGCGAGAAGCCTATATCTGTTTACGGCTTTCTTGCAAACATTGCCCACATGAGCATTGAACGTCAGTCCACCATCTATAGTCAGCCCTAGGATCTTGATCTCTTTATAATAATTAATGTCCACACCTCCCATTTGTAATCGCGGCGTATCATATTTGAGTTTCCTCGTGGACAGCATGGCACATGTTTTGTGGGGGGCAAACTTTAGCTTGTTAGCTAGCCCCCACTTATTAACCTTCTCGAGTGTCGAATTGGCCCTCCTCTCTATCTCTAGTGCCGTCTTCCCCTCAAAAACTATAACTACGTCGTCGGCAAAAGCCTGACAGAATACACCCTCTTCCTCTAGCATCCACAGTAGGGGGTCCAACAAGAGGTCCCACAGGAGAGGTCCTCCAATGGATCCCTGTACACACCCCTTGTTGGTTTCCCTACTCACTTCCACACCCGCATACCTAACATTCACACTCCTTTCATTCAGATAGCTGCTGATCACCCGTCTCAAGTTCATCGGACACCCAACCTCCGCCAACCGAACCTTTATGGCTGGCCACCAAGCACTGTCGAAGGCGCCCTCTATATCCAGTGATACCACAACAGAAATTTTTCTCTCCTCTCTCTTCTTCCTGATGTGGTTCACTAGTCTGTAGAGGGCGTCCTCGGTGCTCCTTTGGGGCATAAAGCCATATTGGTTGGGGCTTAACTTGGGCAGCAGGTAGAACCTGAGTCGGGCGACCAGCATCTTCTCGAAGATTTTGCCAAGAACAGGCAGGAGGCCGATCGGGCGATAGGCTTTCGGTACCCTGTATGATTCCTTGTCCGGCTTCCTCAGTACTACCACTGTTGCCTGCTTCCACTGTTTGGGGAAGCAGGCAAGAGCGATACACCGGTTCAGCAGTGCAAGGAACCATTCAGGGTTACATTCTACAGCGTGAAGGCAGATGTCGGCCGTGAAACCGTCCACCCCGGGGGCCTTTTTGGGGTTGAAGGACCTTACGGCTCTCTTCAACTCCTCCATGATGAAAGGAGGGTCGTCCGGGCCCGTCGGCGCTTCGGTGTCTAGTGACTCCGCGCGCCGACGCACCCGTCGATGTTCCTCGCTTTCGCCATTTTCTTGGTCCACGGGGTAGAAGGTCTCGGCCAACAGTTCTGCGGAGTTCCGGGCGTCGAGGGTTTCACCGTCCCTGTTAAGGGGCAGATCCTCCTCCCTCCCGGTCGCTCTGTTCATCACTCTGTAGATGCCCTCCCATACCCCTTCCCTATCCTGTTTTTGGCAAAAGTCCTTCCAGCTACTCACTTGCGCTTTTCATACTTCTCCTTTTCCTCCAGGTACAGCCCAACTACGCGGTTTCTGCGATCTGGCGCTGCATTTCGGATCCTGCGTCTCCTCGTGGACACCTGTTTCTTCATCTGCGCGAGCTCATCATTCCACCACGACAAGGTGAATTTCTGTGTGTGTTTCCTAGCTGGCATTGTGTCTCTGCATGTCTGTGTGATCGCCTCAGTGTATCTGTCTATTACCTCCTCTATTTGTTGAGTGCTGTGTATTGAGTCTATGTCTTGTAGAGTTAATTGTCTGTCTGACATCCACTGGGTCAATTTCTCATGAAATTGACCCCAGTTTGCCTTGCGTGTGTTAAATATGCGTGTTGTACGTATTATGTTTGTGCCTGTGGATTTCTGTTGTCTGATGCCAAATGATATGCCGTTGTGGTCCGAGCTCGTCAGACCCTCCTCGACTCTCCAGTTGTCCACTCGGTTCAGCAGATCGTCAGAGCATGCCGTCACATCCACGTAGCTACTGTACCTTTTCCCCCCTCTGACGGTGTCGAAAGTAGGGATGTCACTGGCATTGAGTATATGCATACCCATGGCTCCCAGCACACCAGACACTTCCCTCCCTCGCGGGTCTTCCACGTCGCCACCCCACCACGGGCTTTTTGCGTTCGCGTCGCCTCCCAAGACCATCCTATCGGTGCCCAACTCTCCTCCTACACTCATAAGATGGTCCAGGTAGGGCTCCACAGGCTTATCAGGCTCGAAGTAAAAGGACACTACAATGATCTCCCAGGCTTTGGTTTTTAAGGTGGCCACGACTACGTTGTTGTTGGTGAGGCGCGTGTGGAGTACGACATCTATGGTGTCGTCAAAGACCACCACACACGCCTTTACTACACCGCCACCTTCCCCATCGCTCTGGTAGACTCTAATCCCATTGTAGGTCCTCATACTCCGTGCCCCACTTATGTAGGGCTCCTGCAGCAACGCTACGCATGCCTTACGCTTGGTGGCCTCGAGTAGAAACTCCTGTGTGGCGACTTGGCTCCGCTGGAGGTTGGCCTGTAGAACGCGGTACTGGAAGTTCTCCTGGACACCCTTAGCAATACGCCACCGCCGACCGAGCTAAAGCGTCCCACCTCTTTCTCTCCGTACATTCATCCGCAAAGGCATTGTGCTCCCCGTTACCTTTCTTGGCCCTTGTGCAATTTATGCATTTGGGCGCCTCTCCTCGCTGCCACTTGTCGCATTGGGTCTTCATATGAGGACCCGCGCAGTGGCTGCATCTTTCCTCCTCCTCCTTGCACCACCTTTTGGTATGCCCATACCCAAGGCAACGGGAGCACTGCACCAGTGGGCTCAGGTCGTACACTCTGACCCTACCCAATCCTATGTGGGCATGGCCAACATTCATCCATCTCTTCCATACCTGTGGGCTCACTCTGGCCACTATATGGTTTTGGAGGGGGTTCCTCGCATTCTTCCTGTATGCTACTTCTACCTTACATTCCTCCCCCTTCAGACCTTCAAAGACGTAGGCGTTTTGATTTCGGAGCGCGGTCTTAAAATCATCGTTGTCGCGCTTCATTACGTCTCTGAAGATTAGAAGGGGATCCTTGTTTTTAACCTCTTCGACAATTAGACCCTCATTCTTTCCTATTCTTTCCTTTACCTTGTCTCTTTCTTCCTCATTCACGCAGCCGACGACCACTTTCCTGTTTCTAACCTTTCTCACTCTTTCCACTTTTACCCATCCATCCTTCGCATCTACCGTCCTTAGACTCCTCGCGAGGCAACGCTCGCATATGTCGCTACTGCGACCGCAGTCGTGTTGTTCTCCAGTTGCGAACTCAACTTTTCCATCCTTCTTTCACTCTCTTCTATTGCCTTCCTGTTCCCTTCCATACATCTCCTCATTTCCTCCATACTTCTCATATTCTCTTGTATTAACTTATTACTCTTTTCCAGGTTCTCCACAAGTTCGTCGTTTGCAGCAGTCGTCAAGGCGGTAAGTTTGGGGGAAGGGTGTAAAGGGCCCTGCCCTCGCTCTTCGTGCTGCCCTATTTTTGTTTTAGTGGTTCCCTGCTCTAGGTCTTTTATAATGTTGAAGAGCCTGTCTAGCATTGCGTTCACACCATCCTTTATCTCTGTTTTGAGGTTTCGGGAGGTGCTTATATACAATTTCGCTCTGTTTAGACAGGCTCTCCCTTCGTCTGTTTTAGACCTATATGACATGGAGGGGCTCACTGTGCCCTCCTCCACGTGTTTTTTAATATTTTTCGTTTTAGGAATGGAGGGTTCCTGGCTACTACTTCGTGGTTTCTCCGGAGGGGAGACGGAGCGCCGGACCAAATCGAGGCCTTTACTAGCGAGTAAAGGCCTCGATTTGGTCTATACTACTCCTGACTGCCGATTTTTTATCTGGTTGGGTTAATGACTTGACCCCGTCCATGCTGTCCCTGACTGGCGATGTGATAGTAAAAGTGTCGCTTGCCTTTTTTGGTGTGTATTGTATTAAGTTGAAATTTGAAAAAAATGAATTAATAAAATAAATGATGAATAAAATGAAATAGGATAAAATATAATAAAAAGAAAAAATGTCAAATTTAAAATGTCAAATAACTAACCTAGCAGCTGTTCCAAAAGGATACAGCTGGTCCAAAATTGTATATAATAAATAATGTCAATTAAATTACTAAAACTAACTAACCTAACAGTTGCTCTAATATAGAGACAAACTGGTCCTATTCTATAAATATATACCTAGCACTTATATATATATAATGTTAATAAAGTGTTGTGTGTAAAGGTCCCTAGGTATGTAATGCAGTACACTTGTCAGGTAAAAGGTAAGTATTGGTGTACTGGTGATCTTAACAACTATACTCTTAAAACTAGCAGCTGCACCAAAAATGATGCAGTTGGTCCTAAAACTATACTTAAACTAGGAAGATCTTTTATATATTTTAAATTAGGTTAAGTTCTTTTTCAGGTACCTCGGTTTGGATGCTGTTTTCTGCGGTCTTCTTTGTTTTCAGGTTTTTTCCCCGTCCGGTTTTTCTTTCAGGTTCCGGTTTCCGGTTTTCTTTCAGGTGGCGCTCTTCTCCCGGTCCTGTTCTTTCTGGTGGCGAAAACCACGTTCCTCTACGACTTCCAGGAGCCGAGATATGTTCCGGTTTTGCTGATGTTCTTCGAAAACCAAGATGGCGGCCGTGTACCCTGTGTTGGTTGACTCGGTCGTGAGGGGCTTGTTCCAGGTACCACGTATTTAGTGCCTCAGCATATGTGTTATTGTTATTAGGTTCAAATTACACGTCCAATAATACACTTCTAGTTAATCGTATTTTACTTTATTCTACTACGTAGATAATACAATAAACAGTATCTTATAAATAACTATGTAGGTACACTGACCCCACTAACCTATCCGGGCCTCTCAAGGAGACTAACTTAAAACTATCTTAGGCATCAACGTCAATGTCATCTTTGACATCTAGTTGTTTTAAATACATGCATAGCATTATGTAACATCTCCCTTTTTCGAGAAACGCATACAATTTAACAATGCTTAAAATATACATGATTACAAAATGTAACTTACTAATTAAATTTCTCATGTATGTACAATTTAGGTTGTTTTACAGTTCTACCAGATCTGGTAACATAATCTGTACCTATTTGCCTTTCCACAGGAACACAGTTATCATGCCTACTAAAATCCTGAGAATTTTCACTCGTGAAACAACTAGGATTTATGGGAAGTATATTGCACGTATCATGACCATTATAAGAAGGATCTATTTTTTTAAATTCATCTTTACTGTCACCCGCAAAAGAGGAAGGAGGATTTATATTCTTTAAATTATTTTTCCTATGTCTAATATGCGCTCTATTTCTCCTATATATAACACCATTCATATCGGTAATATAATGAGACCTACCACAATCTAGATTTCTATGTATTACACCAGGAGTCCAAAAATCTTTGGGATTCTTTTTAAAATAAATGTCATCTCCAGGCTTAAAGACTTCATTCCTTTGCCTTGCACATCTGTCAAAGTAATATGTCATTTTGTTTTTATTTTTGACATAAGATTTTTTGTAAACAGAAAATTTTACTAAATTCGGTTTTAATTTTTTACACAGGACAGGTATATTCATACGTAAACTCCTAGACATTAATAATGATGCTGGGCTGGGAAAGTCGCCTTTAGCTGTGTACCGGTAGTGTAGCAATGCTAAATACACATCAGATCCATCCTGAGCGCATTTACGTAGTATATTTTTGGATAGTTTTACAGCGCTCTCCGAAAAACCATTACTTCTTGGATAATATGGACTCGTGGTTATATGCTCCACGTCCCATTCAACCAGAAAAGATTTGAACTTACATGAGTTGAAAGGTGGACCATTATCCGACACTAATGATCGTGGGATGCCATGGCGTGCGAAAAATGATTTCAAGTGTTTCACCACGTTATCAACGTTGTAATTCTTATGTAAAGAAGCTAGCTCAAAATATTTAGAATAGTAATCTACACAGACAAGGTAATTCTCCCCATCAAAATAAAATAAATCAACCCCTACTCGTTCCCAAGGGAGTTGTGTAATATCATAACATTTCAAAGGTTCCTTATTCGTGCTAGGTTTAAATTTAGCACATACCAGACACTGTTCAATTAAATTTTTAATGTCTGCATTTATATTGGGCCAATAAACTGTTTCCCTAGCAATGTTAAGTGTTTTATTTATACCTAAATGACCACAGTGAATTTTATCTAATATTTGCTTTTGTAAAGCCTTTGGGACTATGAGCCTATTGCCCTTAAAGAGTAAATCATTCATTATATGTATTTCACTTTGAATATTCCAATATGGTTTAACCAAATAGTTAATTTTGTTTTTGCTTGTTGGCCAACCATTTTTTATATAAGATTTAAGCAAATTAAATGATTCATCTTGTTTACTTTCCTTTAAAATTGACTCTAAATATGACTTTGATACTGAAATATTAGAAAAAATTGAATTGACATGATATTGCAAGTCTTGTTCATATTCTGGTACATATGTGTCAGTGAGTGAAGCTCGTGATAGCGTGTCTGCTATATACATATGTTTACCAGGTACATAAATTACTTCTAAGTCATATCCTTGCAACGCAAGCATCATTCTCTGCAGCCTAGCTGGCACTTCATGAAGAGGTTTTTTAAAGAGATAAATTAAAGGTTTGTGATCTGTATGAACGGTAACAAGACCTCCATAAATATATTGATGAAATTTATTACAACCAAACTGTATAGCAAACAATTCCTTTTCAATCTGAGCGTAGTTTTGTTGAGAGCTTGTCAATGTTCTTGAGCTATATGCAATTGGTCGCTTATTTTGCACGATTACAGCGCCCACTGCATTCTTGGATGAATCTACTGACAAAATTAAAGGTACATTGCAATTATAGTTAGCTAATACAGGTGCTTTAGTAATAATATCTTTTAGTGATTCAAAACACTTTTGATAATTATCATCCCATAGGAATGGTATATCCTTTTTTAACAAGTTTCTTAAGACATTAGTTTTGTCTGCTAAGTTTTCAATGAAAGGGGCTAAAAAATTTAACATGCCTAAAAATCTTTGTAAATCCTTAATATTTTTAGGTGTAGACATATTTTTTACAGCTCTAATTTTATCTGGATCAATTTTAACACCATCTTTGCTAAAAATATAACCCAAATATGTTATTTCTTCTAAAAGAAACTTACACTTGAGCTTGTTTAATTTCAAATTTACCTGCCTAGCCCGTTCTAAAAATAATTCTAACCTCTTATTGTGTATTTCAATTGTCTCCCCATATATTAAAATGTCATCACACCAAATAATTATGCCTTCAATGTCCCCAAATAAATCAATCATAGTTTTATAAAATATTTCTGTTGCAGTATTAATCCCAAAAGGCAACCGTAGAAATTTATAGCGACCAAATGGGGTCTGAAATGTGCACAAATCACTACTTTCTTTTGTTAATTTTATATTATAAAAACCAGAGAACGCATCCAAGTGGGAAAAATATTTAGCTTTAGACAATTTTGACCTGACTTCATCAATATTTTTAATAGGATAATGACTTCTCAATAGATTTTTATTTAAATATCTAGGATCTAAACATACCCTTAATCCTCCTGCCTTTTTCATGGTAATGACTAAACTACTTACCCATAACGTGGGTTTGTTAACCTTTTGTATAATTCCCAGTTGTTCCATGATTTCTAATTCTTTCCTTAACGGCTCGATGAGAGCAAACGGTACCTTCCTCGGGGGATCTATTCTTGGTATGGCATCCTTCTTTAATACAATACTGTGTTCATATGGAAGACATCCTAGGCCCTGAAAAACATCATTATATTTGATTACAATATTGTCACATGTTTCTTCATATAGGTTATGTATATTTTTCACAATTTTATTGTCATTTTGACAATTTACAGAGAAGTTTTTTGTTATTAAATTTAACTTTATACAAGTTGGTAAGCCAATTACAGTTGGACAATTCAAACTTGTTATTACAAAAGTAATTGTTTCAGGCTCAACTTTATTATCTAATAAACAGGATACATTAGATACTGCCACTATGGGAATTTTATGACCATTGTAAGCAAAAATATTATAATTTTTACACTGTTGTTTGTCTTTATTTTTAATATACAACTTTGAGCTTTTACATGTGTCTAAAGACATCATATTTATATCTGCTCCAGTATCAATTATGCAATCTACTCTTTTATTGTTTATATTAAGAAAATAATGCCAAGAATTATCATTTTTACTTAAAATTGTGCTATTTCTATTACTTTGTGATTCAATGTTGAACAATGTCCCTATAGTAAATCTCTCAGCACTTTTTTTTGTTACTTCATCATCGAGATTTGAGTTGTCTACTTCAGAAACAACATTCCTGACATTATTTTTCTTATAACATAAATTAGTAAAGTGTCCATATTTTAAACATGACCTGCATTTATGCTTCCATGCTGGGCAGTTGCGATGAGCATGTGTTGTGTTGCATCTCCCGCACGTTGTTCTGGACCCGGGTGTGGCTGATCTTTGTTGATAATGCGGCACTGGAGATCTGGTTTTTCTCCTATGCTGGTGCGATGAAAACGATGATGACGGAGAACTGTTCGGACGGTTTCTGTGTATCTTGTATACGGTGGCATCTTCTCTTCTTTCACCCCCATTGATTGAATCTTCACTCTTCTGTGCCATAGTGAGTGTTCTACACAGCAGCTTGGCTCTTTCCAGGGAGAGATCTTGTTCTTGTAGCAGCTTTTGTCGAACTTGTGAGAAGTTTGTGGCCATGTTAGCAATGAGAATATCTTTCACCAGGGACTCACGAAGCGTACCAAACTCACATGAATGACTTGCATTTTCTAGCTCCATCAGAAAATTGTCCAATGATTCGTTCACACGTTGTTTTAATGTGAAGAACCTGTGTCTTGCAACTGTCAAATTCTTCTTTGGTTCAAAGTATTCAACAAATTTCTCCTTAACTTGTTTGAATGTAGAACTGCTTAGGTCCAAATTGAAGGAGTTGAAGATGTTTAGACCCTTTTCACCCATAGAGTGTAGCATAATAGCAATCTTCCTTTTGTCTTCGGTTTTTTCCATTCCCGACGCCAGCAAATATATCTCGAACGATTGAGTCCATTTTCTGAAGTTTTCAGCATTATTGTTGATGATTTCCGTCGAAATTTCCAGCTTTTGTACTCCGTTTGCAGCCATTGTCGTCATTGTTGTTGAACCACACCCAGCCGGTCTCGAAATTTCTTTTTTCGCCGTTCTCGACGTACCCTCTCTTTGGTTAATATTTTCTTTTTCTTCTTCTGACACCATATTTAGTGCCTCAGCATATGTGTTATTGTTATTAGGTTCAAATTACACGTCCAATAATACACTTCTAGTTAATCGTATTTTACTTTATTCTACTACGTAGATAATACAATAAACAGTATCTTATAAATAACTATGTAGGTACACTGACCCCACTAACCTATCCGGGCCTCTCAAGGAGACTAACTTAAAACTATCTTAGGCATCAACGTCAATGTCATCTTTGACATCTAGTTGTTTTAAATACATGCATAGCATTATGTAACACCACGGTGGTGAAAACCGCGTACTTCTGCGACCTCCTGGGGCCGAGCAATGAGCAGTTTAAGATTTTCAAGATGGCCGCCAAGATGGCTGCCGATTTTTTCTATTCCCCGTAACTCCTGAACCGTTCGTCGTAGAGGGGTGGTGTTTGGGTTCGATCTCCCTAGTTTCTCGTCTTCTTCCCGATGATCCCGGTTTTTTCCCAATTTTCGTTCCCGGAGACTCGTGGTCTCGGATTGCTTCAAGATTCGGTTTGCAGGTAGCTGAGGTGGTGCCAACTACCCTCCAAAAAATCCCACTCTTCTATGTCCTCTGGAAGCTGAGATATTCGCGTTTTTGTTCGGGATTTGACAGTTTGTGAACTGTCAAATGCCGACTTTGACAGCTTATATCTCAGCAACCGTAGGTCGGAGATACTTCGTGCTTGGGGTTGCTGTCGTCGTCCTGATCTCCTCTACACGAATTTTCACTTTTTGGAGTGGGAAATTTTTGGGAAAATTTTTTCCTATTTTCCGGGAAATCTGGGTAAATACTATTCTAGGTGGATAGCTGGGCTCCCCCGCTTGTCAAGAGTTTTTTCCGCGCTTCTCTGCGGCTTCCCGTCCCGGAGTAATCGCCGTTTAAAAATTTCCAAAATGGCGGCCGAACTGTCAAACTTAAGTTTTCGGCCTTGTAACTCCGTCAATTTAAACCTGCGCGGATCGGGGTTTTCTTTGGTCTAGGGTTACCTGACCTTGGGTATTTTATGATGGGGGAGTTTGGGGGGGTTACAATCCCCCCAAAAAATACCTTGATTACCCTCTTGTCTTGTAGTCCTCAATTTTTCCTTTCAGGGGAGGTGTCGCACGTCTTTTTAAGACAAGTGGTTCCGGAGCTATCTAAGTTTTAATTTTTGGCAAAATGGCGGACAAAATGGCCGCCAAACGTTTTTTGCTAATAACTCCGCAACCCCAAGTCCGATTCCGCCGTTCGAGGTGTCCCCTGAAAGGTCTCACCGTTTCCTATGTTGTGGGCTCGTTGTTTTGGCTGCTGTTCCTGTCTGTCCCGTTTTTTTCCAGGAATTTACCTTTTTAGGCCTAGCTCCGGTCTCCGACGTCCTAGAGGAGAGTTTGAGGTGTCCTCTATTAGGTCCTGGCGTCGTCTATATTACCATATAGTTATTTGCTGGTTCTAGTCCCTCCGGTAGCTTTTATTAGGGTTTTCCTGGAAAAACAGTTTTTCCGGCCTGGTGGAAAATTTTGTATGGGCGACTTACTTGTATCCCCTTAGGTCGTTTAGCTGGTGGTCTCGACCTAATTATCGGCTGGTTAGATCCCACGCGTCTCCACAGGGTTCACTGTAGCAGTCGTTTCCGTTCCCAATTTTCTAATTAGCTTCACTCACCCCCTAGCTTTCCTAAAATTTTTCTTTTTGGTGCTCTGGGCTTCCCTTGGTGTACACTTCCGTGAACGCCAGGTACTGTCGGTGTAGGTCAGCGAATTCACCCACCTCGTGGGGACGCTAAAAACTAAAAGTCAAGGTCATTGACACTTGCACTTGGTCTATAATTCTAATTTTTCCTACACTAAATAAGGTCTCTATCCTGCACTATTTCCACTATAGTTTATAAAAATCCACAAATTACTTTAGTTTTTATTCCACTTTTAAGTTTTCAAATTTTTTCACTTTCGGTTTTTTCAAGTTTTTTGCACTATTTTCACTTTTTTAAGATGTGACACAATCACCCGCGTGTGGGCGGCGCTTGGACGATTCCAACGACACCTTTTTTATGAAAATCGGACCAAGATTTCCCACTTTTTTGAATTTTTCAACGCGGAGCGATGCGAAAAAGCTGTTGCTCGGTCGGCGGATGGCGAACACTCGGGGTCCAGTGGTTTAGAACCTAGTACTCGACTTTGTGGGTTCGATTCCCGCGACAGTACAACTAAAAATGTTTATTTTTGTCAAGTTTAGTGAGGATAGTGCAATCTGATCACTTGTTATTGTGTGACTCTAAAGTAATAGCTTATTTTCATTCAATCAGTTAGATCATTGAAAGGAAATGAAATTAATTTTACTGCATAGTGAAATCTAACATTTTAATCTCATTGTTGTTTCTGATATTTAAACCGCGATAGTTTTGTTCTTGAGATACAGCCTGATTAAAGACAGACAGGCACAGCGAAGTCTTAGTAAATAAATCCCTAAAAGAACTTAATTTTAGATAGTCTGAACATTTTTTTGTGCTGTTTCATTTTGTGTACAGTGGATCGAGCTTCGAGCAACGCTAGCGACGCGACACGACGCGACGGAGCGCGGCGAGCGATGCAGCGCAGCGCGGTGGCGCGGCGGCGTCTGTACTTCGTTGAAGTATCACATTCGAAACCAAAATTATTTGGTGAGCGTAATTGTTTATCTATTGACTGTAGTGTGATACTGGCGGAGTCGGGGTCTTCACAGACCATACGCTGTGCATGTGAAGCACACGGGTAGCCGCGGGTAACACAAATGTGTTAAGCGGTTGACGTATGTCGGCGATGGAGCCGTGTCATAGAAGTCAAATTCTGATGACAATATTTGACCTACCAGGCATCATTACGCAGCAGCAACCATTGAAAGTCGGTATCTCTTGGGGCAACTCAAGTAGGACGCGGAGCGCAGCGGGCGTGTGATGCTGGAGGTTGGGGTCTTCACAGACCACATGATGTGTAGTCAATGAGTGATGCACACGTGTTAGCCGTGGGGAGAACACGAAGTGTTACGCGGTTAACGTATTTCGACTAAAGAGTCCCGGTCATATAGGCATTACCTGAGACTTTGCGTAGTTTATTGATGTGCATTAAAGAAGTTAAAGTATCTGTTGAGATTACTATTAGAGATTAAACTAGCAAATTGGCCTAAAATTGTAGAGTCAGGTTAGGCCGAGCAAAAGACTTGTGATATTGCAGCTGGTTTTCTCTTTTACAGGAGCAGCACACGAGGACGTGTGACTGGTCAGAATGGCCGTGTCGGAGAAGAAGAAGATCTCAGACGTCAAGGTTACCTTGGACGTGTTCAGTGACAGTTGGCTATGACAGCTCGTTTGACAAGTGTCACTTATGACAGCGATGACAGAGGGCATTGTCGACGAGAGGACAGTGAAGAGATACTATTGGGAGTGACCATTGGAAGATACCGTGTGAAGCTCACGTTCACACACGTTAGCCAATATGTCAGCTGACCTCGTCACGTCTTGAGATGAATCCATTTGCATCCACGATTTGAGTTAATGTTTTAGAGTGAAACTATGTTATTTAAAAATGAATATACCAGTACTGTTTGTGCGGCTTATTATTTCCTGACGATACCAAACAATCAACAGACGCCCACAGAATCAACAAATTACTCTAATCTATGCACAGAATACCTCACTCCGATATATATAATATATACATATGCCAATTAATAACAAAGATTTGAACGAAAAGACAAAAGGCTGTTGATGATTTGTTAATTGATATTACAAAAAGAAAAAAAAAGAGAAATATTTTTTTTTTATTAATTTGATATTTTTGACTTCGAGAGCGAATTCAATGTCAGTATGGCCGTAATGGATAGGATTATATACGTATAAGTATATATAATATTATGAATAAAGTTAAAATAGAATTAGACGGTTTCAGATTAAACTTGACGGTTGTCATTTCCGGTTCCCGAGTAACATATTATATTATGTTGTTGATCGGTTCTAAAACAGTCATGCCTACACCAATATTAATGCTGTATAGTTTATAATAAGATGAAAACTATGTTGATATGATATTATTGAGTATAATGTGAAATACTAACAGTCTATATTATAAAAATATAGACTAATGTTTTATGTGGTACCGTAATAACAATTGATGTAAATATTAAGACTTCCGTTATAAACTAAGATATTACAATGTAATTGATATTGTTTATAAGTCGCTGATGTATTTAAATGTTTTGTGATTACTGTGATTTATATTTTTAAATAATTGTAATTGTGAATACAAAATGTATTTAAGTACATTTTGTATTTATAATCTATGCCCTACATTTGTGGCAACCCTGGTATGTTATAAAAAGGGCTGTCACTGTTTCAAGTGTCTCTTGTTGGGTCTGAAAGCTGAGATAGTCAGGTGATGTACTTGTTTCTGTAATATAATTCTTATTTCTGTAATTTAATATTCCTTGATATATATATTGGTTATTCTTGTTATAATTATATTTCTGTAATGTTGTAAAGCTTATAATACAGTTCGTTTTGATATATTTCGTAGTTAAAGTGTATTTATAGCTATAAAGTTATTTCATATTAATTTGGATCATTATTCCGTATTATGTAAATGTAGAAATTATAGAAGTATATTATAATATCGATAGTTTATGTTGTTATTCGATTAGATATGTTCTATAAATAGAAATTAGGTCACCTATTAAATTTTATATCTACCCACATATTGCCTTATGTTATGTCCAATTAACAATCTGTATTTAAGTAATCTCTTGGTATTACATTTTAAAAGGATTAAAAGATATTATAGTCTTATGTTCAGTTAAGGTTCTTTAATAATTTACTGTTATAATAAGTTCCCTTACATTTTGAATTGCTTAGGGTAGGTACTTGAATATAATTGTATTTCTGTAATGGTTAACTATTTAAGTCGAAATATCAATTGAATAAACTCCTGGTAATAAATTATTATTAGTTATTAAATAAAATGTAATAGTATTCTGTATAATAATATTTAATAGTAATAATATTTAATAGTATTAAATAAAATGTAATAGTATCCTGTATAATAATATTTAAAAGTAGCAACTGGTTTATAACCTTGTAAGTATCTACATTCGAATATACTTTGTGGAAAGTAAACCGTTACAATAAACTTTAGATACATTTTAACTTGGCTTTGAATTATATTTATATATCTCCTCATCTTATGTTAGCTTTATTTCTATATAGCTAACACAGGCAGCTAATAGTTGTAAATTGCTGTCGGTCACAAAATAACTGTCGATGTATGGAACAGGTCCGGCACAAGCTCCATCTGTTGTTAAATGTCTTTTCTGTAAAGTTCTTTGTATGCTTAGTATTATTATAATGTGATTTGTAAGAAACTAGCTTGTCAGTGGCTCTAAATATTCTATAGAATTCCTTGTGCTACCATCATCACTACTACTATTAGATATAATGTACTGTTGAAAATACTAGCTGGTATTAGCTAATATTAGCACCAGGCGTTGGCAGGCGTCGCGGCGCTGGGCGTCGGCAGGCGTCGCGACGCTGGGCGTCGGCAGGCGTCGCGGTGCTGAGCGTCGGTAGGCGTCGCGGCGCTAGGCGTCGGCAGGCGTCGCGACGCTGGGCGTCGGCAGGCGTCGCAGCGCTGAGCGTCGGTAGGCGTCGCGGCGCTTGGCGTCATGGCGCTGGGCGTCGGTAATCGTCGCGGCGCTTGGCGTCGTGGCGCTGGGCGTCGGTAGGCGTCGCGGCGCTTGGCGTCGTGGCGCTGGGCGTCGGCAGACGTCGCGACGCTGAGCGTTGGCAGGCGTCGCGACGCTGGGCGTCGGCAGGCGTTGCGGCGCTGGGCGTCAGTAGGCGTCGCGGCGCTTGGCGTCGTGACGCTGAGCGTCGGCAGGCGTCGCGGCGTTGGGCGTCGGTAGGTGTCGCGGCGCTTGGCGTCGTGACGCTGAGCGTCGGCAGGCGTCGCGGCGCTGAGCGTCGGCAGGCGTAGCGGCGCTGGGCGTCGGTAGACGTCGCAACGCTGGGCGTCGGCAGGCGTCGTGACGCTGGGCGTCGGTAGGCGTCGTGACACTGGGCGTCGGCAGGCGTCGTGACGCTGGGCGTCGGCAGGCGTCGCGGCGCTGGGCGTCGTGGCACTGGGGGTCGTTAGGCGTCGCGGCGCTGGGCGTCGGTAGGCGTCGCGGCGCTTGGCGTCGGCAGGCGTCGCGGCGCTGGGCGTCGGTAGGCGTCGCGGCGCTTGGCGTCGCGGCACTGGGCGTCGGTAGGCGTCGTGACACTGGGCGTCGGCACGCGTCGCGGCGCTGGGCGTCGGCAGGCGTCGCGGCGCTGAGCGTCGGCAGGCGTCGCGGCGCTTAGCGCCGGCAGGCGTCGCGGCGCTGGGCGTCGGCAGGCGTCGTGGCGCTGGGCGTCGGCAGGCGTCGCGGCGCTGGGCGTCGTGGCGCTGGGCGTCGGTAGGCGTCGCGACGCTGGGCATCGGCAGGCGTCGCGGCGCTGAGCGTCGGCAGGCGTCGCGGCGCTGGGCGTCGTGGCGCTGGGCATCGGTAGGCGTCGGGACGCTGGGCGTCGGCAGGCGTTGCGGCGCTGGGCGCCGGCAGGCGTCGCGGCGCTGAGCGTCTGTAGGCGTCAAGGCGCTGGACATCGGCAGGCGTCGCGGCGCAAAGCGTCGGTAGGCGTCGCGGCGCTTGGCGTCGGCAGGCGTCGCGGCGCTGGGCGTCGGCAGGCGTCGCGGCGCTGGGCGTCGGCAGGCGTCGCGGCGCTAGGCGTCGCGGCGCTGGGCGTCGTTTTGAATCCAATAATATGGTGGACCACCATATTGGATTCAAAAGGATGTTTAATAATAAAGGATCTGATGATCTTTAATTTGTAAAAGGAATAAAATATACAAGTACATAAAAAACCTACGACCTACTTTTTGTAGGACCCATAATCGTTCAGAGTTTTGCTCCATATAATTTATGTCCGACTGTATGTATGTTGAGTGCGTTGCACTACTGCAATCAGTAAATTCAATTATTAATCGGTGACCGAGTTTCACCGAAGATGAAAAATATATTATTATAATATTATTTATGAGAGGAAAATTTGTTTTTTATCCACTTATTTAAAATAGCGCGAATATGCAGGCAGCTAATAGTTGTAAATTGCTGTCGGTCACACAGGAGATAATATAACTGTCGGTGTATGGAACAAGTCCGGACAAGCTCCATCTGTTGTTAAATAAAACAACAATATGATGTGAGATGATTATAAAGCTAACGTCAGTGTTAATGTAATATCCGTATAATCTTATATAAAAATCGTTCGACACCTCGATAGCGCGATGCAGGTGCCTAACAGCGACATCTATGTTTAGAACTGTGAAACATCTAAACACAAACATTTAACAGTCGGTAACGTTTTATAATGATAACAATAAACGAAAAACAAACGTTACATAAAACTCCAAATGCGTAGATTTTTTGTAGTCTAAATTGTAAAAACTTCAATACTCAAAGAAATTTGTGACCATAAATTAAGTACTTAATTGACTTTTAATTGATTGGCGCATGACAAAATTTTATATGTTTCAATATGACACGATCAATTTATTTATAGAATTTTACTTTTTAGTTATTACGCCTCCGTGGTCTAGTGGTTTAGAGCCTGGCTCTCGACTGTGGTCATCGTGGGTTCGATTCCCACGTTGGAAACACGTTTTAAGTTTGGTTTAGACAAGGCAGGCTGATCACCTAATTGGCTGACAAGAAATATGATCCATGCGTCGGATGGGCATGTAAAAAGTCGGTCCTGCGCTTGATCTCCCGCCAGTCGTGTCGGTTATCCGTCCCAGTGGGTTACGAGAGTGAAGAAAAAGAGAGTGCTTCTATGCATTGCGCACACACTTGGGCACTATAAAGTAACTCCTGCGTAGCTGGACTGGTTTCAATGAAACCGGTCACCGTCACCGAAATCAGTGTGGGAGATATTATTATTATTATTATTTTAGCAAACACTAAAATTATTAAACAAGCTTATGACTAAACAACTAGCCACCCGGATAGTTATAGCACTTTCGAAAAAAAAAACGAGAACTATAATTGAACTCTCTTTATACTTGGCCGTTTTGCTACCGTTACGAAGATTTTATAGGCATTCATTTATCATGTGTGAAATAAAACGGCCAAGCATCACGTTTTAACTGAAATGTAGAGTAAGTGAAGCTAAGCCTAGTAAAATAAGGGCGCATAGATCAAGAACTTTGGTTCTACATGGGATTTGTCCACTTTTTGATAGATTTTGATCAAGGTGCTCGTAGATTTAGGGCGAGTAGTCTTTAGAGCTTGGCTTTATACGATATCTGATAACTTTTTCACAGCTTTATAGACTTGTCTTGGCAACATTTTTACATGAAAATGTTTTTGGTGGGTTATAATTGTAACACAATATTCTAGCAAATAAACGATTTGATCGATTGAAAATATTAATCCATTACCAAAGTCTTTAAATAATATTTTATTGAATCCAAATTATAAACTATTTTACTCAAATAATTCCGTAACGAAACTCTGTACTTAAATGAAATTTAATATTATTGAATCTAAATGCTTTAAGCTTAAATATCACTACTATTTTCAAAAGCGGTAGATATTACTTATATTCTATTTAATTCATAACGAAATTAAATATACCTAATAAATTATTGAATCCAAATGTTATAAACTTTTTAAGATCTCAGCCAATTCACAAAAACAGTAAGTACTGTATTTTACTCTAATATTAATCCGTAATGAAACTTCTTTAAATAACTATTTATTGAATCCAAATGTTATAAACTTTAATATAACAGCCATTTTTAAAAAACTATTCTATTTTACTCAAATAATCCGTAACGAAACTCTGTAAATGAAATTTAATAATATTGAATCGAAATGTTTTAAGCTTAATTAATATCACAGCCATTGAGCCATAATGAAATTAAATATACCTCATAAATTATTGAATCCAAATGTTTTAAACTTAAATACCTATCAGTGAGCCTTTTCCAAGTATATTATGTTATGTATATTATTATATATAGTTTACTGCTGCTCTGGCGTAAGCCAGAGCAGCGCGAAATTTTTCAATATATATATATATATTGTTTACTGAAACGCGAAATTTTTTGATATTATAGATCCAGGATATGGTGCAAAACCTTACTGTTTGGTAACATATTAGACTACTTCAAAAAAATTTTGAGGATTTCCTTCGATTCCTCACGGATCCCATTATCAGGTCACCATTTTGGTGACAATGGGACCAAATTTAAATTATACCCTACACAACATAAAAAAAATTAAAATCGTTTCAGAAACGATGAAGATATCCGCGAAGAAACATAAAAAACAAACATATATTTACGAATTGAGAAACCTCCTCCTTTTTTGTAAGTCGGTTGAAAATATTATGTTGGTTATTTCATGTTACAATCTACCTTTGTGCCAAGTTTCATTTAAATACGTTGAGTAGTTTGGCTGAAATACCGTCAAATAGGTAGCTACAATTTTTTGAAGATCCCTCGGGAACCCTTTCGTTTTTCGGGATAATAATTTTCTAGTAATGCTTTTCAAATTATAAGCTACCTGCCTGCCAAATTGCATCTAAATACGTTGAGTAGTTTGGCTGAAATACCGTCAAATAGATAACTACAATTTTTTGAAGATCCCACGGTGTTCGCGCGTCATCTTCGGGCGCACACGGAACGCATATACGTGCGTCCCACTCTTGCGCACGAGTACGTTCGCGACGGGAGCCGACGCGAACACACTACGCCTTCAACCCCACTAGTGGACGCTCACATTTTTCATACTGATTGTAGAATATTTTAAAGTCAATATAATCTGTCTAAATTAATAAGTATTTCAATTATCTCTTATGTACTATCGTACATAAAGTGGCGACCGTGAAAAAAGGGATTTTCAGCAAAAATCAAACTATCGAAATCGGATCGAAGTCTCTCGAAAGTTCTAGCCATTTTTGCCAAGTCATTCTGGGCCAACGAAGAGGCAATATTTGGATAAAATACTGGACACAATTGGAGATTTATTTCATTATCCAACAAATATAAAGGATTAAGAAGAGGAATTTGGTACTTTCTCCGAAACAAAGTGAGTCCGTTCCTTTTTATCCCATTATCACATCATTCATTCCATTTATCTCTATTCTATATGAGTTTGTAACAGTTGTTCAAGCTCGTAAATGCATTTAGGTAGGTAAGGTAAAGGCACCTATTAACGCGGTATGCAAAATTGGCATCAATTACCGATGTATTCGTATTTTCGTATTTTAATTGAATAGCAATAACTTTAGCACAATATTATTTCGGACATGTTTTAACTTGTAGTATTTTACATCGACCTGATGAGCGCTAGTTGGCCTATCACTCTATGAACGGATCTGTAGTGTTTGGCTAAATGGTGATCTCTATATCGTGGACAATATAAGTACTATAATTGGTGGGGGGGCTGCCCCACTCAATCAGTATTAAGACAGACGTACTAAGAGTAAGACGTACTAGAATTGTTGACGGTACAAGGAGCCCGCCTTTCGTATAATTTAGTGCACACTACAAATGGCGACGAGGATAAACCTATAATACTAGTAAGTCAGTAATAAGGTCAGTGAAAAAAATAATTAATTTTGTAAATCACGTGCGTATTGGAAAACTAAATTGAAAAGGAAGGATGAGCTCATTGACACCTAAAGTACACTAAAGTATCATGATTATAAACTAATTTAACTGGCGTAATTGTATTGCATTTCATAGGAGTTTAAAAGATAAGAAAATGCTTAATTGTTTAGTAAGAATGTTCATTACACCCTAATACGAGTCTATTAAACTGGGCACAAAAAGTGTATCAGGATAAGGGGTTAAAATCATCCGTTCAAATAAGTAATATTCTACGAATATGATGAATTCAACAGTGAGTAATAAAATAACAAAGTTATATGGTTGTCTAAGATGGCGAATTCGTTATTGAAATTAAAGGTTGACGTGTAAAATAAATGACATCTAAAGTTCTAGCTCCTCTAAATGTCGAAAAATTAATAGTTAAAACACGTTTGTATAAAAAAAGTTGAAGATGGCGGAAGCTGCATAATGCCCGTCTAAGGGTTCAACGGGATTTTCAGTATTACACTGTTCTCACAAGTGCAAGCACGATTTTGATACGATATTCCTCATGAAAGGCAATGATAGGCAAGAGCCTATCTCTCGACTCCATCATCACATCAGTTCGACAGTATCATATTGTTGTATTGATCAGAACTACATAAAGTTGCCGTTTCTATAACGCAACGATAGTTGGAAGATGGATAAATTAGTTACTTTCCATTACAATATTAGTTATAAACAGACCAACAAATAAAAGGGTGTTTACAAAAAGTGTAATTACATTGCACTAAAATATGTGCGTATAGTGGATCTTGACAATACTCTAATACTAGCTCAGTTCATATTATTATATGGAAAATTTAAACTTGATCTTTAAATATTTATTATATGGTAATATCGGGTCGATAAGGCATCCAGATTAGAGAACCGACAGTTAGTTATAGTATACGTATATAGTAAAATGGAAATATAAACTTAAATTAATAATTTAAACTTAAATTAATACAGCGTAGATAGGCAGTGTCTATAAAGTCCACATCAATTGTTGTATTGTGCGGTGCACTTGCAACTGTAATAGTTATACTGTAAAAGGCGCAACAGCTATTACTTTTTAAGCAAAAACATGTAGTCTGTCCTTGGTTTTGTTGTTTATATTATATCTCTTAATACAAAACATAATCTAAGACCAACATGTTAATTATTATTATACACCATGCATAATTGGGATTTCTTTAATTTAAAAAAATAATTAAGGTTTCATTATATGAAGTCACTTGAAATTTCAAGTTATATATGAATAACTCAAGGATATTGTAAGCCCCTTACAAGACTGGCTGGCTGGCTTACTTGGTTTATTGAATTTGTTAATACATAGGTATATAGCAGGTTGTAGTGAATAAACAGAAACCTTTAAAAACCCTTCTCATAAATACTGTCTTTGTATCTTACAAGTGACTGCAAGATGAAATAGATTTATATGTTAGTTTAATCGCATTAGATATGGGTTCTAAATCAGTAATTAACCGTGACCGAAAACTTTAAAAATGTGTTATTCATTTCTGCGAATAAGTACAACCCATATTCAAATTTAGAAAAAAAAAGAAGTTTCAAATACTATGTAGCTTTGGGTGGTACAAACTGTCTGAAGCGAGTTAGTATATTGGATATTATTATAGAACAATGCAAGGAAAATTTATCTAGCTCCAATATTGCAATGCTACGCAGTATTCTAAAAAGCGTCTGCTTCAGAATGAATTATTTAATTATAATATGAATATGAAGTTGTTACATACAATGCAGGAATTAAATCTTTGACAATTACAGCAATGCAAAGCTAAGCCAAGATGTAGGTACAATCTTAATTTTCATATATTTTATTATTAAATAATATTAATGCAGGATAAGGTTTACATTGAGTCATTGCTACCGGTGTATAATTAACAAAAAACATGGTAAATGCACAAGTTAAGATGTAAATGAACTATTCTATTTAACTAAGACTTTTCTGTTACTTTGATTGAATCATAACTAAAGTCTCTTGTGCATTTTTAACTGGGTTTCGAGGACTTACAAGACTTATTTGGCGTCTGTGAGAGTACTGTTTTATATATCTCAGTACTGGGTTGTATCTTCAAAAGTCGAAACAAACAAGAGTCTAAAAATAAACTTTGTTGTGTGCTATTAAATACCACCAGATACTCATTATTACACATATTTCAATATATTAGTTATTTTCTAATTAACCTTCTATCTATAATAATGTTATGCTCTAAAGACATAATATTAACATTATAATATGGTGTTGAAATACTATGTCAAATAAGTCAGTATCTACAAATTACCGAGTATGAAAAAACCTAATTAAACAATAATTACTTGACAAAAGGATAGAGCTATAGAATGTAGGTATGTACATTGTACATATTATGAGACAGTGGAATTATGGTAAGTGGGTTTTTTAAACTGCCTATTGCTTGTGTATTGCATACATATTATATTCAATTCTACTCGAATATTATATATTGATGTGGTTGAATGAGTTTGAAAATTAAGCTTTTATTAGGATTAAAAGTTTAGGCCTTTCCTCGTGCTATGTACAATCTATATAGTATTCTACGAGTGAGAACTACTTTAGAAATATTTTATAATGTAGTGCTTGGAAAGCGGTGACCAATGATGGTTTTAAATTTTTTTTTTTGAATTCTCATAAAATGGTCGGCCAATTCGTCTGGAACTTAGAGGTGGTGGGTGAGAACAATGGACTTCCGCGTAAAAAAGAAAAAAAAGTTGTTTTAAATTGTTTAGAGCAATACGGGCTGATAACCTGACAGTCTGAAAAAGAAGATGATCCATGCATCTGACAGGTGTGAGGAGGGTTGGTTCAGGTTGGTTCAGCGCCTTATCTCCCTCCAGCCGTGTCAGGTGTCCGTTCCACTGGATGCGATGTTGAGGGATGATGGATTACTATTGTGTATTGTACTTGACCTTTTTAAAGATGGCTCCGGCATAGCTGGCCACTGGTTTGAATGACTGTTACCGGAATCGGGTGAAAAGCAAAACAAGGCGTCCGTAATATACGTTAGAATCCGGAAGTATCTCATTGGTATGGCTACAACCTGGGAGAGGGAAATTTGCCATCATAGTTCTTAAAATTGATATTTATATTGTTGTTATATTTTAATTATTATTCAAAATACTCAGTAGCACTGATAAGAACTTTATATTTTACGCTATGGTAATTGAAATGACGTGTCATATTTTATTACATTTTATTACTTTATTATTTATTAGAAATAATAAAGTAATAAAATGTTGTTCTGTGAAGAACATGAATAACGTAGGTAGGTACAAATCTAATCACAACTTTTGAGTACAGATAATGATTACGACCTGCGAGCTAAGCAAGCCTTAATGGCTAACATCTACCAAGGACCTCGAGCTTCATTCATATCTTCTAGAATCTCTCACCGTCTCATCCCTTCTACTATAAAATACTTGCAGTACGAACCCGGATTAAACTGCGAACCGTGCATTGAATAGGAGCACGGATGATCAAAAGCAGTATGTGCCTTCAGTCTCAAATGAAAATCATACTTTACCTGTTGGTAACCAAGGTGTACAAAGGCAGTATGAGCCTTCAGTCTCAAATGAAAATCATACTTTACCTGTTGGTAACCAAGGTGTACAAAGGCAGTATGAGCCTTCAGTCTCAAATGAAAATCATACTTTACCTGTTGGTAACCAAGGTGTACAAAGGCAGTATGAGCCTTCAGTCTCAAATGAAAATCATACTTTACCTGTTGGTAACCAAGGTGTACAAAGGCAGTATGAGCCTTCAGTCTCAAATGAAAATCATACTTTACCTGTTGGTAACCAAGGTGTACAAAGGCAGTATGAGCCTTCAGTCTCAAATGAAAATCATACTTTACCTGTTGGTAACCAAGGTGTACAAAGGCAGTATGAGCCTTCAGTCTCAAATGAAAATCATACTTTACCTGTTGGTAACCAAGGTGTTCAAAGGCAGTATGAGCCTTCAGTCTCAAATGAAAATCATACTTTACCTGTTGGTAACTAAGGTGTTGAAAGGCAGTATGTGCCTTCATTCTTAAATGAAAATCATACTTTACCATTTGGTAACTAAGGTGTTGAAAGGCAGTATGTGCCTTCATTCTCAAATGAAAATCATACTTTACCAAGTGGTAACTAAGGTGTTGATAGGCAGTATGTGCCTTCATTCTCAAATGAAAATCATACTTTACCAAGTGGTAACTAAGGTGTTGAAAGGCAGTATGTGCCTTCATTCTCAAATGAAAATCATACTTTACCAAGTGGTAACTAAGGTGTTGAAAGGCAGTATGTGCCTTCATTCTCAAATGAAAATCATACTTTACCTAGTGGTAACTAAGGTGTTGAAAGGCAGTATGTGCCTTCATTCTCAAATGAAAATCATACTTTACCAAGTGGTAACTAAGGTGTTGAAAGGCAGTATGTGCCTTCATTCTCAAATGAAAATCATACTTTACCTAGTGGTAACTAAGGTGTTGAAAGGCAGTATGTGCCTTCATTCTCAAATGAAAATCATACTTTACCAAGTGGTAACTAAGGTGTTGAAAGGCAGTATGTGCCTTCATTCTCAAATGAAAATCATACTTTACCGAGTGGTAACCAAGGTGTCAAATGGCAGTATGGGCCATCATCCTCAAATGAGAACCATATGTTACCGAGTAGTAACCAAGGTGTCAAATGACAGTATGAGCCTTCAGTCTCAAATGAAAACCATAATATGGTACCGAGACGTAACAGAAAGTCATTAAAGGTAGGATGGGGAATTCATCATAAAATATTATTATACAATTAAAACACCAGCAAAGAGAGACAATCTGATATCTGATATTGAAACAAGTATTGGAAATTGTTCTAGATGGCGTTTTACTGTTATAGATACTAGTAAACCTGTTCGTTCGGTGGCTGGAATTAAAATGGTTGAATTTTATGGAATCAATATCTTATTAGATAATTAATGTAATAAATAAAGGTCAGAAACATTAGTTATATCTATGGCAATTTGCTTGCGTACTATTTTTCAGCACAGCATATTATGTTACATACGTGAGCCTCTTTACTAGAGCTCGGCGTTTCGATGCCGCGATGTAGGAACAGCCTAGTGTCATCTGTATGACTATTAGCAAACAGTTAGTATCATGGAATCGTCCTGACATGTCACTGATCTCTGTGAAGTTTTACATAATAGAATTGTAACTAAATCGTTACAATGTATTTGTATATTCTGTATCTTAGTCTTTATTGTCATACATATACTGGATAGTAACAGACTTTGTTACTAATATAATATTCCTTATGTTGGAATTTAAAAGCTAATAAATAAGTTAATATTATATTACATTATCAAAGTTACTTATGGTCTTAATTTTTTTTAAATTAAGATTTTAATGAGTTGATCATTGATGTAAATATTATATACATAGATGTTCTTTCACCAAATCAATTAAAAAGAAAAGGAAAGGGAAAGGCTAAGTATAATTAAATTTATAAAAAAAGGCTAAGGATATACAATTTATAATGTACAAGGTATATTCTGTATCTGTGTCTTTATTTGTCATACATTACTGGATAGTAACAGACTTTGTTCCTATCAAGAAGTATGGGCCTTAAATGTTTAATATAATATTTCTTATGATGGAATTTAAAAGCTAGTAAATAAGCTTATATTATATTATACTATCAAAGTTACTTTTGGGCTTAAATTTTTTAAACTAAGATTTTAAAAGCGTTTGATCATTGATTTAATTATTATATACATAGATGCTCTTATGGAAAAGGCTGAGTATGGCTATCATACATCGGGAGGAAATTAAGTTATTCTTATGGTTAAATCTGAATATGCATTTTGACTAGGTTTGATACTTATACTTTTCTATCTTACAACTGTAGCTTAGAGTTATTAAAATATACTTCTGAATAAGGAAGGGATGTAGTGTTTGGCTAAATGGTGATCTCTATATCATGGACAATATAAGTACTATAATTGGTGGGGGGCTGCCCCACTCAATCAGTATTAAGACAGACGTACTAAGAGTAAGACGTACTAGAATTGTTGACGGTACAAGGAGCCCGCCTTTCGTATAATTTAGTGCACACTACAGGATCAAAAATAATCAGTTTATGCGACGGCAGCGCAGGAGCACGTTGTGTGCATACAAACTCGTGCCAATTCATGTAAGTGCATACACATTTTTGTTACGTTATTTAAAAGTAATACACTTTATAATTGACTATGGATATTGTTTACTGGTTTTTGTGTTTTTATGGGAGTATTATCTCGTACTTTTCATGGTGAAATTTAGTATAAATACTTAGTTACATCGAGAAATACAATTCGCGGTAATAGATGCTTAAAATTGGGAGTAGCATCTAATACCGAGGGGGTAATGGATATATTGAGGGTTCTATTTTGTTATATATATTTATGATAATTAACTGTCGTTGTAGTGAAAGTTGAAAAATCTGCCTGTCCTTATGAATTCTAAAAACAAAAAATCAATTTCCGATGTATTCAAAATCCATTAAAAGTCATTAATTTTTTGAAAAACAACAGCTACTTACAGTATAGGTTTTGTACTGGTTGTCAAAAACGTCAAAAACATTTGCAATATTGAATTGACAAAATATTGATAATGCGGCATATCTTGTGATTAAAAATACAATTTTCCATGAAAATTTAAATCTGTTTATGCGAAATGATACCCGAAAATCATACATGTATAATTATAACAGTCGGAATTACATTTTAAAACATTTGTTTCTACTCCCATTACCGCGGCATATCTCGGTAATAGATCCTACCAGAATCTATTAACGAGTGTGTCAAAAGGGGAATGAAAATATAATAAAATTAAAGAAAGCTAAAATATGATAAAGTAGAATGGCCAAAAGTTAACTGTAAAAATATATTAAAGTGTAGATTTACTAAAATCAAAATTCAAAGTAAAACGCTAAACCAATGTATTTATAAGTTTTATTGTATCACACTACTTATATTTTAATTACAAGAAATTAAGACAATTAGCAACACACCATTTTATATACTACACTTCCTTTTATCAATAAATAAATGTAACCAAAATATCTTAAACAGCTTTGTAATATTTTTACTGTACTAGGAATAGAATTTAAACAATAAATAATAAACTATGGAATAAAATATAATAGTTGTATTTAACAACCTGGTTATTTACTTTTTATTTAAAAGTACCAATGACATGATACTTTAGCAAATTAGAATATTTTTACAATATACCAATAATTTATCATCAAAATATATTTCCAAGTATTAAATATTAATGAATTATTTACTACTAAAACACTATAATAAAACGAGACATAATAATATTACTTAGCTACAACATAATATAGAGGCTTTCAGAAAATATGGTACTTATCTTAAATGTGTTCACTCAATATCTGGTTCAGAACTGAAGCCAATATAGCGGACATATTCTTTTATAAGTATAATTTGGCGCCATTTACACCGGAAGATATAACACAATGACAATATTATTTTAAAGCGGAAGTTCGTAGAATAATTTACAATATTATGAAATACTGAAATTGACATACAAAAATGTTTACAATGAATGTTCAATTATTTTCACATTATTTCAGAATTTAACCTTATTATTTACATTTTTATTAAACATATCAAATTATAAAATTTTAGAACCGGAAATAATATTATACTGACATAAATGTCAAAGTGACTTAAAAACTACTTTGTTAAGAATTACATAATTATTTGTGTTTATTAAATTATTCACAAAATAATAAATTCATAGTTAGTTATAATTTAAATTTGTTACAAATTGCCATATTAATAATCAAATCTGACACGGCCATACTGACATGTACTTCGCTCTCTGAAGTACTACACAATGTACACTACGAAAACTACACAATTCAATAAAGACATAACCAAAAAAATAGGCATTAATTATTAACATTTACAATTATTATATATGTACAGATCATACATCGTGTTTATAAATTTTTTTATTATTATTTCTATAATAGCCTTTAATTAACACTTTTCATCACCACTATCATCAAGTAGTGATCTCAAAAACACTGACTTAGCAGTTCACAGAGAAAACACTTATTTTCATTTACAATTTTCATTGCTACTATAAATCATAGCAACGGTTAGTGACCTCCCTTTAATTCCTTGGCTCCTTACCTGCTGCACATAAGTTGAGCCTTAAGTAGAGCACTAACTTTCAGCAGTTTGTTTAAACCTTAACTCCAATCTTAATGTTTATCACTTACGGCTACTACAGCTAGCAATGATTAACGAGTATACTCAGTAACTTTTCTTTTGTGATTAAGCAATACTTAAAGCTTTGTAAAACAGTTGTTTTTTTTATTATTATAGTTACAATCTAATACGTCGGCGAACACCGGAAATGTTCGGTAAATAAGTTATCAAATACAGTAATAAAGTAATGTACGACAACATACTATATTATCTATCACATTTGGAGGACAATGTACTATTCGTTTTGAAGATGAATAAATTAATGTACGTTATTAAAGGCAGTGTTACAGCAACACGTTTACAATTAAGTACTTTGTCAAAATTGGGTAATTATTTTTGACAAAGAGCAATGAAAACATTATGTAACTACTACTAACGTAGTAGAGTATAAATTGTATAGAATTACATTTTATGATAATTTTACACAGCTACATTTTAGGCAACTTACCTACTTGCTAAGGTGACGAGGAACAAAACAATTTTAAATGTGTTCCAAGTTCCAACACATGTATAATGTACTTTATTTCACTTTTGTGCACTGCGGATTTAGTTTTATTTCCATCATACATCATTTTGTACCAAATCTTGTTATTCATTTTTTTTATTTATATGACATTGTATTATTTCTATGAAATAGTAATTTAGTAAATTGTAATTTTTAATAGTTGATATAAATTTACTTTACTGGCCAAAAATAATGGCTTAGTTTGTAACTAGTATAATATTATAATGTCTTTTTTTTAATATCACAAGCTATTGTATGGCAGAATGTCAGCCACATAATAATACTTTTTCCATCATGTTGTAACTACATTCTTGTGATGAAATAAGAGATTGATCGATTGATTGATTGATCCTAAATTTAATTTCTACCAAATAAATCATAATATAGGAAGAGTATTAGTGGTCAGGCTTAATGTGTTTTCAGCTGCCACAGTAAACAAATTACATAAGCTAGAGGCACATAACTTAAACGGTCTACTTGATGATAACAGTTTGGTTGTGAGCTTATTTAATGTACAAAATTAAATACATATTTTTTTTTGCTAATTAAAACTCTTTGATCCATATAAACTCGACAGCAGACGCCATTATCACGATTCAATAAATTTGTTGTTAATACAATTATTTATTTCCAATTTTCAAAAACGAGTCTAACTATAAATACCACGAAACTAATAACTGAAAAATGAGTAAAAAGTATTATACTTCAGAATTTCGATTGTAATACTTTTGGAACAATAAACAACATTTCCATAAGAACTAATTTGGTTTACCATTATCACAAAGTAGATATATAACAGAGACATGACCTAATACTAGAAAATGGCATCACCCCAATACTGGCAATGCGACTGGCAAAGGCTGAAGTCCTTAGAAATTCCGGACACCGCCATCTAGCACCACTATTAGAAAATACTAATCACTAATTTCGTTTCGTATCTTCTTCTTAATTGAGGAGTTGAATTTAGAAAAATATTCTTATCTTTATTTTAATGTGAATATATTTTGTACTTGGTTCGGCATATTTACATTTTATAATTTACAAACGTTAATAGTAGTGACATCTATTGCATTTTTTTTTTATATTAAAGATAGATTGTATGGGATGGTAGGCCATGCCATTATTTATATCAAATCAAGTTCTAGTTAGGTTAGATAGTTCAAATATCATAAAATATTGGACTACGAACAAAACTTGTTATTGTAGGTAATAGTAATATTCCGTTTAGAGTGAGAAGAGGCAGACTTTGTTATTTCCCCAGTAGGTTGGTGGGTATATGTTTGTACTTAGGTGTATTTATTTATACAATTCATAGTTTTGACAGAACAACGTCTGTCGGGCCCACTATACCATAAAAACATAACCCCGTTCGGCCAATCCGACTTTCACATTTTTTAATATATTTTCATATATATTTTTAGATTAATATTAATATCTATCGAATCTAACCTAACCCAAACCTAACCTAAACCTAACCTAACCCAAACCTAACCTAAACCTAAACCTAACTTAAATCAAACCTAACCCAAACCTAACCTAACCTAACCCGAGATTTTTTTTTTTAAATAAAAATATGAGAGGAAATTTTATTTTATGTAGAAGTGGCTATATTTAGTTGTAATTTCTGAGCCTCCTCCAACAGGTTACAACACAATTTGCTCTTAATTTCATTATGGTCTAAATATTTTTCATTATGGTCTCGTAAACAATATATTATATCAATGTGGGATGAAAAAGCAATAAATGTTTGTATCATACCCATTTTCTGGTATAATTATCATACAAAAAACAAAAAATTACTCATTTCTATAACTTACAATTATAATGAATTATTAAGCCTTATAATTAGTTAATAACTACATTTAGTTAGTTTAGCGAAAGCTTTTGTAAAGTACCTACTACCATACAAATAAATATTATACTATTCAATATTTGTTCACGATAGTTAGTTGTATAATATAGATTCTCAGTTGCTAAAGCATTATATAGTTTAGTCAACATTTTGCTCATCCTTTAGTGTTCGATAAATAACTGTATATATATTAAAATACAAACACCGACATATTTTATAGACTAAAAAACATTAAGTAAAACGTTGCAATAAATTTTGTTACCCATAATGTTTCTTGACCCAATAGACCACAAAAAAAACAATTATATTATAAGTATCAGACATTACAAATACTCTTTTGTATTAAACGGATTTATTTATTTAACGTTTCTAATCTACCCAGTTTTATTTGTACACGATCATACCTTATCCACATTCTCAATGTTAACTTTCAAAAAAGGGTTTCTTTACGAATTACTTTTGGTGAGCCCCAAAATTAGTGATATTGTATAAAATAGAAACATACCGTTATCCATAGTAATAATTCGTCTCAATATCTCAATATTTTTGATAAAACCAAATCATCTTTATTCAGCTAGGGGCCATCCTTCACCAAAGCGATAGAAAAAGTTTATAACAATTTCAACACTAAAACTTAATAATACCACTTCACTTCCGGGGTGTGTCATCGTTAATAGAATCTTTATAGTAGGCATTGGACACAAACGGTATAACATTTCTCACAAAACACCACAACAGTATTTGACTTAAAAACATAACAAATAAAAAATAATCCGAAATTGCGGGTAGAAAGAAAAACCGCTATTGGTTCAAAATAAAATATGGTATTGTCGTTTATGTTAAAATATTGTTACGTTAATATTGATACGTTTTGACGTACCTGTTTTCAATTCTTACCAACAATAACTACCAACATTAATTACATATTAGTCCAAAGCAAGCTTTGGTATTATGTATCACTTTCATATAACCTTTTAAAGATTTCCCTATATTTATGCTCAATTAGCTTCAAACATAAGCAGAGTAAAAATGAACTAAAATAATAATGTATATTATCTATTTTTACATAATTATTATGTTTATTGTGTTGTATATTTTATATACCTACAGCCATACGGCGTTTTCTGACTAACGTTTTTTTTTTAATTAGATTAGAAGTTTTGTTAAAATATAACAATTACTAAATTTCTAAACACAATGCTTGTCTTATCTTTAAAGTAAATTTGTTCATAAATAATAACTTGTACCTTATGTGGAGTACCATCATTGAAATACACTGGTCAATTTACTTTTCTTTTTGGGCCTAGATAACTTGGCATCCTGCAGCCACAATATCCAGTTCTCTTCTAATATTCTATTGTTCAACAAGTAGTGTTGATAGCTGTTGATACCATGGGTGGTGAAAGGCCATTGTCATCGGAAAAATATACTCCCAACTATTGTTGCGGTAGGTATCTGAAAACAAAAATGTGATTAGACAAATGAAATAGAAATCGCGGGATGGAGAGCATCACCACTTCTGATGTCAAAAGGGGAATGAAAATATAATAAAATTAAAGAAAGCTAAAATATGATAAAGTAGAATGGCCAAAAGTTAACTGTAAAAATATATTAAAGTGTAGATTTACTAAAATCAAAATTCAAAGTAAAACGCTAAACCAACGTATTTATAAGTTTTATTGTATCACACTACTTATATTTTAATTACAAGAAATTAAGACAATTAGCAACACACCATTTTATATACTACACTTCCTTTTATCAATAAATAAATGTAACCAAAATATCTTAAACAGCTTTGTAATATTTTTACTGTACTAGGAATAGAATTTAAACAATAAATAATAAACTATGGAATAAAATATAATAGTTGTATTTAACAACCTGGTTATTTACTTTTTATTTAAAAGTACCAATGACATGATACTTTAGCAAATTAGAATATTTTTACAATATACCAATAATTTATCATCAAAATATATTTCCAAGTATTAAATATTAATGAATTATTTACTACTAAAACACTATAATAAAACGAGACATAATAATATTACTTAGCTACAACATAATATAGAGGCTTTCAGAAAATATGGTACTTATCTTAAATGTGTTCACTCAATATCTGGTTCAGAACTGAAGCCAATATAGCGGACATATTCTTTTATAAGTATAATTTGGCGCCATTTACACCGGAAGATATAACACAATGACAATATTATTTTAGGTAAATAGTGCTCTTTCAAAAATGGTACATTGGTTTAATGTAAATAATTTACTTTTAAATTCAAATAAAACAAAATGTATAAAGTTTAGCCTGCCAAATGTTAGGCAGGTCCAAACCAATGTACTATTAAATGATGAGAAAATGAACTTAGTAGACACCACTGTATTCCTAGGTATAACACTAGACTGTAAATTACAGTGGGGTCCTCATATTGTAAAACTGGCAGATAGGCTCAGTTCTGCAGCATATGCAGTAAAAAAAATTAGAGAAATTTCAGATGAAGATACAGCGAGACTAGTTTATTTTAGTTACTTTCATAGCATAATGTCCTACGGCATCCTTTTATGGGGAAATGCCGCGGACATTAATACTATATTTGTGCTGCAGAAGCGAGCTATACGTTCTATTTATAAGTTGTCATCTTTTGAATCTCTGAGAGAAAAGTTTAAAGAAATAAGTATTCTGACCGTCGCATCTCAATACATTTTGGACAATGTGTTGTATGTAAAAAAGAATATAAATGATTTCAGAAAAAAAAGCGACAACCATTGTATAAACACTAGAAATAAGCACAAATTAGATATACCAGTGATTAGACTTGGCAAGGTAGGTAAATCTTTTAAAGGTCAATGTATACGCCTATACAATAGAATCCCAGAAAACGTTCAAAATCTTTCTATAAATAAATTTAAAAAATTAGTTAAAGAACGTTTGTGTGCTAAAGGTTATTATAAGGTTAATGATTTCATTGATGATTGCACACCCTGGGAATAAGGTGCCTCTATGCTAGGTTACAACTTTGTACACTTTGTTTTTATAATTTTAGTTTTAAGTCATAACATTGTTATGTATATTGTATAATATTATATTATATTTAAAAAGAAAAAGAACAATTTTCCAATCTTTTTGCTAAAAGATGGCCCCGCGCGAGTTTCTTACGCCGGTTCTTCTCGCCGGGCTAGTTTCCGAACCGGTGGTAGGCATCATGTAGGACAATTCTATAAGTGTTATTTAATAACCTATATGGAAATAAAATGTTTTGATTTTGATTTTGATTTTGATTTTAAAGCGGAAGTTCGTAGAATAATTTACAATATTATGAAATACTGAAATTGACATACAAAAATGTTTACAATGAATGTTCAATTATTTTCACATTATTTCAGAATTTAACCTTATTATTTACATTTTTATTAAACATATCAAATTATAAAATTTTAGAACCGGAAATAATACTGACATAAATGTCAAAGTGACTTAAAAACTACTTTGTTAAGAATTACATAATTATTTGTGTTTATTAAATTATTCACAAAATAATAAATTCATAGTTAGTTATAGTTTAAATTTGTTACAAATTGCCATATTAATAATCAAATCTGACAAGTGCAAAGTACTCGGTAATACAGATTTCATACAAAATCTATCACCGAGTGATACGGCAACCAATATTCATATTTAGGGTTCCGTTATTGAATAAATACTCACTATTTTATTTAGTTCTTTTTCATATTCAGAAATTAGATACTAAGTGTGGATTGCACCATGATTGTCGTATGTCATACTACTACAAATCATATTATATTGAATCTATTTAGGCATACTATAGTGGGGCCAAGCTTGAGAAAAGTTGTTCAGTTTTATTGTGAAAATCGTCTCGCTGCGGGAACAAAACGATTAAAATTTCATGTTGTATAATGTCATTTTAGGCTTGATTGATTGATCCATTACATTAATAGTAGAAGACACTCATTCACATTAATAATAGAAGACAGATTACTAAGGTCCTTCTCACACTAGCGAATTGCGAGGGGGTTCATAGCAGAGCGAGTACGCAACGAGTATCTACGCGCCACCGGCGACGGCGCTATTCGCGGCGACCTCGCTGTGGTCCCGCGGCGAGCTCGCTGCGCATTCGCTCTGCTATCAACCCGCTCGCAACTGGCTAGTGTGAGGCATGGATCGTCCTGGCTTCCGTCGCGCGCGCACGTCGATCCCGCGTTCGTCCGTCTCGATCGTGACGCGTCCGTGCCGACCACCCTTGGAGCAGTTCCGGAACCTCCTGATGGCGTCCGGCAATCCGTGCTTGGTTCATTCGAACCGAGTGCGGATTGTCGCCTTGCCGGGGAGCCGAACTGCCCGCCCGCCCCGCTGCACATCGTAGCGTTGTGGTCACGGGAGGCCAGCTTCATCAAGCGTTCCCGCTTGAAGTCACACCGCCGTGCCGTCGCCTTGACCATGGCCTGCCGTGTCCCGTGGCCGCCCTGCTGCCACCTGAGACACCACCGAGCCCGTACCGTGCCTAGCTGTGATGGAGTGGACACCGTTCGCGCCGGGCCCCCGTCGGCATTCTCGTGGGGGGGTTGTGGTAGCCCCCCACCCCAATGTCCGGCCGAGACCTGCGACGCGTCCCGGAACCCGCCCATCCAGCCGTGGAGTGCACGGACTCGCCGCAGCGCACACAGCGCTGCCTCGTGGCTTGCGCCTTTGCCGCAGCCACCCACCACCGCCCTCAGGCACCCCGCCTGAGCCCGCCCAACGTCCGGCAGACTCCACTGCCGCACCTACCGCCGTGGAACAATTTCCCGGCCACCCGTCCACCGTCAACTCCCGCCGCCGTCAACACCGCAGTCCACCCGGCCTGCACCGCTGCACACCGCAGCTCACCACCACCTCACCACCACCAGTGCCAACACGGCACCACCGCTGCTGCCCGGCTCCGCCTCGCCGCTTGAGGCGGCCGAGCCCTCCACGTGCCCGCCTGACGTCTGGTGACTCGCCCTCGCTTGGGTTGAGCCGCGTCCGCCGGCCTCGCCGCGCCGAGCGAACTCGCCCCCTTGCCAGGGGGGGCCGAAGTATCCCGGCCCCGCCACGCTGGTGGACAACACTCCCCTGCCTGGGCTGACTCCCGGTCACGCCGCCGTGGACCCGCGAAGCCGCCTCGCCGCGTCGCGCAACGGTCCAGCAGCCTCGCAACCGGATTTACACCCCGTACACCGCTTCTTTTGCCTCAGCAAAGGAGCCTGCGACGGAGCCCCGCGCCAGCCTCTGGACATTCCTGCCATCCGAAGGCTCCTTGAAGGGAAGGAGCCTGTAAGACTGGCGGGAATCCTATGGCGGCCCCGGACGACGTCGCACCTACCGCACGGTCGAGCGCCACCTGCCGCCTGCCGCCCGGCCCCTGGGAAAGGCTGCACGGCCCGCGGGCGCGCACCCGGCGCTCCCAGCAACGCCCCAAGGCGTTCACCATTTGGCATCCTTATGCCCCCCTCCCCCTTCATGGCTCCCTGAGCCCCCCCCACTCCCTGGATCGGCTGGGTCCGCGAGTCGGTTTAAAGATCGACTCGTCAAAGTCTAGCCCTTCAGGCTGTCGCACATTAAATAAAATGTTACACAGAAGGTTTTTCCCTGCGCCCTGACGCGGGGGTTTTGCCTTCAAAAAAACGTCTTGTCGTTCATTCATTTTGCCCCCACCTTGTTAGGGCTTTGGTCCGCGGGACGATGAGAGGCGTGGGAGGAGTGGAACCACACACGTTCCTCGGTCTCAGGACCGGGGCCTCACTCGCCACTTGTCGTCTCGCCATTCAGGAATAAGTCTCTCAAGGCTTCATTTCCCTTAGCGCCATGGTTTTCCCCTGCGTTCTGCCGCGGGGGGTTTTCCCTAGAAAAACATAAAGTATAATACGGCTCGGTATCTTCAATACCGGGTCCTTCGACCCCACGTAGAGGGCCCTGTCATTAGCCCCTGGTCGTGGTTCCCCCGCTCCCGGCCACTCGGGCCAGGTGAGCGCGTGAAAAGCATAGGTAGGCTAGTGTGAGAAGTCTGCTCCTACCTTATTATCGCTCTGCTGTACGCTATAGTCAAGGACCTTGCAGCAGTAATACATGTGAGCAAATCTCGACCAGAAATAAATGTTATTCATTTCTATCTTGCAGAAAAAATGGAAACGAAGAAACGTAAAAAATACACTAACGCAGAGCTAATTTCTGCTTTAGAGTTAATAAAAGAAGGTACGAGTATATACCAAGCATCTCGACAATTTAATATACCAGAGACGACATTAAGGAACAAGCGAGATAGTATATATGAAAATGACACTTGTGGTGTACAGCCTGTGCTAAATATTCAAGAGGAAAAACGAGTCGTCGATTGGGTTCACTATCTTGGTAAATGTGGATTTCCAGTCACCAAAGAACAGTTGCTGGATACTGTATGCTGCACTAGTGAAGAATTTAGAACGCCCTAATCCATTTAAAGATGGAAGGCCCGGAAAAAACTGGTTCCTGGGTTTTTTGAAACGACATCCGACATTAAGCAAACGCGTGGCACAAAATCTTCCTTTGAGTAGAAATCAGATCACAGAAGGATCAATACGAGGGTGGTTTGGAAGAATTCACTCGCATTTTGAGGATAACAATTTGTTCGAAGTTTTTGAGGACCCGAAACGCATATACAACTGCGATGAAACAGCTTTCTTTTTATGTCCGAAAGAGAAGCAAGTTTTAGTTAAAAAAGGTAGCAAACGTGTTTATAATAGGGTGGCCAACGATGAAAAAGAGTGTTTGACTGTTTTAGTTACTGTTTCAGCGGATGGAGACATTGCTCCTCCTATGGTACTATATCCATATAAGAGAGATATCCCAAAAAATATAAAATTATCTGTACCTGGATGGTGGGGACTCGGATACACCGAATCTGGCTGGATGACCATGGAGTCTTTTTACGAATATATTACAAATGTATTCTATCCTTGGCTTTGCGAAAACGAAGTCACTTCCCCTATAGTGCTATTTTTAGATGGCCACACATCACATATATCTTTACCTTTGACAACATTTTGTAAAGAAAAAGAAATCGTGTTGGTTGCTTTACTGCCGAATGCTACACACGTCTTGCAACCTCTTGACGTTGCTGTATTTAGACCAGTGAAAGGGACTTGGAAAGATATTGTCCATGATTTCCGTATTAACAATGATTACAAACGACTAAAGCGACCAGATTTTGCTAAATAAGTTCAAAAATGTTTTGACAGATGTTTGAAGGCAGAAACAATAAGAAATGGGTTTAGATGTTGCGGAATTTTCCCGTTTGATCCAAACAATATAAACTATGAGAAACTTTTACAACAAGAAAAACCACCACAAGAAAATCAACTTACAACTGACGATAGTACGGGTCAGAATAATGAGTCACAAAATACAGTATCTGTAGATAAAGATGAATGGTTTAAAAAACAATTTGAGAGTCGACTGTCACCAGAAACTTTGAAGAAATTTAAAGGTGCAGACGGTCATTGGACTGGAGACCAAACGTACGAAAAGTTGTTTTTATTTTGGTGGAACATTGCGTCAGAAAACCGCGATTATCAGGCTAATACTAGTTTTGAAGTAGGAAACACAACATTAACTAATAATGTTGATCAAAATGATATATCAGAAGTGATTTTTAACTTAGAGTTGGGACCTGATAGTGTTCTAAGCTTGTGCAGCATAGAGGATACTAGGAGACATGAAGAGGTGATACCAACAACTGACCTAAAATTTATACTCCCACCATCGCAACTATTTTCTAGACCTGAAAATAATTCCATATCCATGTCTGCAAAGATTCCATCTCAAAATGACGAGATTATTAAGTCAAATAGTAAGGTTAACATAATGGATAAAACTACGAGTATTATTGACAATACAATAAATCAAGACCATAATGTTATGCCACCTGCCTCTCTAGAACCTTTACCTACAGCGGAAGTAAAATTGCAAAATTTGATTGAAAAAAAAACATCGCAGCATTCTAGGTGCGTTTCTACTCCTAAATCTAGTAACTGTAATAGTCCTCAATTCTCTTTATCTGAAGTAGAAGATGATGCTCTTTCTATTTTGAGCACAAATTATAGTCAGGATAAGTTTATGGAACGAGATCAAAACCCAGTACTTTGCCAAAATAACACACAAATTGCAGCAACGCCCCAAAAAAATAAAGAAACTCCCAGCACGATTTCAAGAGATATTCAAAATATTCCTACGCCGTTTAAAAATATACCTACGCCATTCAAAAAGGCTTTTTATTTTTCAAAAGCAAAACAAAATTTGCCTAAAAAAAAAATAACCAAAAAAATAACACCAACTGTAGCTACTGCAGATGAATTTATAGAGCACCAAAAGCGAACAGAAAAAGAAAAAGATGAGAAAGAAATGCTTAAACAAAAAAGAAAAAATGAAGCTGTAGAAAAGCGGAAGGAAAAGGAAAATATAAAACGACTAAAAGAAACGCAAGCATTACAAAAAAACAAAGAGTCCGTCTACAAACAGAAAACAGTCCCTAAGAAAAAAGTTTCATCAATAGAAAAGTCAGGCAGCTCTCAGCATGTAACTCCTGATAAGAAGGGCAACAAGCAATCCGGTGAACTGAAGACCTCATTACGAAGCAAATATGGTAGCTACGACGATTGTTCTGATTCAAACTTTTCGTTATCAAATAAAAATTCTGCCAAAAAACAGAGCAAGTTCTTTAAAAACAGTGTTTCACCCATAGCAGGCTGCTCTCATCAAGTAACTCCAGCTAAGAAAAGGGGCTACAAGGAATTGAGTGAACAGAACACCTACCTAGGAAAAGAAGTTGGCAGCGACGACGATTCTCCTAATTCAAATAATCAATTTTCAATTGTGGGCAAAGCAAAACGCATTTGTTTTTTCGACACTGATTCTGACGACTCTGTAGTTACTGCAAATGAATTGATAGAACACCAAAAGCTAAAAGAAAAAGATGAGAAAGAAATGCTTAAACCAAACTTTGAGGCTGTAGAAAAGGAAAAGGAAAGACTAAAAGAAAAGCCACAGGTATTACAAAGTAATAAAACGTCCGTCAACAAACAGAAAACGATCTCAAAGAAAAAAATTTCACCGAAAGCAAAGCCAGGCAGCTCTCAGCAAGTAACTCCTGCTAAGAAGGGCAACAAGCAATCGGGTGAACTGAAGACCTCGGTACTAGGAAATGTTGGCAGCGACGACGATTCTCCTAATTCAAATAATGAACTTTCAATTGTGGACAATACAAAATGCGTTTGCCTTTTTGACACTGATTCTGACGATTCAGTTTAAAAAACATCTTTTTTATGCTAAGCCTAAGTTAAAGTTACCATTGATTTAAAACGAAAGTTCCTATTACAGTTAGTTCCTAAAAATTTTTGACTAATTAGTAGTTGATGTTAATTATTAAGTTTTTAATGAAAATAATAATAAAGAATTTGAAAAAGAAAAAGAAGAAGAAAAAAAAGAATTTAAAACAAAGAAGAAAAAGTATTTTTTAAGAATTTTGTTATCTTTTTACATTAATTATAATGTTATTTTTCTCATTATTCTAAAATAAATATCTCCATAGTATTTAGGGCCTATAGGCCCACATAGTCCACTGTTAGTGTGAATGTTATCAAATTAACGAGTTCAGTGCACTCCCGCGGCGAGCTAGCTGTGCACTCCCTCCACTATCAAACCGCTCGCAGCTCGCTAGTGTGGCCTAGGCCCTTGATGTTATGTAGTTTATTTATTAGGTATGTACTATGGGGTAAATATAATTTAACCCTGTATAGTTAAGTATAGTTAACCCGTAAAAACATAAATATTGTTTTTAAGGCAGGTTGAACGTACTATATTGCCGCCAATTTTGTTTCTGTGAGTAAATAGTTTACTTAATTAATTAATCATGTTTTTTAAAATAAAGTCGATCTCAATGTTTTATGTATTGTTTTAATTTTAATATATTTAATTTTATACAGAACCATCAGGATAAAATTGTATTTTATTTTTCTACACTCGGTATTAGGAGGCGCATACCGCGGTAATAGATAAAGTCATAGGGCATGCCTCGGTAATAGGGGAAATCGTATTCCTGACAAAAAAATATAACGCTTTAAAATAAATAAAAAGAAGTTAACGGGGTACCATACAAAATGTCTATTAAACGTTTAAAAAAATCCTAATTTGCGGAGAACCGTCTTGATTACGAAATATTTCACTCTAAAGTCAAATTCGGCGATTTACCACGGTAATAGGTGCTTTTACCTTACATAATTTTAGATTATTTAATCACTCCTTTACTTTCAAAGCGCCTATTTTTTGCATATTTGCCTACTTTTGCAGTCTGAAGTCAATTGTTTAGTGCCGCAGCATATGTTATTGTTATTAGGATCCAACTATACGTCCAATAATAAACACTTCTAGTTAATCGTATTTGGCTTTATTCACGTAGATTATTTAATATACAGTATCTTATACATAACTAGGTACCTATACAGATCTTAACTCTAGGGGCCTCCCTAGGGGACTATCTTAGGCTTCAATGTCAGATGTCATCTTTGACATCTTATTGTTTTAAAACTAATACATAATGACATAGCATTATGTAACATCTCCCTTTTTCGAGAAACGCATACAATATATCAATGCATATAATATACATGATTACAAAATATAACTTACTAATTAAATTTTTCATGTATGTACAATTTAGGTTGTTTTACAGTTCTACCAGATCTGGTAACATAATCTGTACCTATTTGCCTTTTCACAGGAACACAGTTATCATTATGCCTACTAATATCCTGAGAATTTTCACTCGTGAAACAACTAGGATTCATGGGAAATATATTGCGCGTATCATGAGTAATAGAAGAAGGAGTATCATCTATTTTTTTAAATTCATCTTTTCCGTCACCCGCAAAAGAGGAAGGAGGATTTATATTTTTTAAACTATTCTTCCTATGTCTAATATGCGCTCTATTTCTCCTATATATAACACCATTCATATCGGTAATATAATGAGACCTACCACAATCTAGATTTCCATGTATTACGCCAGGAGTCCAAAAATCTTTGGGATTCTTTTTAAAATAAATGCTATCACCAGGCTTAAAGACTTCATTTCTTTGCCTTGCACATCTGTCAAAGTAATATGTCATTTTGTTTTTATTATTTTCATGACATTTTTTGTAAACAGAAAATTTTACTAAATTCGGCTTTAATTTATTACACAGGACAGGCATATTCATACGTAAACTCCTAGACATTAATAATGATGCTGGGCTGGGAAAATCACCTTTAGCTGTGTTACGGTAGTGTAGCAATGCCAAATAAACATCAGAACTATCTTGAGCACATTTACGTAGTATGGTTTTGGATAAATTGACCGCAGCCTCGACACATCCCAGTCAACTAGAAAAGATTTGAACTTACATGAGTTGAAAGGTGGACCATTATCCGACACTAGTGATCTTGGGATTCCATGGCGTGCGAAGAATGATTTCAAGTTTTTTACCACGTTATCAACGTTGTAATTCTTATGTAAAGAAGCTAGCTCAAAATATTTAGAATAGTAATCTACACAGACAAGGTAATTCTCCCCATGAAAATAGAATAAGTCAACCCCAACTCGTTCCCAAGGGAGTTGTGTAATATCATAACATTTCAAAGGTTCCTTAGTTGTGTTAGGTTTAAATTTAGCACATACTAGACACTGTTCAATTAAATTTTTAATGTCTGCATTTATATTGGGCCAATAAACTGTTTCCCTAGCAATGTTAAGTGTTTTATTTATACCTAAATGACCACAGTGAATTTTATCTAATATTTGCTTTTGTAAAGCCTTTGGGACTATGAGCCTATTGCCCTTAAAGAGTAAATCATTCATTATATGTATTTCACTTTGAATATTCCAATAAGGTTTTACCAAACAGTTAATTTTGTTTTTGCTTGTTGGCCAACCATTTTTCATATAAGATTTAAGCAAATTTAATGATTCATCTTGTTTACTTTCCTTTAATATTGACTCTAAATATGACTTTGATACTGAAATATTAGAAAAAATTGAATTGACATGATACTGCAAATCTTGTTCATATTGTGGTACATATGTGTCACTGAGTGAAGCTCTTGATAATGTGTCTGCAATATACATACATATGTTTACCAGGTAAATAAATTACTTCTAAGTCATATCCTGCAACGCAAGCATCATTCTCTGCAACCTAGCTGGCACTTCGTGAAGAGGTTTTTTAAAGAGATAAATTAAAGGTTTGTGATCTGTATGAACGGTAACAAGACCTCCATAAATATATTGATGAAATTTAATACAACCAAACTGTATAGCAAACAATTCCTTTTCAATCTGAGCGTAGTTTTGTTGAGAGCTTGTCAATGTTCTTGAGCTATATGCAATTGGTCGCTTATTTTGCATGATAACAGCGCCCACAGCATTCTTGGATGAATCTACTGACAAAATTAAAGGTAAATTGCAATTATAGTTAGCTAATACAGGTGCTTTAGTAATAATATCTGTTGGCGTTGCGGTAGAACTCCAGGGATACTCCAATGAAGGCGTTTATTAAATTCGTTTTAATAATTTATTTTTTAAATATAAACGTTTACAAAGATTAAAATGCGTCTACAAAGCTGAGGCTGTTGTTTGAGCAGGCGTTTAAGATGTAATGGCGGCCGGCCAGCCGCGGGGGGGCGCGGTGTCAGCGATCATCCGGTATGCTTCTTCTTCTTTCCATGAAACAAATTGGCTTCCCAATCTTGTTACGAGATGGCGCTAGTTGTGGATCAGTTGTAGATCCTTAACATATCGCCGGCCTTGAAAGCACCGCTTTCAAAATGTCTATTCGTCCTTTTCTGATAACGGCAACGGACAGATTTTGGAGAATGCACGTCGAGTGATGCCAGTAGCGGTGTGAATATCAGCTACGCGTGACACTCCATCAGCGCCAGGGAAAGTTTGTATGATGCGACCCAGCTTCCATCGGAGAGGCGGCTGATTGTCCTCCTTGATAATCACTAACGTGTCCAGGCCGATGTCCTCCCGGTTCGTCTTCCATTTCGTCCTCTGCTGCAGCTCAGTCACGTACTCGCGGGACCAGCGCTGCCAAAGTGCTGCCGAAGTTGCTCCAGTCTGCTGTAGCGAGTCAGCTTGGATGTTGGTACTGCTGTCATGTCGTCGCTCACGGTGGCCGTCAGCGTGCGCCCGATCAGGAAGTGAGCAGGTGTGAGAGGGAGAAGGTCATGAGGATCAGATGACATAGGTGATAGCGGTCGTGAATTGAGGACTGCTTCGATCTGTGTTAAAACCGTATAAAATTCCTCATATGTTAAATTAGCATTTCCTATAACACGTCTTAACACGTTCGGTGCGGTATTGGGTTGAAAATGCCCGATGCGTAACTGTCCTACTGTGCGGGCCTTTGAATCTATTGCTATCTCACGGGACGGGTTAAATAAATATAGGATTTTTTGCAATACGAAAGTGATAAATATATACATTGGTGTTGTATTTTTAAATAGTAGACATAGAACCAATAAAAACGCATCAGGTCGTTAAAACCTGATACGGCCTGAAAGGAAATGATATCCCTTAGGTGCGTACATCAGATGTTAAAGACCCGATACCCGATGACCCGATAACCGCACTTGAATTGCAGGACATTACACTAGTGATGTCCTATTACTAATTACGTCATAGCGGTTTGTCCTCTTTCTATACTACTCTAAAAATTGGACTTAAATGGTATAGAAAAGTAATCATAGACAAATTTACAAACATCCCTTTTACAGATAGAATAGATGCTGACACTCAATCATCCTTTGATGACGATGGAAACAAAAAATAATAATGGGCATAGCTTAGAAAAAGCAGATAAAAAAAATTGCGTAGGGTGTGACATTATGCTAAGACTAACTTTAAGTAGCTAAACGGGCGGCCAAAAAAAGTTAAAAAACTCATGACCTATTGTTATTAAGTGTTCTGAAACTTACTGCCGAGTATGTTACAATGAAGCTCATTCTTCTTTTGAAACTAATATAAAACAAAAAAAAACTAGATACTTAGTTCAAAATAAAATGTAACTAAAATATATATTTTTTTATATCGATATTTTTACTCTCAACACTAGTAATTTATCGACATAGTTACCCTTCTGTGCTGATATCAGGTGTCTAAGACCCTACAAATTGTTTTAATTTTTTATATATGTTGTAAAAGCTGAATTCTAGAACTATTCTAGTTTAGTATAGAGTAACTCAATATAAATATGTTTCAAGCATGAATTCAATGTTTTATCCAAAAATATCATATGCTTTTTACATTTAAAAAGGAAATGCGGAACAGGTCGTTTGAACCCGATAACGCACTTTGACAGAGTTTAGCAACAGGCCTAAACAGCCTGATGCAGCACTTTTTGAAAAGTAAGGGCAGCAGGGTAACGCACTGAACGTGTTAAGTGATATTTACACGATCGCACCACACTCTCCCAAAGGCCACCAAAATGAGGAGAATACGGAGGAATAAATTTAAACTGTATGCCATTATTACTCGAATAGTCAATAATTTCATTTGAAATATTTTTTAAAAATAATTGAAATTCCTTTTCAAAACCTACGAATGTTTTACCATTGTCTGAAAATATAACTTGAGGCTTACCCCTTCTACTTAAAAAACGTTTTAGTGCTAGAATATAATCGTTAGAACTGAGACTAGTGACTAGTTCTAAGTGTATTGCTCGTGTCGCAAAACAAACGAATAAACAAATATACGCCTTTAATAAACGAGCCCCACGCCCCTTTCGATTTAATATGAAAACTGGTCCGGCATAATCAACGCCGGTTTTTATAAAAGGATAACCAGGATCCAGACGCTCGCTTGGTAAAGTTCCCATTATAGGAGATAAAGTTTTACCTTGGATCCTGGTGCAAGTGACACACTGATTCACTATTCTTTTGGCTAAGTTTCTTGCCCTTAGAGGCCACCAGTATTCACGTATGTGAGATAATAAAAGAAGTGGACTCGCGTGCAACAATTTTTTATGTTCATGTCTAAACAGTAACACTGTAAAATAATGAGCACAACATAATAAAATAGGATGTTTTTTGTTGTAATCAAAAGTTGAAGAGTTTAACCTGCCACCTACTCTTATTAATTTATGATTATCTAAAATTACGTTTTAGTCCTAAAACTCGATTTATTTCCCCTTTATTTTTGTTGCACTTATCTATAGGTACTTTATTTAGCAAACAATCGTAAACGCAGGGAAACGACTCCATCTGTGCGAATTGAATAAGAATGCGCTGTGATGTATCCAACTCCGCAACTGATAACAAACCGGTCTGACGGTTGTGTTTACACTCGCTTCTAATGCGAACGTTATTAGTAAAGCGAATAACATAAGCAAATATGCGTTTTAATTTTTGATATGATGAATATTTTTTAAAGTCTATTAGGTATATTAATTCCTACTAAACATACGTGATTTAAAATAGCTGTGTTTTTTATCTCTGGTAAATTATCAGTACTAATTAAATTATTATTATGGTTTGATTCCAAGAAAAAATATGTTTGTAAGTACGATGGGCCGTGCCACCATACTCGTAATTAATTAAGTTATAGGTATATCAAAGTTAACGCCCCTTGATAATACCTAAATCGGCAGCTCCCTTGAACTGAATATCGTTTAAAGATTTATGGGTACTTGTTTTAGCACTCGCATCGAATACCATGCGTGACTTACGAGTAAAGCTACTTTCTTTAAAATTACCATAGTGTGGTAAAAAATAGTTAGGTGCACTATAATTATCTAAACGCGTCATGTGACCTAACTCAATGTGTTCTCGCATAAAATCACAATACATACGTCTATAGGTAGAATAACGTTCTCGTTTACGTTCTAATCTAAAAAATCGTTTTTTCGCTAACGTATAAGAATCACCTAATGAGTCAGCTGATTTTCTTAGCGGAATTCGAACTGGGAATCTCCCAGCTTTATTACGTTTAGTTGTGTTAACGAATAGATCCTCACACAATCGTTGGTCATGTGAGTTAACACCGCATGAATGAGAAACCTCCTCGAGTTCCCGGAACCTTCGGAGTTGTACGTCTAAAGCTTGTGTAAAATTACACTGAGTTTCGTTTAATTGATAATTTTTCGTATAAATAGGACCCGAAATTAACCAGCCTAACTTTGAGTTTTGGAGATAGGGTCCGTTCGGTAAGCGAATTCTATCTTCATGTAAAAGATCCCAAAACTTATCTGCACCAATCAATAAATCTATTTCTGATGGTACATCAAAAGTCGGATCTGCGAGTTGTATATTATCGGGAATACGTATATTATCTAAATCTATGTGGGTCAAGGGCAAACTTGTTGTTATGCGCGGCAAGACCACACACCGTAAACGTGTATTAAAATCATTAGAAGAAGAACGAATTAAAGTATCGCATAATTTATTTGAATGTGTGACGTTTTTACCTACACCTGAAATTCGAATAGCGGACTGTATACATGGCGCATTTAATCGTTTACATAACCTTTCAGACATGAAACTATGCTGACTGCCATTATCAAGCAAAGCGCGAGCTAAATGAAAAGTATTATTTAAATCGGCTATCTGCACTAACGCCGTAGATAACAAAACCTGTTTTAATATAACTGGTGACTGTGTCGATTCATTTACAATTGCATTATTTGTATCGGTGTGAATCGTACACTCAGCTGATAAGGAGTGCATAGAATTAGTCTCGTTTGTGTGATAGGTACTTCGCCCGGCCGTCGACGGAGGCTCCACGCGCAAGCTACCTTCTTTAATATTATTTAAATGTAGTAAACTATTATGTTTTTCTTTGCATTGCTTACATGGCCCGAATACGCAATCGTTTAATGAATGCCCAGCTCGTAAACAATTATTACATAACTTTTTCGTATTAACAAAATTAATTCTATCTCGAATTGACATATTTAAAAACCTAATACACGAGTATAAAGAGTGATTATCGTTACACAAAACACATACCTTGTTACGTTGTTTATCAGAAAACTGTTACATAATGCTATGTCATTATGTATTAGGTTTAAAAAACAACTAAATGTCAAAGATGACATTGACGTTGATGCCTAAGATAGTTTTAAGTTTAGTCTCCTTGAGAGGCCCGGTTAGGTTAGTGGGATCAATGTACCTACATAGTTATTTATAAGATACTGTATAATGTATTATCTACGAGTGAATAAAGTCAAATACGATTAAATATAAGTGTCTATCATTGGACGTATAATTAGATCCTAATAACAATGACATATGCTCTGAGACACTGAAACATGGTGTCAGAAGAAAAAGTAGAAAATGTTAACCCAGAAGAGGGTACGTCGAAAAAGGCGAAAAAGGAAATTTCGAGATCGGCTGGGTGTGGTTCAACAACAATGACGACAATGGCTGCAAACGGAGTACAAAAACTGGAAATTTCGACGGAAATCATCAACAATAATGCTGAAAACTTCAAAAAATGGACTCAATCGTTCGAGATATATTTGCTGGCGTCGGGAATGGAGAAAACCGAAGACAAAAGGAAGATTGCTATTATGCTACACTCTATGGGTGAAAAAGGTCTAAACATCTTCAACTCTTTTAATTTGGACCTAAGCAGTTCTACATTCAAACAAGTTAAGGAGAAATTTGTTGAATATTTTGAACCAAAGAAGAATTTGACAATTGCAAGACACAGGTTCTTCACATTAAAACAACGTGTGAACGAATCGTTGGACAATTTTCTGATGGAGCTAGAAAATGCAAGTCATTCATGTGAGTTTGGTACGCTTCGTGAGTCCCTGGTGAAAGATATTCTCATCGCTAACATGGCCACAAACTTCTCACAAATTCGACAAAAGCTGCTACAAGAACAAGATCTCTCCCTGGAAAGAGCCAAGCTGCTATGTAGAACACTCACTATGGCACAGAAGAGTGAAGATTCAATCAACGGGGGTGATAGAAGAGAAGATGCCACCATATACAAGATACACAGAAACCGTCGGAACACCTCTCCGTCAGCATCGTCTTCATCGCACCAGCATAGAAGAAAAACCAGATCTCCAGTGCCGCATTATCAACAAAGAAGATCAGCCACACCCGGGTCCAGAACAACGTGCGGGAGATGCAGCACAACACATGCTCATCGCAACTGCCCAGCATGGAAACATAAATGCAGGTCATGTTTTAAATATGGACACTTTACTAATTTATGTTATAAGAAAAATAATGTCAGGAATGTTGTTTCTGAAGTAGACAACTCAAATCTCGATGATGAAGTAACAAAAAAAGTGCTGAGAGATTTATTGTAGGGACATTGTTCAACATTGAATCACAAAGTAATAGTAATAGCACAATTTTAAGTAAAAATGATAATTCTTGGCATTATTTTCTTAATATAAACAATAAAAGAGTAGATTGCATAATTGATACTGGAGCAGATATAAATATGATGTCTTTAGACACATGCAAAAGCTCAAACCTAAAAATTAAAAATAAGGACAAACAACAGTGTAAAAATTATAATACTTTTGCTTATAATGGTCATAAAATTCCCATAGTGGCAGTATCTAATGTATCCTGTTTATTAGATAATAAAGTAGAGCCTGAAACAATTACTTTTGTAATAACAAGTTTGAATTGTCCAACTGTAATTGGCTTACCAACTTGTATAAGGTTAAATTTAATAACAAAAAACTTCTCTGTAAATTGTCAAAATGACAATAAAATTGTGAAAAATATACATAACCTATATGAAAAAACATGTGACAATATTGTAATCAAATATAATGATGTTTTCCAGGGCCTAGGATGTCTTCCATATGAACACAGTATTGTATTAAAGAAGGATGCCATACCAAGAGTAGATCCCCCGAGGAAAGTACCGTTTGCTCTCATCGAGCCGTTAAGGAAAGAATTAGAAATCATGGAACAACTGGGAATTATACAAAAGGTTAACAAACCCACATTATGGGTAAGTAGTTTAGTCATTACCATGAAAAAGGCAGGAGGATTAAGGGTATGTTTAGATCCTAGATATTTAAATAAAAATCTATTGAGAAGTCATTATCCTATTAAAAATATTGATGAAGTCAGGTCAAAATTGTCTAAAGCTAAATATTTTTCCCACTTGGATGCGTTCTCTGGTTTTTATAATATAAAATTAACAAAAGAAAGTAGTGATTTGTGCACATTTCAGACCCCATTTGGTCGCTATAAATTTCTACGGTTGCCTTTCGGGATTAATACTGCAACAGAAATATTTTATAAAACTATGATTGATTTATTTGGGGACATTGAAGGCATAATTATTTGGTGTGATGACATTTTAATATATGGGGAGACAATTGAAATACATAATAAGAGGTTAGAATTATTTTTAGAACGGGCTAGGCAGGTAAATTTGAAATTAAACAAGCTCAAGTGTAAGTTTCTTTTAGAAGAAATAACATATTTGGGTTATATTTTTAGCAAAGATGGTGTTAAAATTGATCCAGATAAAATTAAAGCTGTAAAAAATATGTCTACACCTAAAAATGTTAAGGATTTACAAAGATTTTTAGGCATGTTAAATTTTTTAGCCCCTTTCATTGAAAACTTAGCAGACAAAACTTATGTCATAAGAAACTTGTTAAAAAAGGATATACCATTCCTATGGGATGATAATTATCAAAAGTGTTTTGAATCACTAAAAGATATTATTACTAAAGCACCTGTATTAGCTAACTATAATTGCAATGTACCTTTAATTTTGTCAGTAGATTCATCCAAGAGTGCAGTTGGCGCTGTGATCATGCAAAATAAGCGACCAATTGCATATAGCTCAAGAACATTGACAAGCTCTCAACAAAACTACGCTCAGATTGAAAAGGAATTGTTTGCTATACAGTTTGGTTGTAATAAATTTCATCAATATATTTATGGAGGTCCTGTTACCGTTCATACAGATCACAAACCTTTAATTTATCTCTTTAAAAAACCTCTTCATGAAGTGCCAGCTAGGTTGCAGAGAATGATGCTTGCGTTGCAAGGATATGACTTAGAAGTAATTTATGTACCTGGTAAACATATGTATATAGCGGACACGCTATCACGAGCTTCACTCACTGATACATATGTACCACAATATGAACAAGACTTACAATATCATGTCAATTCAATTTTTTCTAATATTTCAGTATCAAAGTCATATTTAGAGTAAATTTTAAAGGAAAGTAAACAAGATGAATCATTTAATTTGCTTAAATCTTATATAAAAAATGGGTGGCCAACAAGCAAAAACAAAATTAACTGTTTGGTAAAACCATATTGGAATATTCAAAGTGAAATACATATAATGAATGATTTACTCTTTAAGGGCAATAGGCTCATAGTCCCAAAGGCTTTACAAAAGCAAATATTAGATAAAATTCACTGTGGTCATTTAGGTATAAATAAAACACTTAACATTGCTAGGGAAACAGTTTATTGGCCCAATATAAATGTAGACATTAAAAATTTAATTGAACAGTGTCTGGTATGTGCTAAATTTAAACCTAGCACGAATAAGGAACCTTTGAAATGTTATGATATTACACAACTCCCTTGGGAACGAGTAGGGGTTGACTTATTCTATTTTGATGGGGAGAATTACCTTGTCTGTGTAGATTACTATTCTAAATATTTTGAGCTAGCTTCTTTACATAAGAATTACAACGTTGATAACGTGGTGAAACACTTGAAATCATTTTTCGCACGCCATGGCATTCCACGGTCGCTAGTGCCGGATAATAGTCCACCTTTCAACTCTTGTAAGTTCAAATCCTTTCTGGTTGACTGGGATGTGGAGCATATCACGTCGAGTCCTTATTTCGCTCGTTCAAATGGCCAGGTCGAGGCGGCTGTGAAAGTATGTAAAAGCATACTACGTAAATGTGCTCAAGATAATTCTGATGTATATTTAGCATTGCTACACTACCGTAACACAGCTAAAAATGATTTTCCCAGCCCAGCATCATTATTAATGTCTAGGAGTTTACGTATGAATATACCTGTCCTGTGTAAAAAATTAAAACCGAATTTAGTAAAATTTTCTGTTTACAAAAAATCTTATGTCAAAAATAAAAACAAAATGACATATTACTTTGACAGATGTGCAAGGCAAAGGAATGAAGTCTTTAAGCCTGGAGATGACATTTATTTTAAAAAGAATCCCAAAGATTTTTGGACTCCTGGTGTAATACATAGAAATCTAGATTGTGGTAGGTCTCATTATATTACCGATATGAATGGTGTTATATATAGGAGAAATAGAGCGCATATTAGACATAGGAATAATAGTTTAAAAAATATAAATCCTCCTTCCTCTTTTGCGGGTGACGGTAAAGATGAATTTAAAAAAATAGATGATACGCCTTCTTCTATTGGTCATAATACGCGCAATATATTTCCCATAAATCCTAGTTGTTTCACGAGTGAAAATTCTCAGGATATTAGTAGGCATAATGATAACTGTGTTCCTGTGGAAAGGCAAATAGGTACAGATTATGTTACCAGATCTGGTAGAACTGTAAAACAACCTAAATTGTACATACATGAGAAATTTTATTAGTAAGTTATATTTTGTAATCATGTATATTATATGCATTATTATATTGTATGCGTTTCTCGAAAAAGGGAGATGTTACATAATGCTATGTCATTATGTATTAGGTTTAAAAAACAACTAAATGTCAAAGATGACATTGACGTTGATGCCTAAGATAGTTTTAAGTTTAGTCTCCTTGAGAGGCCCGGTTAGGTTAGTGGGATCAATGTACCTACATAGTTATTTATAAGATACTGTATAATGTATTATCTACGAGTGAATAAAGTCAAATACGATTAAATATAAGTGTCTATTATTGGACGTATAATTAGATCCTAATAACAATGACATATGCTCTGAGACACTGAAACAAAAACTTAGCTTTATAATTATTGTTACTAGTCACAAAATAACTATTCAGAACCTGAGTGTTTTTCTGTTCTTTAAACTGCGATTTAAAATGTGGCTTCGTGTTCGTAGCATTTACCATTTCCAACATGTCTGCGCGGTTTCGTAAGAATGATAACAAATCATCTAACGTCAACTTATGTATAATACTAGAACCGAGAGAACCTTTGTGAGTCTCCCACTCACGCTCTGTGGAAGCGTCCAACTTAGTAACAATTAAATAAATAATCAACGTATCCCAAGAATCTGTTGGTTCGTTTAAAGTTTTAAGTGCACGCAAATTTCTTAAAATTGTATCAATTAATTTTCGAATTTGTGAAGCAGATTCTTGTTGTAAATGTGGAATGATAAACAAGGATTTTACGTGATTGTGTATAAGTAACCTGTGATTGTTAAACCTATTTTCTAGTAACTCCCATGCGTGAACGTAGAAAACGTAGTAAAGAAGCAGTAAATTCCAGTGCACCGATAACCTGCAACGCACTACCAGATAGTGAGGAACGCAAATAATGGAATTTTTGTATTAAATCGAGATCTGAACGTTTATGGATCATGGTTATGTAAGAATTTTTGAATTCTAACCAGTGATCATATGACCCATAGAAAGTAGGTAGTTTAATTTCTGGTAATTTAACGTTTGAGAAAATAGACACGTTTGTTTGACTACACTGTGTATCACTAGTCTCAGCACATTTAATTTAACAATTAGCACTAGCCATAGTACTAAAATATAACGATTCTAAGTTTTCAGTGTATTCTAAATTACTGGGAACGTCTGACTCCAAAGAATGCAACTCTAATTCGTTTTCTGTTATATATCGGGAGTCGGGACACGTCAATGAAAGGCGCGAGTCAAACGTAAACTGGTTTATTACCTTACAGTGTGCTTACAGTGACCGTTTAGATATGCAATACATAACACCTTTCCCACTTTAATTTTTGTATGTAAAACTAATTATAATTTTACAAACTAACGTTATAAAATATATATTCTTAGCTATAAAGTTAGACATTAGTAGGAACTTAAAATAAATCAGATAGGTATGTACTTAAATAGTAAATACAAAACATCATTCTACAATTAAGCAATAGCTATCCCACTAACAAAAGTTAACAATGAACTAATTACCTATATTTATTAGTTTTGATTATTTCCTCACAACGCATAGCAGCTCTCCTGCGCACGCGGTTATTATTATCAGTGGACGGCGAGACGGGCGAAGTCGGACGCGACTGTTCGCTGTTCCCACCCTCGCCCGGACTATCAGACAATTGATCTTTTTCATCCGTATTTCCCTTAACATCATCCAATTCTTCATGACTTTCATCATTTAAAACCTGACTTTGATCCAACTGCGATGTTCCGATTCGACTTAAAGAGTGACGCGACTTACGCGTTTCCAATTGGACCTACTTTTGCAATAGGGAACCAATCCACACACTGATAGTTTTGAGAAAAAGCTATTTTTGTTTAAATTTTGTATAGAAAAAAAAGTGTTGTTATTTTGGTAAAGGTCTTGAGGAGCGAAAGACTTTTACCAAAATAACAACACTTTTTTTTCTATACAAAATTTAAACAAAAATAGCTTTTTCTCAAAACTATCAGTGTGTGGATTGGTTCCCTATTGCAAAAGTAGGTCCAATTGATCAATGTGTCGTTTGTGAACCTAGCCGTCGCTCGCTTTAACCGTGTAAGACACTGGACCTTTCTGCTCGATCACGACACCCTCCGTCCACCTCCGGTTGGACTTGGTGTAGTCTCGTAGCATGACCGGCTCGTCGCGCGCCAGCACCCGCAGCGGGTGGGCCCCGGCGGGAGGCAGCTCCCGCTGCAGCTGGCCGCTGCGCACGCGCTCGGCGACGTCGGGCCGCAGCAGGTCCAGGTGTCCCCGGAGCCGCCTACCTAACAATGCTACTGCCGGTTCTCGCCCCGTAGTGCTCTGTTCGGTGTTTCTGTATGTAAACAGAAATCTATTTAATGCCGTACTATAATCCTCCCTTTCTAATTGGGCCTTCTTCAGCACGCGCTTGACTGACCGCACCGCGTTTTCGGCGGCACCGTTGCTGGACGGGTGGTACGGTGGTATCAACGTTTGTCGAATGCCGTTACGTTGTAGGTACTGTGAAAATTCGGACGACGAAAAGGGTGGACCGTTGTCGCTGACTATTCGCTTGGGTAGTCCGAACCGCGCAAACAATTTTCTCAGGCACCCAATAACTACGCTCGCCGACGTCGTAGTGACTTTTTCTACCTCTATCCATTTCGAGTGTGCATCTATAATTACGAGAAAGTACATATTGTTAAACGCGCCTAAAAAGTCTACGTGCAGTCGCGACCACGGCTCGGCCGGCCAGGACCACGAGTGCAGCGGCGCGGCGGGGGGCGCGGGCCGCAGCTGCCTGCACGCGACGCACTCCTGCGCCACGCGCTCGATGTCCGCGTCTAGGTATTCCCACCATACGTAGTTACGCGCGATCTGTTTCATTTTGACTACTCCCGGATGCCCGTCGTGCACTTCCCTTAAAACCGAAGACCTCAACGAGGTAGGTACGACTACTCTATAACCCCAGAGTATGCAGCCTCGATCGATATGCATGTTATGTCGCTTATCCCAGTACACCTTTTCTAGTTTATCGTTTACTGTGTCAGGCCAATTATACATTACGTACCCATATATTTTACTCAATAAGCTATCTCTCCTAGTTTCAATTTTAATATCTTCAAAACTAATTGGAAAATTATCTTGCACGAAGTTTAAATAGCTACATTGCTCGTCGTTACCTCTGAGTTGACTAGTTGTCAACTTTAGAGGAAGACGAGAAAGAGCGTCAGCAAAACAATTTTTTGATGAAGAAATAAATTCGATGTTAAAATTATATGCAGCCAACTTCACCGCGTAGCGTTGTAATCGACTAGCAGCAGTCACCGGTATCCCTTTGCGATTACCAAAAATGTAACTCAATGGGCGGTGATCACTGCGCAGCGTAAAATGCCTCCCGTATACATACTGGTGATGTTTCGAGATCCCGAATATAATAGCCAACGCTTCTTTGTCGAGCTGCGAATAGTTAAGTTCGGCCGCGTTGAGAGTTCTCGAAGCGCAACACACCGGCCGCTCGGTGCCGTCCGCGCACCGCTGCGTCAACACCGCGCCCACGCCGTACGCGCTACTGTCCACTGATAATATTAACGGTAGGCTAGGATCGTAGTGAGCTAAAACGGGAGCGTTGCTTAACACATTTTTTATTTTAGTAAAAGATTTATGACATTCATTCGTCCATTCCCACTTAACGCTTTTCTTTAATAAGCCGTAAAGGGGTTTTAATATGTCACTCATATTAACACAAAACTTACTATAAAAGTTAACGAGACCCATAAAACTTTTAAGCCGTGTTACGTTAGTGGGCTCGGGCGCAGTAACGATAGCTTCTATTTTTTTACCATCTGTGTGTAACCCGAACTTATCAATTTTATAACCTAGGTAAGTAACACTGTCATTGAAAAATTTACACTTAGCAAAATTAATTTTTAATCCGTTCTCTTGTAGCCTACGTAACACAGCTTTCAAGTTTTTTAGATGTGTAGGTTTGTCTCTCCCGGTTACACATATATCGTCAGCGAAAACGGTGGTCGACGGCAACCCGTTTAAAGTTTCCTCCATTATCTTCTGAAAATTTTCAGGTATACATTTAATACCAAACGGTACTCGCCGGTAAACGAAGGTACTCGTGCGCTGTTCCGATCCGATGCAAGCCGTCGTCGTCGTTCTGGGGTGCCACACCCTGCCGCATGCCAGCCCGCGTGCTGCCCGAGCTGCCCGCCGCGCACGCCGTCGCCGCATGCCGCTCCGCCGCCTCCAGCGCCTGCGCCAACTCCACGGCACGTTTGTAGTCCACACCCCTCTCTGCGAAGATTCTCGACCTCATGTCTTCATTGAGTAGCCCCGACACAAATTGATCTCTCAAACACACCTCTAGACAAGTGTTGAAATTGCAGGTTTTTGCTAAATGCTTCAGCGCTTGTTTTTTTTCTCGAACGTTTTCACCTTGCCGTTGCACTCTCTGACGAAAGATATGCCTCTCGGCTATTTCCGACCGGTCAGGTTCGAGATGCTCCTTCATCAGCGTCACCAGTTGGTCAAAAGTTTTTGATTCCGGAGTCGCAGGAGCACACAAATCACACATCAATTCGTAGCACTGCGCACCAACTACCGTCACTAAAGTTGCAACTTTTAATTCGTCCGCGATATTATTTAGGGCTATAAATTGATTTACGCGGCGAATATAAGCGTCCCAGTTATTGTTCTCGATAGCAAATGGTTCAATGCGACCGATAGGCATTGTGACAATGTTGTGTTATTCCGCACGCGAATAGGTATCCTCGTCGTCAGTGTTATATATTGGGAGTCGGGACACGTCAATGAAAGGCGCGAGTCAAACGTAAACTGGTTTATTACCTTACAGTGTGCTTACAGTGACCGTTTAGATATGCAATACATAACATTTTCTATCACGTTAAATCTCTGAAATATATCACTAGCTGATTGTAATCGTAATTTTAATTCTTCAACTTGTAATTTCGTTAGATTTGCACTTTCCTTTTGAAAAGAATCAACGAACTTTTTTAATTGAGTCAAACGCCCTTTTAGATTACCCCTTTGTCGTTTTAAATCTACTATGTATTCCTCCTTAGTTTTCTTACTAGGGGAACGGGATGGCACAGTTAGTTAAGCACTAGATTCCTCACTCATTTTGGTAAACCTTAAGAAGAAGTAGGTACTCACGTGTAATTCAGTAAGGCGCGCCCGGCTATCGGTAGCTCGAAATGCTCGTAAACTGGAAAATACAAATTAAACGGTTTTAACACAATTCGAGACAGGACGAGGAGTAGGAAATTATGGAGCCCTGACCGTTCGCTGCTGAATCTTGGCTTACGAAGATTGATGTGGCACTGGTATCTTCAACGGCAATCCGGCGATGATGGATCAAAATGTTGGCGTTGCGGTAGAACTCCAGGGATACTCCAATGAAGGCGTTTATTAAATTCGTTTTAAGAATTTATTTTTTAAATATAAACGTTTACAAAGATTAAAATGCGACTACAAAGCTGAGGCTGTTGTTCGAGCAGGCGTTTAAGATGTAATGGCGGCCGGCCGGCCGCGGGGGGGCGCGGTGTCAGCGATCATCCGGTATGCTTCTTCTTCTTTCCATGAAACAAATTGGCTTCCCAATCTTGTTACGAGATGGCGCTAGTTGTGGATCAGTTGTAGATCCTTAACATATCTTTTAGTGACTCAAAACACTTTTGATAATTATCATCCCATAGGAATGGTATATCCTTTTTTAACAAGTTTCTTAAGACATTAGTTTTGTCTGCTAAATTTTCAATGAAAGGGGCTAAAAAATTTAACATGCCTAAAAATCTTTGTAAATCCTTAACATTTTTAGGTGTAGACATATTTTTTACAGCTTTAATTTTATCTGGATCAATTTTAACACCATATTTGCTAAAAATATAACCCAAATATGTTATTTCTTCTAAAAGAAACTTACACTTGAGCTTGTTTAATTTCAGATTTACCTGCCTAGCCCGTTCTAAAAATAATTCTAATCTCTTATTATGTATCTCAATTGTCTCCCCATATATTAATATGTCATCACACCAAATAATTATGCCTTCAATGTCCCCAAATAAATCAATCATAGTTTTATAAAATATTTCTGTCGCAGTATTAATCCCGAAGGGCAACCGTAGGAATTTATAGCGACCAAATGGGGCCTGAAATGTGCACAAATCACTACTTTCCTTTGTTAATTTTATATTATAAAAACCAGAGAACGCATCCAAGTGGGAAAAATATGTAGCTTTAGATAATTTTGACCTGACTTCATCAATATTTTTAATAGGATAATGACTTCTCAATAGATTTTTATTTAAATATCTAGGATCTAAACATACCCTTAATCCTCCTGCCTTTTTCATGGTAATGACTAAACTACTTACCCATAATGTGGGTTTGTTAACCTTTTGTATAATTCCCAGTTGTTCCATGATTTCTAATTCTTTCCTTAACGGCTCGATGAGAGCAAACGGTACCTTCCTCGGGGGATCTACTCTTGGTGTGGCATCCTTCTTTAATACAATACTGTGTTCATATGGAAGACATCCTAGACCCTGAAAAACATCATTATATTTGATTACAATATTGTCACATGTTTTTTCATATAGGTTATGTATATTTTTCACAATTTTATTGTCATTTTGACAACTTACAGAGAAGTTTTTTGTTATTAAATTTAACTTTATACAAGTTGGTAAGCCAATTACAGTTGGACAATTCAAACTTGTTATTACAAAAGTAATTATTTCAGGCTCTACTTTATTATCTAATAAACAGGATACATTAGATACTGCCACTATGGGAATTTTATGACCATTATAAGCAAAAATATTATAATTTTTACACTGTTGTTTGTCTTTATTTTTAATATACAACTTTGAGCTTTTGCATGTGTCTAAAGACATCATATTTATATCTGCTCCAGTATCAATTATGCAATCTACTCTTTTATTGTTTATATTAAGAAAATAATGCCAAGAATTATCATTTTTACTTAAAATTGTGCTATTACTATTACTTTGTGATTCAATGTTGAACAATGTCCCTACAGTAAATCTCTCAGCACTTTTTTTTTGTTACTTCATCATCGAGATTTGAGTTGTCTACTTCAGAAACAACATTCCTGACATTATTTTTCTTATAACATAAATTAGTAAAGTGTCCATATTTAAAACATGACCTGCATTTATGCTTCCATGCTGGGCAGTTGCGATGAGCATGTGTTGTGTCGCATCTCCCGCACGTTGTTCTGGACCCGGGTGTGGCTGATCTTCTTCGTTGATAATGCGGCACTCGAGATCTGGTTTTTCTTCTATGCTGGTGCGATGATGACGATGATGACGGAGAGCTGTTCCGACGGTTTCTGTGTATCTTGTATACGGTGGCATCTTCTCTTCTTTCACCCCCATTGATTGAATCTTCACTCTTCTGTGCCATAGTGAGTGTTCTACATAGCAGCTTGGCTCTTTCCAGGGAGAGATCTTGTTCTTGTAGCAGCTTTTGTCGAATTTGTGAGAAGTTTGTGGCCATGTTAGCGATGAGAATATCTTTCACCAGGGACTCACGAAGCGTACCAAACTCACATGAATGACTTGCATTTTCTAGCTCCATCAGAAAATTGTCCAACGATTCGTTCACACGTTGTTTTAATGTGAAGAACCTGTGTCTTGCAATTGTCAAATTCTTCTTTGGTTCGAAGTATTCAACAAATTTTTCCTTAACTTGTTTGAATGTAGAACTGCTTAGGTCCAAATTGAAGGAGTTGAAGATGTTTAGACCTTTTTCACCCATAGAGTGTAGCATAATAGCAATCTTCCTTTTGTCTTCGGTTTTCTCCATTCCCGACGCCAGCAAATATATCTCGAACGATTGAGTCCATTTTCTGAAGTTTTCAGCATTATCGTTGATGATTTCCGTCGAAGTTTCCAGCTTCTGTACCCCGTTTGCAGCCATTGTAGTCATTGTTGTTGAACCACACCCAGCCGGTCTCGAAATTTCTTTTTTCGCCGCTCTCGATGTACTACCCTCTCTTAGGTTAATATTTTCTTTTTCTTTTTCTGACACCATGTTTAGTGCCGCAGCATATGTTATTGTTATTAGGATCCAACTATACGTCCAATAATAAACACTTCTAGTTAATCGTATTTGGCTTTATTCACGTAGATTATTTAATATACAGTATCTTATACATAACTAGGTACCTATACAGATCTTAACTCCAGGGGCCTCCCTCTTAGGCTTCAATATCAGATGTCATCTTTGACATCTTATTGTTTTAAAACTAATACATAATGATATAGCATTATGTAACACTTTTGCAGTCTGAAAGTCTATGACTATTAATTGTCGCTTTTAGATTGTCTAGTTTTTGCATTTATGTCTACCTTTGCTACTTGAAAGTCTAAATTCATCATCATCAATCCATAATTCGCTTTCAAATTGCCTACTTTGCATATTTGTCTACATTTGTGATCTGAAAGTCTAGACCTCAGTTTGTCGCTTTCAGATACAATTAAACTCCTGAAGGAGTAACCACCATCTCGCTATTCGAGGTTAAAGGTCTCGTTTCGTGAATGTTGATCATAAGCGCTACAATCAGTAACAATTTTAAAATTTTGACCCAATAAATATACCATAAACTTTGTAAGTAAGAAAATCACAGCCAAGGTCTCTAATTCATAACGTATGGAAGTTTTTCTCTTCAGGCAAAGTTTGACTGCTATAATAATTATTGATATAATAAGCCACCGAGCGAAGTGTCACAATCCTGAGATTTTGTAGTAAAATACTCCCGACTCCTACCTTACTGGCATCGGTGTGTAATTCCGTCTGCGCTGCTGGATTATAAATAGTCAGAATAGGTATATCAACGAATCTACGTTTTAGTTTCAGAAAAGCTTGCTCCTGCTCCTGAGTTCATGCTCAGGTAGCATTTTTTTTTATTCGTTTAAGGGATGTGATAAGATTGCAAATCCTTTTTATGAATTTTCTGAATTATATCCTACTAAACCTAAAAACTGTCATAACGGAATGTTGGTTTAGTGGACGGGGAAAATCTTGAGCATATTTAGTTTTCACATCACCTGGTATTAGACCAGACCCAACAGAATTTATAACATAACCTAAATAATTTACTGTGTCACATAAAAATTTACATCTGTCTACAACGACTAATTTTTAAACATTTTCTAGCCTTTCTAAACATTGTTCTACACTTTCTGCGTATATAAAACGTCATCTATATATGCCGTCGCTTCTGTAAACCGGGAAGAACCCAAAACTTTATTTATCATACGCTGAAACACAGCAGGTGCGTTTGCCAATCCAAACGGTATACGGTTAAACTCATATTGTCCGTCTGCTTAGCCGGATTTCAAATCTAAGGAAATAAAATATGTTTATCTCGATAACCGCGAAATCTCATCCATCATACCTTTCACTTGCTCACGTTCCTTATGGGAAAACCTATAAGGTCTGTATTCAATAGGTTTTGCACTGGCTAACTCTATGTTCATTTTTATGACATTTGTATATCCTAAATGTTTTAAATCAGTAGCAAAATGATGTCCAAATATTATTATTATAGTATTGTACGGTGGTTTGGTGTCCGTACAGGAGTAAAAGACAAGTTAAGCTCAATTGGTTTATTGAATACTTAACTTATACCAAAATGGTTAATGGTTAAATGGTTATGAGAACACGCGAACCGATTGGCTGCTTAACGCGAACTGACTAAAATAGTACACACACCGGCATATTTAGCGGAACAAAAAAAAAAGGTCCATAATTTGAAAAATATGGTTTAATTTTAAAATCTACTAACTATACTTTTTTTGTAATTTAAAGTTTCATTTGTTTTATTTAAAATGAGATCATATTAAGAACAGATTTTGCGAGTAAAGGCTATTTGTGAAAAAAGGTACATTTTTGAACTTTTCATTGTAACCGGGAAAAGTGAAAATTAATATTAAAATAACAATTAATTAAATTAGAAAAATGGTGATTAATATCGCGTATTTCCTCCACGTGCTCTTATTAAAGTTTCTACACGTCTCGCATACTGAGAATTATGTTATCGATGGTATCCTGGGATAGTCTCTGCCATTCCCCAACTACGGCGATTCGCAGCTCATCCACGTTGGCAGGAACTGGAATTCTGGACTTAACTTTTCTTTTCAGCAAGTCCCAAACGTGCTCTATTGGGTTCATATCTGGTGATCTCGCCGGCCACTCCATAACAGTTATATTCATATCATTAAGATAAGCTTGGGTTACCCGAGCGGTATGCGGCCGAGCATTATCCTGCATAAAAACAAAATCGTCACCGATATATGGGGCAAACGGTACGACATTTTCTTCTAAAACTTCTCTGACATAGCCATCTGCAGTCAGACTCCCTCTGTCAATCACTACTAAGTCTGTGCGAGCTCCCAAACAAATGCCCGCCCAAACCATTATTGATCCACCACCGTATGCAACTGTAGTTTCAAAATTTGTCTGAATGTATCGTTCTCCTTTGCGTCTGTATATTCTTTGCCTGCCGTCAATTTGATTTAAGAGAATTCTGCACTCATCACTAAACAATACCTTACTCCACTGGTCCGTTCCAAAGTCGATGTTCCTGGGCAAAAGTTAATCTGTTTCTACGATGATTTACCTCGAGCCTTGGAGCCTTGGCGGGCACAAATGAACCCAAACCAGCTTCTTCGAACCTTCTTCGTGCCGTACGCTCACTTACGGTTACACCCCGCACCGCTTCTAACTCATGTCGGGCTTGGACAGCCGTCAAACGGGGGTTTCTACGTACAAGAAGCCGAATGAAACGGTCATCCCTATTCGAAGTGCGTCTTTTTCTGCCTTGTCCTGATCTTCTCACATAAGTACCGGTCTCCCTGAACCGTTGGATACTGCGATGGATCGTTGAAACTGGTCGACGAAGATCTCTGGATATCACTCTGTATGTTTGACCATTTCTTCGCATTTCGAGTGCCCTAGCAATCTCCGTTGGGGCTAAGTCAGGCATTATTCAGTCCTCAACTCCAAAAAGATACGCGATTAAGAAAAAACTAACAAAAAACAATATTTCAATGAAATTTTAAATCAAACTCAAAAGGAAGAAATGTTCGAAGTTCGCTCCAAATAAGGTGTATTTGAATAAAATTTAAACAATTGCATAAAATGTGATGTTCAGTTGTTTTCTTAATTTGAAATTATTTATTTTTAAATTAAATGACGTATAAACCAGCCAGCAACCTTACATGATACTGAAATCAAACCTTTTTTTTATGTTCCGCTAAATATGCCGGTGTGGTATAATGGAAATTATAATAACCCGTGGCAACATACCGCTGACAGTGCGAAACGTGATGTACGGTACAGTCGACACACTGTTGACCGTACATGCTGCCACCGCGAGAGAAGAAAGAGTGATGGTACAAAATAACAAATGGTTTAATGGTTAGTGAGTGACGTGTAACAAGATGATCAACAATTTTGCTTAATCTAATGGTACTCTAATGTCTCTATCATGATATTCCTTAAAATTATGCTTATGCACTATAGGCGAAGTGGACTGGTCTTTCACTTTATCACTTAACCTATCACTTGATTGCTCATGGTTTACTATACTTACACACTGATCACTAACACTATACACAAACGCTGCGTTTGCTAGACCCCGCGGCTCAGGGCGCGGCGGGCCCGAGGCGATAGGAGCCGGCGCTGCGCCAGCTGCTGCCGGCGCGCTGGAGTCCTGGCGGCGGCTGCGGCACGGGCGCCAACGCCGCACGGCGTACGCGGCCGTCCCGGCCATTAGCAAACCCGCCACCACGTATATCGTGACGTAATGGTGAACGTCGTGGTAGGATATACCAGCTTTTAGACCACTCTCTGACCGCATTTGTTTTATTTGGACGCCTATATTGTCTAAGGCTTGATCGTGACCACCCAATACTGAAGTTGGCTCCGAAATCAGCGACACGGACGTCTTGTTTTGGTAAAATATGTGGTTGATGGGAAGAATGTCTATGGTCGGTATATCAGTCTTGATGGTTAAAGTATTGTTTTGAAGTCTTTGAGCGTAGATGGTTATGTCGTTACTTTTCAGAACACAGTCTGGACCCAGCCCTATGATACCGGTGTTATTTAGATGATTGGAATACATCTGCTCTTCACAAATGATGCGCACTGGACACGAGTCGCAACAAAAGAAAAAGTAGGTATTTGTATTATATAACTGAGACCAGTAGTCCTTACATTTTGAAGTTTTGGTCACAGCTTCGTCTCCTGGTCTTTGGAACATAATATGTCATCGTGACTCATACGAGAAATTGGTTTTTGTATTGGACAAAGTAGTATTTCAGAATCTAAGTGAACACAATAATGCAATTCTAACTGCGATACGGTCATGAATGAGTCTCTTCGTAAGTTGATCGCTATGTAATCCGAAACTGGAACAAGGGTGACAATAATTTTGCCCGTTTTTCTTGGTATAGGATACATTTTATAGACTTGGTAATTATCTCTACTCACTACTGGTAATTTAATTTTAAAGATAAAATAATATTTTATCATTTTCGCTCTAACTTTAAGTAAATGATAAATTTTGGTAAACTCTGTGTGAAGATTGTCGATTGGTAAACTTAAATCGTTGGATAATTTTCCTAGGATAATATTTAATTCTTCTAAAAGCTGGTCCGGTCTTAGAAGATGTATGTTGAACTTCCCAAAGTATACCTCAGAAGCAGTATCTAAGAGAACATCCTGTATATTCTTTAAATTCGACTCCAAACTGTTAGCTGCCATAGAACATAACAAAAATTCATTAGTGTTTTCCACGTCTTTCAATTGACTTTTTACTTCGTTGGTAGTATTTTCTAACTGGTTTAAAAAATGTGTAAATATTTTGTGTTGTTTGTCAATAGAACCTTGCATCCTTTTTAATACGTTATATTCTGCTTCTACTACAGATGTCAGGACAAACCATTCCATAGAGCAGCGAGATGGTTTTGGTTTTCTCTAATTAAATCTATGTCCTTAACATATTGTTCGGCGAATTGGTCATCGAGTACGCCGAACAGCGCGTGCGCAACATTACCCACACCGTTGATAAGGCCGCGCCTGCGGCGCGCGTGCCCGTGTGGGAACTGCTGCGTCGACAGAATGTCATTGTAATGCATTAACTCTGTATAGCTGTGCCTTAATTGTATTAAAATGGACTCACAATGGTTTCTTACGCAAGATACTTTGCATAGATATTCCATGTGATCTATGTACTTCGACAATAATTTACTGCCCTGCCAATATGGTTCTAAGTCGTAATATACTACCAGTTTCCATTCGTCTTGAACTAATCGCATGGTAGATATTTTATCAAAATATAAACTTTGACTGTCATTAAAGTTTATTGCGTTATAAGCACAATAAACTTAATTTACATTAAAGTTTATTGCGTTATAAGCACAATAAAAGTAATTAGTGAAAATAAAAAGGTAAACAACATAAGTGACATGGTAAATAAATGGTAAATGCCTTTTCTAGCTCGCCGTTTTGGTTTCGGTAGACTATCATTACGCTGATTATTTGGCTGATTATGGTTAGTATTTTTGGGAATTTGGTTTGTATCCTCGTCGTTGGAATGGTTAATTGGTAATAGTGACAATTTGACGACTGGTCGTTTCATAATTCCACATTTGGTTTTTATAGAAACTACTCTTACTAGCCCATCTTGCCCCGGATGCAGCTGCACAATTCTACCGAGAGCCCACTTGCCCGGTGGCAGATTAGCGTCGTGTATAATAACAATATCACCTAGATTTAAATTTGGTTGCGAACGTTGCCATTTGGACCTAGTGTTCAACTGTGTAAGGTACTCTATTCTCCACTTCTTCCACACATCTTGGTAAATCTTTTGCACTAACTGCCATCTGGTTTGCAGGTCGTGTTCAGACTCGACAATGGTTAATACTGGTCCACTAGATAGAAAATGGGACGGAGTGAGAAAATCTATGTCTTCAACGTCTTCAGTCAGCGGGCACAGAGGTCTAGAGTTGAGACAGCCTTCTAGCTGAGCTAGCAATGTAGAGAACTCCTCGTAGGTAAGCTTTTGCTCTCCAATAACTCGCTTCAGATGGTACTTTAAACTCTTCACGGCCGCCTCCCACAGACCGCCTGCACTAGGCCAAGATGGTGCGTTGAAGTGCCATTCTATTGACATTTCAGCTATTTCTGCATAAAACTGGTAATTTAATAAGGATTTTAAATTAATTATTTCTTCTTGCAGGACTCTATTTGCCTTAATAAAGTTGGTCCCGTTGTCACTATAAATGTGTCCGGGCGAACCTCTTCTGGCTGCAAGCCTTTTTAGGGCTGCCAAAAACGCTGAGGCTGTGAGATCCGAGACTAGCTCCAAGTGTACGGCCTTTGTTACCATACACACGAAGACAGCAATATATCCTTTGGTACATCTCACACCTCTTCCTTTCGCAGACTTGACATCAAAAAAACCGGTAAAATCAACCCCTGTATGGTAAAAAGGTCGGGTTCTGTTGATTCTCGCGGGTGGTAAATCTCCCATCAACTGGTTATGTTTTAGGGGGTTGTGTCTCCTACAGAGCACACATCTACGTAACCTCTTTTTTACTGCATTATTTCCTCCTACAATCCAATATTCTTGACGCAACCACGCCAGGGTCAATCGTGCACCCCCATGAAAGGTAAATTTATGCGCTTGGTCAATAATCATACTGGTAAGTTGATGATTATGTGGTAAAATACATGGATACTTCATACTATCTTTTATCTTAGCGTTGGTCAATCGCCCCCCAACCCTCAAAAGTCCTTGATCATCAATAAATGGTTTTAGTTTTAATAAGTTACTCTTAGGGTTAGGTTGGTTATGGTTTTTAATATATTGTATATCTTCTAAAAATTCTGTTTGTTGTACATATTTTATAATTAAATATTTAGCTTTTCTTATTTCTAGTATAGTTAGGTAGCGTGTTTTATTATAAGACTTAGGTATAAATCGCAACACCCACGCAAGCACTCTTGAGGCTCGCGTAAAATCGCTGTATTTGCTTATTATATTTTCGATGACTTGGTTTTTATATTTAATTGTACTGACATTTATATTTAATAATGGTTTTTTAATCTCTTCATTAGTAGTATAAGATGAATTTGTTAATTTTGATTCGTCGAATGATTGAAGCCAGTGGGGCCCTGTCCACCACATGGAATGTTTTATCAGCTGTTCTGTGGTGATTCCTCTACTTGCGCAGTCAGCTGGGTTCTCTTTGGTTGACACATAATGCCAGCTCTTTGATGGTATTACGTCTGTCACCTGCTTCACCCTATTTGCGACGAATGGTTTCCATTTACTTGGATCGCCGTTCAGCCAACCCAACACTGCTGTCGAGTCGGACCAACCGTAAATTTTAATGTTGTAATCTGATAGGCAATTACAGGTAATCTTCAACACCTTGGTAAGTAAAACAGCTGCACATAATTCTAATCTTGGTAACGATATATTTTTCTTTACAGGTACGAGACGAGACTTCGCAGCTACTAGTACTACTGAATTTTTGTTGCTACTAATATTGTTGATTCTGCAGTATAGGACACAAGCGTAGGCATTTTGCGATGCATCACAAAATCCATGTAATTCGATGGTGTCGTTTTTAGAAGACTGTAGCCATCTTGGTATGGTTATATGGTTAATATTGATGATGTCCTCCTCTATGGTATTCCATCTTGTGATGATATCTACTGGAAGGTCGTCGTCCCACTGTAGATTTAAAAGCCAGACCTCCTGGAAAAGTAATTTCAACTTGGTGGTAACTGGTGAAAGCCATCCAAGCGGATCGAATATTTTCGATATATTCGAGAGTAAGCTTCTCTTGGTAAACTTACGTACTGGTTCGGATTTTAGCTGGAATGTAAAATAATCTTGGCTAGGATGCCAACTTAGTCCTAGTGCCTTGGTTGATTCCTGGTATTTAAAAATATATGCTAGGTCTTCACACGATGACTGGTTATCTGGTAATACATTTGGTTTGTTAGATGACCACTTCCTTAAATTAAATCCACCTAACTTAAGAAGGTTTATAAGGTCAGAAATAAGCTTTTTTGCAGATTCCAGGTCGTGATGTCCATGGAGAATGTCATCCATATAAGTCCTGGTAGTCAGAGCTTCTGCTACTTCTGTATAACGGTGACCTTCATCCTTAGCCAAACGCTTTAGTGTCATCATGGCTAAAAATGGTGCGGCCTTGGTACCGTATGTGACAGTGGTAAGTTGGTATTCCTGTAATGGTTGACTTTCTGAGTCCCTCCACACGATCTTCTGAAGCGGCTGATCATCATCATGAATGCCTATAAACCGGAACATCTTTTCCACATCGGCCGTGAAGGCTATTTGGTACTGCCTCCACCTCAGAATGAGAGTAAATAAATCTTCTTGCAAATTTGGTCCGGAATACATAAGGTCATTCAACGAAAACCCAGTCAAAGTTTTCGCTGATGCGTTAAAAACAACCCGCGTGGCAGTGGTCGTGGAATCCGTCCGGATTACACAATGGTGCGGCATATAACATTGAAGTATCGGGTTACCGTTACATTTCTTCATATGGTTTAAATTAATATATTCATGGATAAATTGTTTGTAGTTCTGTTCAATAATTTTATTTTTACTAAATCTTCTTTCAAGTTGTCGAAATTGGGCCACAGCTTTGGTTTTAGAATCACCCAATTTTTCGGTAATATCTGGTTTCAGTGGTAATCTTACGACGTAACGTCCGTCTGGTTGACGCGTCGTATGCTGCTGATAATGTTGAATGCAATAATTATCTTCATCAGAAATATCAATATGGTTGTCTGAAATATCTTCAACCTCCCAGAACCGCTGTACATCTTGCAAGTCGACCATAACCACGTTGCAATATGTTTGTTTTGGTTAAAACCACTTTGGTTATGGTACCACTTAAAACCCAACCGAGCTTGGTATTTTGTGCGATTGGTAGTGAAGTACCACTACGAATTAATCCTGGTAAAATAATTAATTTGTAAACATCAACGCTTAAAATTAAATCTATTGGTCTACTTTTATAAAATTCCGGATCGGCGAGTGGTAATTCTTGTAAAAAGGGCCACGTTGGTTTTTCAAAAGATTCATATGGTAAATTCCCGACGACGTGTTTCATAACATAAGCCTCAGTTTTGAATGTAAAATTATTATGAATCGACGATACCGAGATCTGAACTACTCCTTTACTATTGTTAGCTTTCGCTCCGACTCCCACCACGACACAGTGGCGCTTAATTCTTGGTAGGCCTAAAAGTTGAGCGGCATTCTCTGTAATAAGTGACGACTCTGCGCACGGGTCTATGAGGGCTCGCATTGTATAACATCCATTAATAGACTTTATGTTAATTTTAGCTGTCGCTAACAGTTTGGGTATAGCTTCTTGTAATGCGTTAGAAACGCATATGTTCGATTTTCTGGTAGGATATTCGATATTGGTGTTTCTGGAAGTTGTGGGTGCAAAAGTGATAAGAGAATTATGTAAAAGAGTGTTATGCTGTTGGTTACAAAAACGGCGAGTTTTTTCCGAAGAACATTCCTTGTCATAATGGTTAATTAAGCAGTTTTTACATAATTTATTCGATTCAATTACTTTAAGTCGATTCAGCGGTGACGATTCTAGAAATTGTTTGCATTTAAACAATTCATGGCAACAGGTTTTACAGAGTATGCATTTCCGTTGTGTTGCAATATGCATTGGTTTTGTATTAACATGGTTTATTACCGCTGGCCTTGGTTTGAAATTCCTATTCATAAAATTATGTAAATGGTTATTTGGTTGCTTTTCAAGCCATGGTTTTTGGTAATTGTTTTGATGTGCCTGAGATGAGCTTGGTTTATTAAAATCTTGCTTACGACGAGAGCTTTCTAGAGACGTAAACTTCATTTCTAAAAATTTCAAAAAATCACACAAAGTAGGCAGTTCTTTAGGGTTCTTCAAAGACTCTATATAATCGTTATGAGTTTCCGTATCTAATTTTTGGCACAAAATGTATACTATCAATGGGTCCCAATTAGAGATGTCGATTCCCATTGCTTTTATAGAGTTAAGACATTCATTGGTAGTGTCATGTAACTTTTTGATGACTATTGCAGATTGTTGTTGAATGGTAGGAATTGTTAATAATATACAGTTATATGGGAGTTAAATATTAATCTGGTATTATGGTAACGTTGGTTTAATATATCCCAGCAGATTTCATAGTTGTCGGAATGTATGCGTAAATGGTGAACTAGCTTTTCAGCCTCGCCGCGAAGTTTACTCTTCAAAAACTGCATCTTTTGCGAATTTGGTAAAGATTTATTATTATGGATGGTTTTGGAAAATAAATCTTTAAAACATATCCAATCCTGGTAATTTCCGCTGAATGTGGGAATGTCCATTTGTGGTGTTGAGCGTTCCCTGTAAGATGATGACCACATCTGTCTGTTTACTGCCTTCTTCATGGTGTTATACTTCCTTTCTATCTCAGCGAATGCTGTCTCATACTCCTCGTTATCTAACAACCCTTCGCTGTCGATGTCCCAGTGCATAGAATCAATGATCGACCATCTCGATTGAATAGTTCTCAAAATATCTTCGAACTCCCAGCGTTCGGAGCAGCTTTCAAGATCGACAGACTCTATGGTACGAGAAAGCGCCATTATCAAACAGAACTGTACCAATAAACTAGTTGTAAGTTTTGTAATATGTAAAATCTAAAATACTTCCGTTAACACTCTGAATATAATCTGATAATTTCATGTTTAAATTTTAAAATGATCAAAGTGTAATATCCGAGTAGTGTTTTGTGGTAGCTGGGGGCTTTTTGTACAAGGACTCCCAACGAGATACTGCTAGTAAAGTTAAGTAAAATTTATTGTTATACAACTAATTTTCATATTTTATAATTTGCTATAATTTGATGTTTATAAATACATAATATAAAGGTGTTAAAACAATATAAAGGTGTTTAAATAATATAAAAGTGTTTAAATAATATATGTCGGAGCCGGATATGAATATGGACACAAAACGAGACGGAAGCGCGCCCCCAAGTGGCAAAATGGCGCAACTTGTCTATGGCGCGCTTTGACATGACTCGGGACTTTCTCGACGAGACTGAATGCATTCGTGATTTGGTCGCCAAGTTGAGATGTCTTGAAACGTGTTATGTTTCGTTAGTGTCAATACTTATAAAGTAAAGTAAAGTAAAGTGAATTTAAAGTAAAGTAAATTTATAAAGTGTAGTGAATAGTGAATTTATAAAGAAATTGTGATTACGAATAAACAAGTGATATTGTTACTCTGTTCTCTTTTCACGATTTACCCACGAAAGCCCACAGTATCCGAAGGAATGTTATTAAATCATGAGAGCCCCTTTCGACATCAGAATCTGGGATTAAATCGTGCAAGAGAGAGAGGTTTTTCTTAAAAGTGCGGGTAGTAAAAAAAAAAAAAAAAGTGTACCTAATCTTTTGTGTGGTCTGCAAAAAGTGATAATAGTAATCATTGCAAATCAATACGAACTCGATCCACATGAGTTGGGCAGTACGTACTAACCCGTGCTGCTTTGCAAGCTATGTACATGGCGTAATTGTGGTAAGACGGGACAGCGGTGAGCCGAGTGCTGCAAGGATACCATGTACCAATAATCCCGCCACGATGATTAAGAAGGAGTAGAAGTACTGACAGCGGTGACGTGATGATGACAGTGACGTGACGTCTACACGGTGGTGACACCAGCAGTGGCGCTTTAACGACAGGCTTTGATTATGGTTTTGGTGAAAGGTGGTAGCCATCTTTTTATTCCTCAAATAATTTTATTTCAAGTGTCCATAAAATATCTTGCTTATACGAGTATTATCACAAAATTTCATTTACAATAAATTGTACCTACACTAAAGTGTTCTTTTGTTTTGCTGTTTTGTTTTATGTGCAGATGGACAAAACACTGGGATGATGTTCGACCGGATGATGCATAGCCTCGCCAAGGGGAGAACGAGCAGTGCTGGGTGACCGACCAGCGTGCTGGGTGACTGACCAGCGTGCTGGCTGTTGGGTGACCGACCAGCGTGCTGGGTGTCCGACCAGCGCAGACAAGCATTGTGCATCTTATGGACGTCTCTACTCGCTTCGCAATGATGTGAACTGGTTGTATCATGATCGTTACTTATTTCATTATAAAGTTCTAAATGGTTCTGGTTTTATAACCAAATTATTATTTAAAAAAAAAAATAATCTAAGTGAATAAGCAATTATTAACGCAAAGTAAAAACAAGTACTTAGTACATAGGACATACGTCTTACAGATATTCATCATTATTACTGTTTCATTGACCGAAGTAGATCACGCTGTAATACAGCAGCACTTGAAAGTTTGATCAGCAGATGATCATTATCGACATTTCATTTCGTGAAATCGTACTGTTTGTAATAAAGTGATCAAAATCAGAATATGATAAGCAATTCTCATGACGTGTATTTTGATAATACAATAAGGCATTCGTGTTATTTGTTGGGTGTTCATTTCAGAATAGATAAAGTTCCAACGGATTCACATTAACGTGAAGTAAGAAAGTAGGAAAGGTGAATAGTACTATAGAGTCGATATCGTAACTACTGGGCGGCAGTTGTTCATTGGTTACCAACACCTGAAACTTGTTATTGGATGTACTATATTCTTATTAGGTGTGCCTGAAATAAACAACATCCGGTATGCGTATCGGTGCACCTGCACTGCATAAACAAAAGCAATTGACGTGTACAAATATTGTTTGGAAGATGCTACCTAGTTTGAAACGACTTAAATTAAAATTTCCGTAAACTTACCATGTCTATTAAACCGGGAAGAAATGGATTTTAAATTTCGGATACGGATATAAATATTAAATGATATCGGATTACCCATTTGTTTCGGATAATTTTGGTTACGGATATTGGATATTAGTTTCCTTTTTACAGTAGCAAAAGTTTTATTTCGGATTCGGTTACGGTTACGGAGCTCCCTAACATCCCTGCTATTAAATAGTGAAGTTCATCAAGTGGGTGTTAATCACAGAAGATACATACAGTTTGTACACAGTTCTATTTCTTATTTGGCGTTACCGCATACGTAGTAAGAAATAGCCATTGATCAGTTTCAAAAGTAACTTTAAATAATGTCGTGTTTGTTATTTATTCTGAGAGTGTTTAAACAAACAGATAACTGATAATAAGTACTAGGACATCCGCAATAAAACTGTCAGTTTATGATATTGTTATTGTAAGCTGTAAAATTGAAACATGTTTGTCTATCTATGACTTTCACACTAGGCGGATTTGAATTACTATAAGTTACGACAATAATAGTGTAATATGCGTCGAAAAGAAAATAGGTTGTGATTTAAATAAACTTTATTGAATTGACGCATTTTAATTTCACGTTTCCAGAAGCTGCAGTATGTAAGCCTACTGTAGCCTGTGGCTGGTGTTGATGGTGAACGCGGCAGCACACACTAAACGGTCCAGTGGCAGAGGCCGTGAGCTTGTGGCTGAGGTGGATAAGAAAGTTCATCGGTGGACTTCAGTCAGCTTCGGTGAACTTGGTTATCATGTGCAAGGTTGTAAACGCACTTGGGAGTCTTCTGGTATTGTGATCGCACACGTGACCAGAGCCTGGCTTCCACTTAAGAATTGTGGGTTCAATTCCTGCGATGGTGCAACTAAAATGTAGTGGTCAAGTTGTGTTATTGGGACAGCTGCTGATCAGTTGTTAATATGAGACTGTTACTGTAACAGCTTTTCTTTAGTCAATTAGTTAGATCGTTAAAAGGAAATGAAATGAAATTTATTGCAAAGTCAAATTTAACATTTTGATCTCATAATAATTGTCCGCGATATTTGAACTGCGTTGGTTCTTGGTTGGAGCTTGGTTCTTGAGCTGCGGCCTGGTGGCAAACAGACATACAGCAAAGTTATAAAATTTTCTGTTTCTGTTATTTACCCTTGGATGATCATCATCATTTCGGCTATGATGTTCACTCCTGGATATAGCCTCCCTTAAAATATTACATGGGGGATAGTTGCCTATACTCGCCACGCTTGGCAGGCGAGTTGGCGGGCGCATCCACGGGAAAGATGGTTGATAGGATGTGCTACTCTTTCTTCGACACCCCACGGATAGAGAACCCTAAAAAAGAACATAATTGGACAGTTTGAACATTTTTTTGTGCTGCTTAATTTTGTGTACAGACGGAGATTCAATGAACGAGCGCCGCGACGCGACGCAGACTGCGCGCGTCGAGCTGTGCTGGGTACTGCTGCCCATGCAGCAATGCTGCAATGTATCGGCCTATGATGATGGCGTCAGGCGCCAAGGGGCCTGCACTCTGTACATCATTGAAGTATCAGATTAGGATATTGAGTTTTTTTTTTGGTGAGCGTAATTGTTTATCTCGTGACTTTAGTGTGAAGACTCTGTATAGTCTTTTTCTATGAACCCTTTTTACAAATCTTAGTTGAGAAGGTACATTGACTGTTTTATAGAGTAACCGAGATAAAAAGATAGTTCAAATAATACACCTTATGAAAGCAATAAGGCGTAAGTAAATAGATTTTCGATTGGTTGTTTTTCATAGTTGAAAATAAGGCTGTAAAAGTTGCAATTTCAAAGCGTACTTATGACTGTGCATACGTTAGAGAAAGATTCCTTCGGGTCATGTATTGGTGAAAGTTGATAATGATAAAGATTTTGCTAATGATGAACAAATTTGAGTTGTTGGGTAAAGTCTCTACCTACCGTACTATGAGCGAATATGAAGTTGACCGTCCAGTTATTACGTAACCAGTAACTCGGACTGTAACAAGTCCGTTTTATGTTCGGTGGGCGTTTGACTGGCGATATGGGACTGGGTCTATGAGTAATGAGGTTGACCGTCCAGTTATTTCGTAACCGGTAACTCGGACTATATTAAGTCCGTTTTATGTCAGGAGGGCGTTTGACTGGCGGTCTGGGACAATGAACCTTGTGAGTTCTATGTCTATGAAATTGGGTATGGTAGTGGAGTTAGAGATTTTACTAGTTTATTTGTGTTCAGTTGTGTTACAGTTCCTACAGTTTTAACATGATTTAAGTAACATGACCCAGGGTATCATTCCATGTCGAAATTTTTTTGATCAAGAATTTTATTTGAAAGATTATTATTTGAAACAAAATTTCATTGAGATCTGAACTTTATTTTTGATGATTTGTGGAGATTGGTCAGAGTTGGCCGAGCGAAAGGCTCGTGATATTGCAGCTGGTTTTCTCTTTTGCAGAAGCATCACACGGGACGTGTGGCTTATCAGAATGGCCGTGTCGGAGCCGGATATGAATATGGACACAAAACGAGACGGAAGCGCGCCCCCAAGTGGCAAAATGGCGCAACTTGTCTATGGCGCGCTTTGACATGACTCGGGACTTTCTCGACGAGACTGAATGCATTCGTGATTTGGTCGCCAAGTTGAGATGTCTTGAAACGTGTTATGTTTCGTTAGTGTCAATACTTATAAAGTAAAGTAAAGTAAAGTGAATTTAAAGTAAAGTAAATTTATAAAGTGTAGTGAATAGTGAATTTATAAAGAAATTGTGATTACGAATAAACAAGTGATATTGTTACTCTGTTCTCTTTTCACGATTTACCCACGAAAGCCCACAGTATCCGAAGGAATGTTATTAAATCATGAGAGCCCCTTTCGACATATAAATTAGGTTAAATCAGGTTATCTATCTTGCCGCTTGCTAAAATTACTTATTTCTATTGAATTTAAGTTGTGGAATAATAAAAATTGGTTATAATACTTATGTGTTAATTTATTTATTGTGGATAAACTAGTAGGTACCATAAAGTTAAATTGCTTTAGAATATATTGCAGTATTTTAAATTGAAAAATCAGTTATTTTCTTACATTTGAAATTTATAGATAATATTAAACATTTTGTTATTTTTCTGTAAGTCCATTCTCATTTTCTTTATTTCTCTTTTATAGTATATTTAATCAAATTTGACATCAGAAGTAGGGATAGTACCACCACGAAACTTTTAATACCAAATACTTATATAAATTTTTGTTTTAGGATGGACTCCGAAACAATTGGGAATCTCCTTAAAACTATCCGCGAAGCAGTGACTACAAGTCAGCAAAAGGACGATGATATCGCCCTGCCGTTGTTTGATCCGGAAACAAGCGACTGTGGAGCGAAAAATTGGTGCGAAAGCATTGAAAGTCTTCGGCAAGACTTGAACTGGAGCAGTATCAAGACAGCAGCTAAAGCCGGTAAGGCCCTTAGGGGTTCTGCCTTAACGTGGTTTGAGACTTGGGAACCCTCAGAAGGTAGATCATGGCAAAAATTTCATACGGACATTATTGATGCTTATCCTGAAAAAAAAAATTTATCTGATAGACTAAGAAAAGCAGTTTTGTATACTTCCGATGTGGCAGACTCGTACTGCGAATATTGTAGGGAAAAAATACGTTTACTTCGTAACACAAAAATCTCTTTTACTAATGAACAATTAATAGAATTAATCTGTGGGGGAATTTCTGATATTGACGTTAGAATGGCCTCATTAAATAGTAGCGTTACTACGACAGCTGGACTTATTTCTATCTTATCCGTATATGTAAAAACAAAAAAGAGGCATTTGGAAAATGCTAAGGCGGGGCCTTCTGAAGAAAAGAAAACTAAATTTAATAATGATAGGAGGTGTCATTTCTGCAATAAATCAGGGCATATACAGGCTCAATGTAAGCAATGGGCTTATGCAATTAAGGGTAAACCTTTACCGTTACCTAATAATTATACAAAAATTTGCTCCTACTGTAAAAAAATTGGGCACACTGATTCCGTATGCTATAATAAACAGAGAGCTGAATCTAGTTCTTTATCTTGCATTAAAACTGAAAAAACTGAAAATAAATCGGTTAATTTTTTAGACAAATCAATTTAAATCTCACTAGAGTTTATATAAATAATGTCGCCATTGATTGTCTTATAGATACAGGTGCTAATTGTAGTTTAATAAGAGAATCTATTGCAAAAAAATTGGGTTGTCACCTATCAGCTACTTTTTTTTATTTAAATGGTATAGGAAAAAATAAAGTACATGTATTTGCTAAGATTACTGTACCTGTTAAATTTGATTTTGTGTGTTTAGAGTTAGATATACATGTTGTAAGAGATGAGGATTTTCAATATGATTTACTAATTGGCCGAAATGCGGTTCAGTATTCAGATATAGAAATTATAACAACCTCAGCAAGGCAGCAATTTATTTAGAAAATCGGTTCCCACTAGTGCTAGTGATTGAAGGGCTGACCTGGAATCAGATGCTAGCCTGGCCATTGATGATTTATTTTTTGGCATCAATTGAACCGCCCGCCATATTGCTACCAGTTCCGCTTGGTAGACGGAGCAATATCCATCTAGTTTAATCTTTTGGTACCTTTTCTCGTTTTCCCGCTCCCACCAGCTTACCGCTGCCCCCACCTTTCCTTCGAGTTTACTACCATCTGTATAGATTATTGGGTACTCGCTAGGTATTCGTGGTATGTCTGCTATTTCTGTAATATGGTCGTATGTTACTGGTGTTCTTTGTCTTGGATGGGGTAGGTCGAAGGGGCTGGTCGATTTTTCCAGCGGTCTGCCAGGATATATGTCCATCGGTTTCCCTCTTTTAATTCGGTATAGTTCTGCATTTTCCTTGATGCGTAGGTTGAGGGGTATGGTTCCGCTTAAAATTGTGCTAGCCATGAGTGAAGTTGTCCTGTGTGATTTTGCTATTTTGATGGTGAATATTCTGTTTATTCTATCAATTTTTTTCTTTAAGTGTTTTTTTTTCAGGCCTGGTTCCCATACACTAGCTGCATATAATATTGTTGGCTCAATGACTGCGCTGTACAGGGTTCGGAGGATTTCTGAGTTAAGTCCCCAAGTGGCTCTTGCAGCGAGAGATAATTTTTTGTAGATATTGCTGGTTTTATTGTTAAGGTTGTCTATGTGTTCTTTGAAAGTTAGTCTCCTGTCTATCGTGAGCCCTAACAGTTTTAGGCTTTCAGAAAATGTTAGTTTGGTGCCGCAGAACTCCAAATCGGGCTGGTCAAACTTTCGTTTATTTGTTATTAGTATCGCTTGTGTTTTTTGGGCCGCAAATCTGAGTTTATTGTCCCTTCCCCAAGCCTCTATTGTTTTCAGTGCCTTATTTGCTCTTTCTTCTACTTGTTTGCTGTCATTACCTTCCGCTACTACTAGCAAGTCATCGGCAAATGCCTGTATGTGTGCTTCGAGGTGTTGAGCTATTTCTAGTAGCGGGTCCATGATTATATTCCACATCAGAGGTCCTCCTACAGAGCCTTGAATGCATCCTTTTTCGGCCTTTCTTTCTGTTGCGTGTACTGCGTATTTTAGCTTTATTTTTCTTTCTGAGAAGTAGTCGTGAATGGTTCTTGTCAGTGCTTTGTTCATCTCTTTTCTCTTCAGCTGCCATTTTATTTGTGGCCACCAGGCATTGTCAAAGGCCCCTTCGATATCTAAGGACACCACCGCTACGATTTTCTTCTCTTGTACCATGTTTTTAATCATGTCAGTGGCGTCATAGAGGGCGTCCTCAGTACTGCGTTGGGGCATAAATCCGTATTGGCGAGGGTTAAGTTTCCCTTCATTACCCATGCTCCAAAGCAGTCTCCTACAGATGATTTTTTCGAAAATTTTTCCTAGGATTGGTAGTAGGCCTATTGGTCTGTACGCCTTGGGGGTAGTGTAGGTTTCTTTGCCAGGCTTTCTTAGTACAATTACTCTTGCCTCTTTCCATATCCTAGGGTAACATCCGTTTTTGAGACAGGCGTTAAAGAGGGCTGTTAGTGTTTTTGGGTTAGCTTGAAATGCCTGGTTACAGATGTCCGAGGTAAGTCCGTCATCTCCTGGAGCTTTTTTTGGATTCATGTCTTGGATTGTTAACTCTATTTCAGATGGTGTTATTTTGTCTAAGTCTGTAAATTTAGTTTGGTCAGTCTCTATTATGTGTTTTTCCACATCTTGTCTAATTTGTCGGTGCAGAGGTAAGTCATTAGTTTCGTCATCAGTAGGGTAAAAGGTTGCGGCTAAGAGTTCTGCTGATTGTTTTGGGTCACAGTCTAGGTCATTAATTTTCAGTAGAGTGTCATCTTGTTTTTTGTTTGTCAGTTTTAGGACACGGTATATTTTGTCCCAAACGCTCTCTCTGTTTAAAGTTGTGCAAAATTTTTTCCAGCTCTCTGTCTTTGTTGACTGAATAAGTTCTTTGTATTCTTTAAGCGTTGTTAGATAGTTGTTTATTACATGCTCTTTTCTATTTGTATGTGCCTTCTTTATCTTTCTTCTTAGCCTTCTTACTTCTTTTTTCTTGATTTCTAATTGTTGTGTCCACCATTTTATCTGTTTAGTACTTTTGGGTTTTATTTTGGGTATTGCTTCTTCACTTGCTTTAATAATTATGTTTGTATATGTTTCTATAACTCTGTTTGTGTTTTCTTTTCCATCTGTTTTGTCAATTTCCTGCTCAGTTAGCTTGCACTCTCTTATTACAATCTCTAAAGTGTTTCTGAATTTAGTCCAGTTAGCTTTTGAGGTGTTATATTTTCTTGTTGAGTCTTGTGTATTTGTGACAATGCTACCTTTGTTTATCGTTGTTTTTATCTTGAATGTAATGGCTCTATGGTCCGAGGTAGTTATTAACTCGGTGTCGACTTTCCGTTCTGAGACGATGTTAAGGGATTGCGCAGTGCAGAAGGTGACATCTACTATACTGGTATAAAGTGTGTTCCGTCTGATTGTGTAGAAGGTAGGTGTGCTACCTGTATTCAGGAGTTCCAGGTCCTTACTCGCTAGGTATTCCGATAGTGCTTCTCCTCTTTTGTCCTCCTTTTTTTCTCCCCACCATGGGCTTTTTGAGTTGACATCACCTCCAACTACCGTGTGTATTGTACCCATATCATTTATAATGTGATCTAGTTCCCTTATTTGATCGTTCACATCAATGTAGTCCTCCCAGTAGATCGAGACTATCCCCATTTTCTGACCGTTTGTTAGCGTGAGGATTGCGCCAGCCGTGTTTTCTGTGGCCCAGCTATCTTTTGTTATTATCTTGATGTTTGGATCCAAGACTACGACAGCAGCTTTGACCGGTTTGGTTCTGTTTGCCATCTTTTGGATAATTCTGTATCCGCACGACATGAAACCCTGATCTCCGACATAGGGCTCTTGTAACATGGCTGCAGTAAAGTATTTGGCCGTTGTGGACTGCAGGGCCTCCTGGGTAGCGCACAGACCTCGTCCTAGGTTAATTTGGGCTATTCTGATGACCTTGTTGTTACCTGTTTCATCTATGTCAGTAGCTAATGCGGCTTCGAGCTATGCGATCCCATCTTTTCCATGTCGGGCATTCCGCTGAGTATGCTGGGTGCGTTGAGACCTGGCAATGCACACATTGTGGTGGGCCATTTCGGTTCTTACAGTCCCTTGTATCATGGTCTTGTGCACAGTAGCCGCATGCCGTTTCTCCCTTGCAGTCTCTGGCGGTGTGTCCGAAGCCCAGGCATTGGTAACATTGGAGAACTGGTGACTGATCTCTAGCTATTATGATTTGATATCCTATGTGCAGTCGAGAGTCAATCATCCTATTCCATGCTTGTGAAGTAACTTCCAGGATGATGTTTGTAAGTTCTTTTGTTCTACCTCTTGTTCGTCTGAGTACTTTTATTTCCTCTAGCTTGATTTCTTGCATTAGATCTCGATTTTGTTTAAGGATTGCATTAGGTATTTCGGCGTTAGTTAGATCGTTTGCCATTCCTGGGAGTTTTATTAGTGGGTTTCTGTTTTCCAGATGAGTGATTTTTAATTGTGTGGACTTTGATTGTAATGTAGTTTTTAGTTTCTCTCTGTCTTTTTCTGTCTCACATCCTATGATCACTTTCTGCCCCTTCGCTTTTCGTATCTGGCTTATGCCTAGTCCCATTTCAACAACGTTTACCTTTCCTTTTACTTCTTTAATGACGTCTTCGCTTGTGTGTAACGGTTCTTTTGATGCTATTGCTATGTTGTAGCTCGTAGTCGGTCTGTTGGATTTTACTTTTTCAGCGTAGTTAGTAGAGCTGTGTTCTTCTGTATTGGTGGTATCTCCTAGTGTTGTTTTATTTATGTTGAGTGTTCTTTCCACTTCTTCAACGGCCATCCTCACAGTTGTATTGAATACTTAGGCAGAATTATATCTCGCGAAGGTGTTAGGCCAAGTGAAACAAAAGTTTCTGACTTAGTAAATTCACCTATTCCCAGTAATATAAAGAAGGTAAGGCAGTTTATGGGTCTCGCCAGTTACTTCAGAAAGTTTGTCCCTAATTTTGCGACCCGTACAGCACCAATAACAAAATTGACGAAAAACGATCAAAAATGGGAGTGGGGAGTTGAACAGGATTCGGCTAGAAATTATGTTTTAAAACATTTATCATCTAAACCATTGCTGATTGTATTTGATCCTAGATTACCAACTGAATTATACACAGATGCCAGTTCTTTGGGTTACGGAGCTGTGTTAGCTCAGAGAATAGATAATAAACAAAGGGTTGTAGCTTATTTCAGTAGAAGAACGTCTCCTGCTGAATCAAAATACTGTTCATACGATTTAGAAACTTTGGCCATATTTAATGCTTTAAAACACTTCAGGGTATATCTTTTAGGAATAAAATTTAAAATGTTTACGGACTGTAATTCTATAAAGGCTACAATGAATAAAAAAGATCTAAGTCCTCGCGTAGCCCGATGGTGGACGTTCTTACAAGATTTTAATTTTGATATAATTTACAAAAAGGGTAAATACATAAGACATGTAGATTTTTTTAGTCGTAACCCTGTAAATGACTTTGCTTCTGTTAACCTAGCTAGATTAACACACAAAACCAACAAATTGCCTTGCCTAGTAAATTTACTTGACGAACCACAATCTTGGTTAGAGATCTCCCAAGCAAATGATCCTGAAACTCAAAATTTGATATCTAAAGTTGTAGCCGGTGAACTAGACGAAAATCAATACATTTTACATAATAATTTATTGTTTTATAAGATTCGGCCTAATGAGCCAAAATTATACGTACCCAAAGGGTCTAGATATAATCTTCCAAAATTATTTCACAACGAGAACTGTCACGTAGGGTTTAATAAAACTATTTGTAAACTTCGTGAATATTTCTGGTTTCCGCGAATGGCCACTTTTGTTACGAAATATTTAAAACATTGTTTGATATGTGTGGAAAGGAAAGGTCATTCTGGTCCCAAACAGGGATATCTACATCCAATTGATAAAACCCCTATTCCCTTCCACACTATTCACTTAGACTGTACAGGGCCCTTTTTACACAGGAGCTTAAATTTCCTAAGGTGGAGAGTATTCTTACCAAGGGATCTTTGAGTTCAGGGGGTCAAATGATAGCGGTTTTTTGTCCCTTTCGTTTAATACTAGGATTATCTCGGTGCATCGTCTGGTTCCCGAGATATTTATTTTTAAGTGCGTTTTTATCTTGGGGCCACTTTTGTTCTCCAAGTCATCGATAGGTCGTCTATGTAAAACGACACTGGTCGACGAGTTTGTCCCGGTGTTGTTTTGCGTGGAGGGCCTCTCTGAGGAGGGGAACTTGCTTGTATTTATTATATTAAATTAGGTTTGTTCTTTAATATTAGTGTGTTTTTTTTTTTTTTTTTTTTCTCTTTTGGTGTGGGTTCTTACTTTAATAATTAGTTTAGTTAGGATATAAGTATTAGTTTTTCTGGTACGATACATTAGGTTGTCACCTACCAGAGTTTTCTGGTAGGTGACTTTCCTGTTGTGTGGACTATGTCTGGGGGAGAAGGAGGGAGTAGGGGGGGTGAAAAGACGAGGGAGGGGGGGAATTTAAATATTGCGGTTGGGAGGACAACGCGATCTCAAGCTCGCCGTGAGGCCAATGTTGACCAGAGTGACGGTACGTTGGGGAAGGAAAGTGGTGCGGAGTCATCACGCGAGGCGTCCTTAGATCGAGGCAACGCCAGGGCTGGAATTACCTACTACGAGTTGCTAGGTAAGGACTGGTCGCTGCAGTCAGAGTCGGAGTCTTGCGCAACTAAGCGCCGCTTGCCGGCCTCGGAACTTTTGGCTGATAAAACAGCCAAAGCTAAGAGGGGAAGAGTCAGGGGAGGGGCGAGCAGACAAACAACTGCTCGTAAAGAAATAAGGGATTCGTCGGAGGAGACCAGGGATGGGAAATTCATGGCTTCTCTCGATCATAGGGCTTTCCTTAAAGATAGTGAGGAAGCCATAGACGTGGATGCATTGCTACCTGGCCCTCTGGACATTGATCCGGATGCAATGGGGACAGATGAGCTCAAGTCGGCGGCCGAGGCCAATCTGAAGGAGATTCTAGGAATAACGGGTCGGAGTACAAACCTGAAAGGTGGATATTCCAATAAGATACGCCGGGCCGCTGGCGTTTTGAAGTTGGTCCTTGAGGCTCTGGCCACTCGAACGGAGGCGGAGGAGACTCGTCGCCTCAAGGCTGATAATGGGCGGCTAAAGAGGGAGGTAGCGAACCTCAGGGAGGAAGTCAGGGCCTACCGGAAAGAGTTTGAGGAGGTTAAGACGGCGGTGGCGACAAAAAAGAAGAGCGCAAGCCCAATGTCCAGCGAGCAGCTGGGCATATTAGAATCCAACATCGCCAGGTTAGTTGGTAACCTTGTGGATGGTCGGCTTGCGGCTCTGGAGGACAGGTTGTTGCCTCCTGTCATAGTCCGTCCTCCGTTGGCGGCAGATATAGCGGCGAAGGAGACTCGGCACGCAAAAGAGAGCCGGATCTCAAAAGAGGTACGAACCGCGATTGCGCCTGAGGAGCCGGCAGAAATGCCACCTCCGAAGGAGGTACCGGTGAGAAGGAAGGCTCCAGGGCAAGTATTAAGGGAGGAATTTCCTACACTTCCCGAACGCTCAGTGACCCGGCCGGCCTCGGCCACAAGGAAGGACAAAGGGAAGAGGCAGAAGGTGACACAATGGTCCAGCTTCGGCCCCTCCACTTCGAATGGAGGTAGGACGGCGGTGCCATCACAGAGGGACACGGCACCTACAGAACCTGCCGCAGACGCTGCCCTCAATGATGGGTGGTCGACGGTCGTAAGGAGGAAGGCACCGAAGAAGAAAGCGACTGCCCAGAAGAAAGATGCACCCCAGCCGAAAAACAAAACAGCCAAGGGTGCAAGATTGGTAACACCCACTTCTTCGGCGGTGGTGGTCCGGCTACGTCCAGAAGCCGCTCAATCCGGGGTGACCTATGGAGAGGCCCTCACTAAAGCCCAGCTCAAAATAGGGGATGTCAGGGAGCTGGGCATCGGGCCTCTACGTATTAGAAACTCGGCTACGGGGGCCCGTCTTATTGAGGTGCCGGGACGTGCTAGCGGAGATAAAGCAGACATCCTGGCTAATAAGTTGATGGAGGTGTTGGAGGATATTGCGGATGCATCCAGGCCAGTTAAGTCAACTGACTTCAGATTGACGGGCTTGGATGAAACCGCGACACAGGAAAGAGTGCGTGCGGCGGTCGCTGCTGTAGGGGGGTGCTCTCCTGGGCAAGTTAGGGTCGGGGAAATTTACCACAGCCCTAGAGGACACGGATTTGCCCGAATGTCGTGCCCCGTTACGGCAGCGAAAAAGTTACTGCAGCTGGACTATCTGGTCGTTGGATGGAGCAGGGTCCAGCTGCATCATGAGGGCGCCCGGCCCATGCACTGCTTCAAGTGCCAGGGCCTGGGGCACACTGCTTCACTGTGCAACTCAGAGAAGGACCGCAGCGACCTATGTTATCGCTGCGCACAGCCAGGGCACAAGGCCCCTGGCTGCACGGGGGAAATTAAGTGCGCTGTGTGCACCGACGTGGGTCTGAAAGCGGATCACGTGATGGGAGGCAGATCCTGCAGACCCCCATCCAAGAGCGGAAAGTCTTCCCATCCCCCACGTCCTTCGGGGGGAGGCTTGGTGGCGCCAGAGGGTGAGATGTCCCAATAATGCCAGGACATCTCAACTTCCTACAGGCCAACGTTAATCACTGCGCCGCGGCTCAGGATCTCCTACTGCAGTCCATGGCGGAGTTAGGCGTTGGTCTCGCAATTGTCTCGGAGCCCTATTATGTGCCTCCTCAGCCACATTAGGCGGGAGATGACCCAGGGTCCGTAGCGCTGGTGGCAAGACCAGGTGCTGGTCCTCCCCTCATACCCAGAATAAAGGGGAATGGATATGTGGTGGCAGTTTGGGGAGAAATAGCTGTGATTGGGGTGTACTTCTCCCCGAACCGTAATTTGGAGGCCTTGAAACAGTTCCTTGATGTTCTGGGGCCTATCGTTAGTCGGCTAGCTCCTCTCCCCGTATTCGTGGCGGGAGACTTTAACGCTAAGTCCTCGGCGTGGGGGTCTCCTGTTACGAACCCGAAGGGTAGGGAGGTTGAGGAGTGGGCACATACCGCGGGGCTGTCTCTTCTAAATAGAGGGACGGTCCCCACGTGCGTACGGCGCACGGGTTCGTCAGTGGTGGACTTAACTTTCGCCACTCCCGTCGCCGCAAGCCGGGTGGAAGGAAGGAGGGTGGAGACGGAGGTGGAGACACTCTCGGACCACCGCTATATAAGGTTTGAGATGTCTCCAGCCTCTGCATTGAGTCCGGCGTCATCACAAGGGGGACGTAGCAGATTCCCGCGTTGGGCGCTTAACAAACTCGACCGAGAACTAGCGGAGGAGGCGGCCATAGTCGGTCGCTGGAGTCTCCCGTCCTTCGAGGGTATGGGGGTAGATGAAATAGCGGGCTGTCTCGACAACGTGTTTAAGAATGTTTGCCGGGCAGCCATGCCTAGAATGAGAGGTCCTCCCCCACCTCGTCGGGCGGTGTATTGGTGGTCAGCGGAGTTAAGCGACCTTCGCGTTGCCTGCAATGCGGCGCGACGCGCCTTTGTTCGCAGCAGGCGGCGCCGCCCCCAGGATGAGGAGCGTGATAACCGGCTATTTGGAGTCTACAAAGAAAGTAGACAGACCCTGCTGGCTATCAGTCGGGCCAAGGAACAAGCGTGGCTGGAGCTGGTGGAGGGGATAAATAATGATCCCTGGGGCCGGCCGTACAAAAGGGCGCGAGACAAATTGCGCACCCAGTCGGCCCCTTTGACAGAAACGCTCCAGCCTGACCTGCTGGGGAATATTGTTGCGGAGTTGTTCCCAGATCCCCCGGCAGGCTTCGTTCCTCCGAGAATGGCCCGACAGACACCGGGCACAATGGAGGAGGGTGTTCCGCCACCCGTCACTGATCTGGAAATGGAGGTAATTTTGTCCCGCCTCAAGAGTCAGAAGAGGGCGCCTGGTCCGGACGGGGTGCACGGGAGAGTTCTCTTAATAGCTCTCGTGCATCTCGAGGATGGCCTTCGGGAGCTGTTCAACCGCTGCCTTCAGTGCGGTCATTTCCCGAAGGCATGGAAAGAGGGTCGGCTCGTCCTGTTACCAAAGGGTGGGTGGCCACCGGATTGCGCGTCAGCGGTGCGGCCGATAGTGTTGCTGAATGAGGTGGGCAAGGCGTTTGAACGCATTTTAGCCTCCCGCCTTGTTCAGCATTTGGAGGACGGCCCAGGACCCGGACTGGCAGATACACAGTTCGGGTTTCGAGCCGGTCGGTCGACCATTGACGCACTTAGGCGCCTCAGATCAGTGACGGATGAAGCGGAACGCGGGAGGGAGGTGGTGGTGGCGGTGTCGCTAGATATCGCCAACGCCTTCAATAGCCTTCCCCACAGCGCAATACGGGAGGCACTCAACTACTTTCAGGTGCCTCCGTATCTCGGAAGGCTATTGGACGCGTATCTCTCCGATAGAGAAGTTGTGCTCGAGGACCGGTCAGGGTCCCTAGTGAGGCGGCACGTCGTATGCGGAGTACCCCAAGGTTCGGTTCTGGGTCCGAACCTGTGGGACGTGGGCTACGACTGGGTCCTGCGGTGCAGCCTGCCCCCCGGGATGAGTGTCATATGCTATGCAGATGACACCTTAGCCACATCCCGGGGACGGACATATCAGGAGGCTGCGCGACTGGCTGAGGAGGGAGTTTCACTCCTGGTCAGTCGTATAGAGCGGTTGGGACTTCGGGTACGTCTAGACAAGACCAAAGCCCTGCTCTTCCGCGGGCGAGGGAGCAAAGGACCCCCACCGGGTGCACGGCTTCTTATCGGAGAGACGGTGGTCAGGGTGAGCCCCACATTAAAATATCTCGGGCTCACCCTAGACGGGAGGTGGACCTTCGGTCCGCATTTTCAACAGTTGGGACCGAAGGTCATAAGGGTGGCATCAGCGCTGGGCCGACTCCTTCCAAATATAGGAGGGCCCAGCGAAACCTGCAGGCGGCTATACTCCAGCGTTTGTAGGAGTATGGCCATGTACGGGGCCCCTATTTGGGCGGATTCCCTTACTGTTAGGAATAAGGCCCAGCTGCGAAAAGCGCAGCGAGTCATAGCAGTAAGGGTAATCAGGGGCTACCGTACGGTCTCCTGGGTGGCAGCTACTGCCCTGGCTGGAGATCCGCCGTGGGAGCTCGAGGCGTCGGTGCTCGCAGAAGTGCACCTCTTCCGATCGGAGAAGAGGTTGCGAGGTGAAGCACCAACTTGGGAGGAGCTCTCGCGATTGCGGATGCTGGGGCGACAATGGTTGCTACGGAGGTGGGGTGAGGTTCTGGCGCAGTCGCCGTATGGCAAACATACGGTTACGTCACTGCGCCCAGTCCTTGCGGCGTGGATGCGTCGCAAGAGGAAACCCCTCACCTTCCGCCTTACACAGGTGCTCACCGGACATGGTTGCTTCGGTGCGTATTTGTGTAAGGTCGCCAGGAGGGAGCCTACGCCTGCCTGCCATGAGTGCGGCGCTGCGGAGGACACGGCCCAGCATACTCTTGAAGTGTGCGATCGTTGGGCCGTGCAGCGCCATGATCTCATGGCAGTGATTGGGCGAGACCTCTCGCTCCCGAGCGTGGTGCGTTGCATGCTCGAGAGCGATGAGGCCTGGCAGGCGGTGGTCTTCTTCTGCGAATACGTCATCTCGCAGAAGGAGGCCTCGGAGCGGGACAGAGAGATGGATCCATCCTCTGTTCCGCTTCGCCGGCGTAGGACGGGGATGCGGAGGCGTCGTTTTGCGGCCCTCCCATCTCACGTCTAGTACGGGGCTCCGGGAGAGGGATGGGTAACCTCCCCGGCTTAGTCAGTCTCGGCGCCGAGGGGAGCGCTTCAGTTTGCCGGAGTGCTCTCTTAATTTGATGGAAGTCCGGTGCCTTATGAGGTAAACCGGCCGGTCGGGGGGGCGTGGCCTGTGCTTTGAAAGATCCAGGCACTCCCCCCAGTAACGGCTGATGGCAATCCGCAAGTGGTTTTAGTGGGTAAACCGGCCGTAGCGAGCCGGGAGTCCCACATACCCCTAGGGGACCCTCCCTGGGGGATGCGTAATGCATTTCCCTTGCGAAATCAAAAAAAAAAAAAAAGGGCCCTTTTTACAAACAAGCGAGGGGTATAAATATATTTTACTTTTGGTGGATGGATTTACAAAATTTTGCTTGTTGAAACCTCTCAAAAATCTTAACGCACAAGAATTGGTACCTATTATAAGAGAGATGACCACCATATTTGGGACCCCGACAAAAGTTATAACAGATAGAGGTACAAATTTTAGCTCTAATCAAATCCGTACATTATTTAATTTTATAGAATTGGGTATTGAGCATCATATGATAGCTACGGGTACACCGAGAGGTAATGGCCAGGTAGAACGATATGTTGCAACCGTGATTGATATGCTTAATGCAACTTGTAATGGCTCGTCAGATTGGCCAAGCGGAATATGGAAGGTCCAGCAATCAATTAACACCACTTTGCAAAGTTCTACTGGATTTACGCCTATAAGGTTACTGATAGGTTGTAATGCTAATATACCCCCGGTTCAAGCCCAACTAAACAACATTCCCATAAATATTACCGAAAATAACATAGATGTTAGGTCAGATCGCGAACTCGCTTATCAGCGACTCTGTCGTGAGTCAAACAAATTTAAATCTCAATTTAATACAGTAAGACGCGATAACAGAATATTTAATATCGGTAACACTGTATATGTAAGCCAAGACCATAGGCGACATGAAAAGCTTAGTCCTAAATTTAGGGGTCCTTATGAGATAACTGCCATTCTTCCGAATGATAGGTTCGCATTAAGAGGAATAGCTAGGTTAAGATCTGTAACGGTTGCTAAGGAAAAAATAAGATTATGGCCTGGAGAGTGGAGTGATGATATATAGCCATTATGATGTTATGTATTATAAAACTATTTTTATATTTAATATTATTGAAATAGGTACGTAGTTCATTTTGTATTGTTATTATTGTTATATGGAATAAGTGTGATTATTAAGACAAATAAATTACATTAAAAATTATTTGTTCTTTTTTGTTTAATACAAATAACTCGTTAGAGCTAAGATTTTGTGAATAGTAGAAACTGCTGAAAGTTAGTGCTCTTCTTAAGGCTTAACTTATGTGCAGCAGGTAAGGAGCCAAGGAATTGAAGTAAGGTCACTAACTGTTGCTAAGATTTGTAGTAGCAATGAAAAATGTAAATTTTAAAAAAATGTCTACTGTTTAAACTGCTAATAGTCAGTGTTCTGCTTAACTCAACTTGTGTGAGGCCGGCCGTTTGCTCAATGATAGTGGCAATGAATAATGTAAAATTAATATAAGGCTTTAGAAATGTTTTTAAATATTTTATTATTATAATATTTTTATGTATCTTTTTTGCATAATGTGTTATTAATTTTGTCTTATTGAATATTGTGTAGTACTTCAGAGAGCGAAGTACAAGTCAGTATGGCCGTGACAAATTATCAGTATCTGTTTAATGGTTTCATACTTTGCCTCTTCAATTAAAAAAAAAAAGAGAACGTCAACTGTCAAAACAATTAAGTAACAAAATATAATCTAATAAACAAATATTGTTAGTAAATTATTTTACTATTTATTGTTATACTCAGATTATAAATATATTGTTAGATTTAGATTATTATATTTTACTATTTTGTATTATGAAAATACTTCTGCTATAAAATACTTCCGGTATTCTTTATTAAAATTTACTTGTGAAATATTGATATTAAAGTTAATAAAAATATTCATTATTCTTAAGTTAGATTATTATTATTATCAAACAGAACTGTACCAATAAACTAGTTGTAAGTTTTGTAATATGTATTAAATGTAAAATCTAAAATACTTCCGTTAACACTCTGAATATAATCTAATAATTTCATGTTTAAATTTTAAAATGATCAAAGTGTAATATCCGTCCTGGCAGGATATAAAAGTAGTGTTTTGTGGTAGCTGGGGGCTTTTTGTACAAGGACTCCCAACGAGATACTGCTAGTAAAGTTAAGTAAAATTTATTGTTATACAACTAATTTTCATATTTTATAATTTGCTATAATTTGATGTTTATAAATACATAATATAAAGGTGTTAAAACAATATAAAGGTGTTTAAATAATATAAAAGTGTTTAAATAATATAAATTAGGTTAAATCAGGTTATCTATCTTGCCGTTTGCTAAAATTACTTATTTCTATTGAATTTGAGTTGTGGAATAATAAAAATTGGTTATAATACTTATGTGTTAATTTATTTATTGTGGATAAACTAGTAGGTACCATAAAGTTAAATTGCTTTAGAATATATTGCAGTATTTTAAATTGAAAAATCAGTTATTTTCTTACATTTGAAATTTATAGATAATATTAAACATTTTGTTATTTTTCTGTAAGTCCATTCTCATTTTCTTTATTTCTCTTTTATAGTATATTTAATCAAATTTGACACGGGCATAATAATGGTCAATAGAGAGTGGTAAAAAAGTGGTAAAAAGGAAAGATCTTACTTGAAGACTGGCACGTGGTGACCTGGTATGTCCTCAGAAGTCTCCTCGGTGGTAGCTGCTGGTAGAGTCGCTGGTCTAGTGAACTGTTGATGGTTACACTCCACACACAAGCACCTTGGTTAAAATTTGTCACTGGTTAAACTAATCTCGAAGGACCACAATGTACGGTGGTTTGGTGTCCGTACAGGAGTAAAAGACAAGTTAAGCTCAATTGGTTTATTGAATACTTAACTTATACTAAAATGGTTAATGGTTAAATGGTTATGAGAGCACGCGAACCGATTGGCTGCTTAACGCGAACTGGTTAAAATATAATGGGAATTATAATAACGCGTGGCAACATAACGCTGACAGTGCGAAACGTGATGTACAGTCGGCGACAAATCCGGTTTACCAGTTTGGCGAAAGAATCGGATGCGTAAGCGTAGAGTCTAGCCCCGCCTTCCCTTAGATTTGAGCCAATCACGGGAGAGTTGTGGCGTGCGCTCGATCATAAACAAAGTATAATATTTGGTTTAATGTAACAATCAGTTGCAATCAGCACCCCGCTGGTTGTCAACGTCTGTGTTTTTTTTGTAATTTGTTTCGCTTGCGCCCCGTTTCGGATTGAATATTGACCCCTGCTGTGTTTTATGGATTCTGATTGAGTGCACTTCTGAAGACCTTCGCTTTTTCGTATTGGACAGTTTTTGATAGCCTTATTATTGACCTGTGCTTTTAAATAGACTGGAAAAATGCCTGCAAATTTGACGAGTGACATAAGGAATCAAATAGTTTTCCTTAACGATCAAGGGCGGAACATTTCAGAAATATCCAGGGAATTGAACATTTCGGTGAGTAAATATTATTATTATTATTGTTTAATTTAGACCGCTAAGAGTTACTTTGTGTTTTATACCTACTTGTTTCTTAAAACTATTGCGAACTAGTATTTTACTATCAAGCTCTCATTTCTATATCACTTTAGCACAATGGTTATTTATGGGAACTTACACTGTGACACGAGAATTTAATATCGTAGATACTAGTAGAAGTACTATTATAATTTATTTATTTTTTATTATAAAAACCAACAGCATAATACAATATGCTATTAGATAACCTTAAATATATCAATATGAAAGTATAATATAAAAACTTACTAGTATTATAAACGTAATAAGGTTAAATATAAAATGAGTTAGAGGGCGCTATTCGCAACATTAACATTATCTCCGTGTTAAAATAATCTTTAAAAATAGTTAAAACTAATAAAACGTGGTAAAAGTTCGATACGTTTAATCTATAAGTGTTATAATAATATTACGCTTGTTTGCAAGAGTGACGATATCATACTATTAAATATATAACAGTGATCAACTAAAGTGTATGCAACTGCGGTTTGTGTTTGAAGTGAAAACTAAACTTAACACTACAAAAACTCAAGAAAGTGTACATACTTTGCGGGATAAAATAGTGTTATCTTCAAATCACATACAATTTCGATATAAAAGACAATATCTCACTAATTAAACAAAATAATAACAGTGTTACAAAATTGATAAAAATTTACCAACCTACCTTCATCAGATAAAATAAAGCTCACAGGAGTGAGAGCATAACGTGTAACCAAATTTGACGTCATTTTGTCATTGCGAGGTGGTCAAGCGGATACAGGCTTCGCCTGAAAATTGTACCGACCTGAGTTCGAATCTTCACCTATACAAAATTTTTGAGTTCGATTTAACTAAGTATTTCAGTTCGGCATCATTATGAGTTCCAAAAGCAAACAGAAAGTCAGTAACAATTTAACTTGTTCCGGCTGCCACAATGCTATCACATCCAAAAGTCTTGAATATCTTCAATGCCACAAGTGCAATAACGTTTACGACATACTTTGCGCTAACGTGCAAGCTTCATGTTTTAAACAGATGACAAGCAATATTAAATGTTCTTGGACCTGCCCCGAATGTAAATCTAAAATACCAAAGAGTGATAATAGTCAAACACCCATTAAAATTACACAAGACAATACAACTGGAGTACCCGGCAACACACAAGAACACGTTACTATGCGGAAAAAAAATGTTATCCCTTCGCCTCCGACAGAAAACGCCACCATCGATACGAATATTCTTACTCTAATAAGACAGGAGATTAAGTCATCAATAAATGAATCCCTAAGTTCTTATATAAAATCCACATTTAGTAAGGAGTTTGAATCTATACGTAATGAACTTCTTATACTTAAAGAGTTTAAGAATACAATTGATTTTTTGAGTGCTGATTACGATCGTGTTAAAAATGAACTGAAGGACTGTAACGAAACTATACATACCTTAAAAAGAGATAATACAAACTTACAGTCTACTGTCAATGACCTCTCAACGCGTCTCAATCTTCTAGAACTCCATTCTCGTGAAAATAATATAGAAGTAAATGGGGTTCCCGAGAATAAGTCAGAAAAGTTACCACTTGTCCTAAAACAACTCTGTACTACTGTATCATACTCCCTTGAAGTTAATGATTTAATAACATGTACAAGAGTAAGAAAAATGGATGATAAGAACAATAGACCTAGGGCAGTCATTTTTAAACTACGAAACACAAACACTAGAGATGGTATTATAGCTGCAGTAGCCGAATTTAACAAAAAAAATTCTAACAATAAAATAAACTCCTTTCACCTGGGCTACGGAGGTAATAAAAGCAGTATATTTGTCTCCGAGCATCTGTCACCATTTTATAAATCTCTTCACGCGAAAACCCGAGAAGTGGCTAAAGCTAAAGGAATTAAATATGTGTGGATAAGGAACGGTCGTATTCTGGTAAGAAAGGATGATAAATCCCCAGCTTTTCACATTAATACATACGATTCCCTAAAAAAATTGTAAGTCACTAATTAGTGAATGCCAGAGGCCGTGAAATTTATAGCCATATTCACTATATACTACCAAAATTTTCGGGGGATGAAAACGAAACTAAAAGACATACGACTTAATACTCTAGTTAACAATTATGACATTATTGTGGCCACAGAAACCTGGCTAGATGAAAACATAAATGATGGTGAACTCTTTAGCGACATGTATACAGTATACCGTCGCGATCGCAACTCAACCAATCTATCAGGTAAATCTGGAGGAGGAACTCTCATAGCTGTATCCAAATTTTTGTCATCGAAACGAATGCAAAGATTTGAAAGTCAATATGAGGATCTATGGGTCGCAGTTAAGACCTCAATTAATGGAAAAGTCAAAGACGTCTTGCTATGTACACTATATATCCCACCACCAGTAACACAAATCAACCTCGACAACATTCTCGACAACATAACATCAGTGATGAATACAACAGCTGCAGAAACTATTATTCTCGGAGACTTCAATTTGGGGTTTATAGGTTGGAACTCAGACGTTGAGGTCGATCGTCAACTTTTACCTAGAAATTATAACTCTAGTTTAGGTTTCTCTTTTATAGATTTTCTTTCACACAATGATCTTAAACAGTTCAATCATATTACTAACTGTCATGGTAAATCTCTAGATTTAGTGTTAAGTAATTTGCCACGTATTGATTGACTGACGAAGATCCTTGTGGGGCTTCGGGATCGTGATGATCAGCCCCTGCTTCCATATTGTGGGCCTCACCGCGTCGTTGCGTATGAAGACGTGTGAACACGTAGCTAGGTTCTTGTGCACGAAGGGTCGCATAATTTTGGTATGCGGGCGGCACGTAGCGGGTGAAAGAGATGCCATCGTGCGAGTGAGATGGCGCACGAACTCTGCGTCATTTACGTTTTCTGTTTGCGCCGGCGCGAAGAAATCGGCGGGCACACGGAGTGTTGTACCGTAAGTCATAAGCGCCGGGCTGAGGCTGTTGTCTTCTCGAATGGCCGTCCGGAGTCCCAGTAGCATGGTAGGAAGTTCTTCGGTCCAACTCGTAGTCGCGCCTCGAGCCATAAGCGCGGCTTTCATTGTTCTATGCCATCTCTCGACTTGTCCATTTGCCTGTGGGTGGTAGGCCGTAGTGCGGAGTCTCGAAATGCCGAATCTTTTCATGAGCGCGTTGAACAGACAGGACTCGAATTGTCGTCCTTGTCGAAATCCGTCGTGATGCGCAGCGGACAGCCAAATCGCACTATCCATGTGTTGTATAGTGCACGTGCGACAATCTCGGCGGTGATGTCTCGCACAGGTATCGCCTCGGGCCACTTTGTGCAGCGGTCGATAATTGTCACACAGTAGCGATAGTCATTCGAAGCTCGTAGGGGGCCGACTATATCTATGTGAATGTGCTCGAATCGCTGTGACGGCGGGAACTGTTGAAGCGGAGAATTAACGTGTCGATGAATTTTGGCACGCTGACAACTTATGCAGGCTCTGGTCCATTGTGCGACTTCTTTGTTCATCGACGGCCAGAAGAACTTGCTTGACATTATTTTTCTTGTGGTTCTCACACCCGGGTGACATAGATCGTGTTGTGCTTTGTAGGCAGCGTAACGGTATGTCTGCGGTAGATAGGCCCGCGGTGATGATAGTGACAACTCACAGGCGTGACTGAGGCCCGGGAGAGTTATTTCGCCGAACTTCAAGTTGGGTTGAGGCTTTAGTTTCTTCAATTCTTCGTCTCGCGCCTGGTCAATACTGAGTTGGATGTAGTCGATTGTCGTCGGACATTGTATCTCCTCTAGTCGAGACAGTGCGTCCGCGACTGTGTTTTCTTCGCCTTTGATGTATACGGTTTTAGAGCAGAACTGGCTTATGAAGTGTAACTGTCTTTCTCTCTTGGGTGTGTCGCTGTTGCTCGGAGATCTTGACAAGGCGTAGGAGAGGGGTTTGTGGTCCGTGTACACCACAACTTCGCAGCCTTCGATAAACCTTCTGAAGTGTTTTACAGCGGCGTACATTGCGAGTAGTTCGCGGTATACGCTGTAACGTCGTTGCGTCTCGCTCATTGACTTTGAGAAGAATGCGAGAGGTTTCCAAGCTCCGTCGGTCTTCTGCTGCAACACAGCGCCGAGGCTGTAGTCTGAGGCGTCTGTCATGATGGCTAGTGGGCTTCCGGCGACTGGGTGGCTTAGCATGGTGGCTTCTGAAATGCTTTGGCGGCATCTTTCAAAAGCTGTCTCTGCCTGCGGCGTCCAGTCGAGTAGTGTTTTGTCGTTTTTCTTCTTGTTGTGCAAGTACTTGTTGAGTTCGACTTGCAAATGAGCTTGTTGTGGTAGGCAGCTTCTGTAGAAATTTATCATGCCTAAGAAACGGCGAAGCTCGATGACAGTCTTCGGTCTGGGATATGAAGTTATTGCCTTGATGCGATCTTCGCTGGGTTTAATACCGTCTAACGATACTTCATAGCCTAAGAAGTTGATGTTTGTTTTTCCTAATTCACACTTTTCGATGTTTAGTGTGACGCCGTACTGATCTAATCGCTGTAGGACTTGTTGCAGGAGCTTCTTGTGTTCCGTTTCGTTTTCTGCGCAGATGAGTAAGTCGTCGATGTATGAAAAACATCCGTTTATGCCTCTCAGTACTTGATGCATAAATCGCTGGAACGTCTGGCTAGCGTTCCGAAGGCCGAATGTCATACAGTTAAACTCGAACAAGCCAAACGGTGTGATGATGGCCGTTTTTTCTGCGTCTTCCTTGGCTATCGGGATCCAATAATAAGCCATCTTCAGGTCGAGTTTGGAGAATATTTTCTTGTTATGTAGCTCGTATGTGAAGTCTTGTATGCGCGGAATTGGGTAGCGGTCGGGAAGAGTGACCGCATTGAGTCTTCTGTAATCTCCACATACTCGCAACTTGCCGTCCTTCTTCTTCACGACGCGGGCTCTCCCACGGGCTTTTTGACGGTTTGCAGATGCCCATCTCCATCATTTGTTCAAATTCTATCTGCGCAGACTTGTATTTGTCCGGTGGCAGCGGGCGCGCGCGGGCCGAGAGAGGGAGGCCCTTCGTCTCGATGTGATGAACTGCAAAGTGCAGGCTTGGGGAGACTCATTAAAAGATGTATTTAGTCCGACTGTCGTTTAATAACTAACTTATGTTACTAGCATTGATACAATATATAGGAAGGTGGTACATACACTACACCTCCCCCGTATTTTTGAAACAAAAATTAACATTAAATTTTTTTTTACTTATCTACATTACTTATATCTACCCAAAATAATATAATATCTTACACAATCTAATTAATATCTAAGTAATTATACGAAATACATAACTCTATAGAATATCATATTCATCATAATACAAATCTGTTTACTTACATTAAATAAAAAAAAATGCAAAATCAGATTTAGTAATTAATAGTGATGGGTTGTTGACGATGTTGCATATTTTTATACTTATATATTTTTTAAATAATCTTTTCATTTGAATTTTCACATTTTACAAAACTAAATTGTTACTTGTATATTTCCATTCAACATTTACATTTTACAAATATCAAGTATTAGGTAAGTATCATAATTCATCTCTCTTTTAGGCCGCTCTTCTAACATCAAATAAACTTTATATAAAATATCATAAAAAAAAAATAACAAAATAAACAAACTCTATTTTATTTATGACAATTCATTTTCAATATACTTTTCTTTCACCCTTTCATAGAAATATTCTCATTTCACATTTTATTATCATTTCATATTTTATTTCATCTTGATAAGTGATCTGGCCATAGTCACTTACATTAAACATCATCATCACTCTACATAGGTACCTTGTTCCTTTTTTTATTTATATTTATTTATAGTCGACTCTTTATTTTACTTTTATGGTACTTTTTACATACTTCATGTGCGCACTTTATTTGGTACAATACTTTATTTCATTAACCACCATTGAACGGGACCTATTTTAAGACTAACCAACAAAAAAAAAATATGTCTCCAACCATTTTGTTTAAGTGGAGGATTATTCCCGCCGAGCATGCTCTAAGTACCATTTATATTTTCGTACCATTTTTAATACCAAAGGATTTGTTTTAAGGCTACTTGACCTCCAACTATTCTCACAGAGAAAACTCGTTTACACCATGATCGAAAGAAGGATTCCTGTTGCGTATTTTATTCAAATAATGCATTTTAGCATTTATTTATTCAACATACATAGCATTTTAGCTAGTATTGAATTTATGCAATATGGCATTTTCTTCCTAAATCTATCCAAAATCCTAACAAAATAACACAAACCATAATATTGACACACTCAACATCTAAAATATCCATGCACCATTGGATGATCAGGCCAACAGCTACTTGACATTCGAAACATCGGCGAATCCCTATCTACTTACAAATGACAATCCTATTACAATCTTATACCTTCTTATAAAACTAAATACCAATATCCTTTACTTCAAAATAAGCTTTTCTTTACATTCCTACATATTGCTCAAAATAGCTATGTTACAAACTAAATATCACATTCCTAATCCTTCACAATAATATTACGTCATATATCCGTGTATGTATGTCATATCCAGTATTAATAATTCTAAGAAAATGTAGCTAATCGACTTACATTAATGTAGTTAAAAAGAATTTTAATACATTTCTCAGAAATATAATGTCTCTTTTGAGCATTACCATTTACCTACTTACATTCCACTATGCCAAATAAATATACATATTATAAGCTTTTTAAACCATTTTCCTTTACTTTTTTTTTTAGTTTAATTCTACAAAGATTATTAAATTTAAATTATTCTTTAAAAAACTACCTTTAATCCAAACTAACTTATATTGAATTGCATTGGAATACATAGCATAATAATATTATTGTTATAAATATTTGTCCTTGAAGGAAAGTTACTGTTGCAACACAATATTTTGCACATGTAAACTACTGGAATTCTAAATATGATTGCTTGACACTTTTGGATGCATGTTGCAACTTAAGGTTATGCATCGTATTGCTAATGTTTTACTTCGCACCATAAATGGTATAGCAAAAGTTGAGATGATATGTTATGCGATACTTTTGATGATCTCATAACATAGACCATGGATGGTCTCTATTTAATTTAATTATGACACTACACAATACGAAAATTTAATCGAAAATATATTACTAACTTAAATCTTCTGAACATTAAACTATGTAAACTGAATTACCTAAATTTATATTACCTTTAAGTAACATACAAAACTAACAAAAAAACTAACGTTAAATTATGTTTTTAAAAATTTCCTATTATCAAAAAAAATATTCTGTAAATTATAATTTTTGTTCAACCCTAGCTAGCGATTAACAACAGTTTGTACTTACATTTTGTTGCGCGAATGCTGCGTTGGCACCGCTGATATTTGACGCTTTTCCCAGCAAGGCGTTACTTACCTTGAAAACATACCTGTGATGCTACCTAACTATTTAACCAACTGCGCCTAATACTTCGATAGTTATGACTTATTAATATTACTATGTATTCCTTTTTCCATTTAACATAATTTTTAAATAATGGTCATAAGTTATTATACGAGTATAATAATATCCTACATGAATATTTTATTTCACTCAATTCATAGTAATTCTTATTATATTAATTTAAATGCATCGTCAACACCCATTTATAATAATTATTTATTTAATTTGACCCTTCACATTTTCGTTAAAAAATTACCTTGGCTTTAGCCATTTTATTCCAAAATATTACTATAAAATCTCTTAACACAAGGTACAAACCACAAACAGGATAAAATTGCAAGAGAAATATTATTATAAATTACACACATGCTATACTTAAACAATTTCGAGAAAAATGTATATTCAGAAAAAATTATACAATTTATGAAAATGTTACGTTAACCATAATATCATGTTATTACTATACCATAATGCTAATTATATCCTGGCATTCTTATATTGTAAACATTTTCACTGTTACATTCCGATACTTTAGAGTCACCCAAGATGAATTTACATTTTTAAATGTTTGGATCAAATATAACTGTTCATATAGTAAAATTGACACTATATTATATCATATAATATTAAAACCACAACCTACACACTTAAATCCATACATGTTACCTACATTATTGAGAAAAATTATATTACTATGTATGTACTGTATAGTTAAATCACCACTTTCATATAATATTTCGCTTAGAAACCTTATTTACTATTTATATAACAAGCATAATACCAGTATTTCTGTTGTGGACAATTGTGATGATGGTCGTTTTAAAATATTTAGATATTTTTAGAGTATGTTAGGATAGTAATTTTAAGTGAAATCGCCACATCTGGTGAGCCGTTGTGTTAAAGACGCTTAATTGTTTTGTTATGTAGTTATTGTTAGGATTTTAAGTATAATAGAATTAATGTTTGCATTGTTTTAGCATTTAAATACGTTGCCTAAAATGCACAATGGTATTAAGAATAAGGGTGTAATATTTTAGTTAAAACAACAATGTCTTGAAATGTATAATGAATGGTTTTAGAAAGTTAGAAGAAACTTATTCTATTGTTTATAATAACATGATATTGTAAACACACTGCACAGTACCATCGCAACATGTGAGAAAGGGATGGAAATAGGGACGCGCAGGTACTCGCACTAATGGGCGGGAACATTGGCGTTGCCCGCGCGCATTAGGTGGGGTATATTTCGACCTGTATAAAAGGGCCAGTTTGGGCCAGTTGTAGTGAGTAATAATAAGGTCAGTGATAATAAGGGAGTGATTATAAAGGGAGTGGTGATAAAGTACCAGATAGTGATAGAGAATAGTAAGCAGTTAGCAGTAGTATTGACAAGCGACGAACAGGTATCGAATAAGTGTAATTGTTAAGCAGACACGCTTTCAAGTGATTAAAAAGTAATAGACAGTGATTCAACTATAGTTTTACTATAACTGACCGTCCGTCGTCATAATACAGTCCACAATATTGTCTGGTCCTTCGAACCGGATCTAAGAAGAACAAGTGCAACGGAAGCAAAGCAAGTTATCACCAGAATAAGAAGAACTTGCTAGTGTCAGTTAACAAAGTTGAGAAGTCTCTACGAACGTTGAATCCACGCATCGCCGGCGTGTAGATTCCGTTTAAATTATAACATAACACCTATTCGAGTGGTCATCGAGTCTACGCAACTGTAACGTGTTGACTCCGCAAACATTCATCCGCATCGGGAAGTGTGTGATTGCCATTCTTAACAACAAACGAACGGCTTTGTTGCGCTACGTATCGTCGAGTGCGTAGAACGAACGCGTCGGAGAATCGCATCGATTAAGGCGTGCCGATTATCGACTCGCGTAGCAAGATGGTGGTCACACGCAGCCAGGGAAACGCGGCGAATATTGAGGAGGTTCAACGAACAAGAACGAGCAGGTCAGATTATGAGCACTTGCGACAGGGTGCAAGCAGGACTGATTACGAGCGTCCGCGCACCGCCTTAGAAGAACGAATAGTACCTGCAAGAGTAAGAAGGACGGAAAACGAACATAGGTCGGAGCTTCTATTACCTGAGGAGCGCCGTCTGCGTTCACCAACTCGGTCGGTGCAATCTTACAGTTCGATCGCTAGCAACAGATCAAGAGTTCGACTAGCAAAACTGAAAGCCGCCGAGGAAATGGCCGCCATCAAGAGAAAACAGTTAGCCATAAAGAAGGATAAGCTGTCTGTCGAAGAGGAACAGCTGGCCATTGAACAGGACCTGGTGGAGCAGCGCTTGGAGACGGAGATATTGGTAATCCAAGACGAGCAAGATGGCAGCCTTCCCGACGTAGATGCAAGAGAAAACCGACCCAGGGTTGACGAGTGGTTACGAACAAATCCAGACGTCTCACGGGGGGAGGAAGTCAACCCGAAAGATAATCAGCAGCTGCAAATGGCGGAGCCGATCTCTGCTCGAAATAAGTCATACATCGAGCAGTTAGCCGACGTTCTCGAACGAATGGCTCGCCCTCGTATTCACAAAAGTGACTTACCCTTGTTTACCGGTTCCATAACTGAATGGCTACCTTTTAAAGCTTCGTACATTGATACAACAAAAATGTATAGTGTGTCAAAAGCTGAGAACATACAGCGATTACGAAGTTGCCTTAAAGGAGAGGCCCGAGAAACCGTGGCAGCATTATTGCACACGGCCACGGATCCAGAGGTGATCATAAAGATACTGGAGCAATGTTTCGGGAGACCGGAAGTCATTATCGATCGCGCTCTGGACGATCTAAAGAAGATACAGAGACCCGGATCTTCCGCAGCAGACCTCAACGCCTTCGCGATTAAAGTGCAGAATGTCGTCTGCGTGCTTGAGTCCATGGATAGGCGCGGATATCTACACAATCCGCTGCTTACAAGAGAGGTCCTGGAGAAGCTAAGCCCGCACCTAAGAACGCGCTGGGGCGACTATGCTTGTGAGAAAGATGGTGGGACAGAGCCTGAAGTAGTGGTGTTGTCCAAGTTCCTGATGCGAGAAGCAGATCGCGCTCTCCGGTATTCGTATGTATCGCCAACTGTCTCCGTGATCAAGAGAGAGACACGGCCAACGATACCGGTGTCAAAGAAGAAGGTGTACGCGACCAACATCAGAAGCGAAGAAGCTACTGAACTCTGCCCCAAATGCAGATCATCGCATCAGCTCTCAAAGTGCCCGGATTATAACGCGCTTACAATAGAAAAGCGGTGGGACTTTGTTAAGAACCAAAAGCGATGCTTCAAATGCATAAATAATAAGCACCGACGAAGAAGTTGCAATGCAGAAATGTGCGGAATAAATAACTGCAACCGGCCACACCACAGATCTCTGCACGTAGATAAACGGGAACAGAAGCCACAGGAAGCTGAAGCTGTGCTTTCAATAGCTTCACAAATGCCGCAGGGGCAACGCGCGGTACTATTAAAGATGTGTCCCGTAATCATCTCTGGACCACGGGGGGAGGTGAGGACATACGCGTTGCTGGACGAAGGTGCAACCGTGACCCTCATAGATGAAGATCTTGCTGTAACTGTAGGTGCTGAAGGTCCGCTAAAGCCTTTACACCTGCAAGGGGCGAACATGTCCCAAAGTGAAACATGCAGCCGGGAAGTAGCAGTACGCGCAAGAGGGGAATTTCGGAATAAAGTTTTTAAGCTGCGGGCACGTACAATAAAAAACCTAAAGTTACACACGCAACATATATCTCGGGAGGTTAAAGAATATGAACATCTCCGAGATCTGCCAACCGAAGAAATATGCTACGCCAAAACGAAGCCAGGCTTATTGGTGGGTACTGACCACTGGGAGTGCATCGTTTCCCGAAGACTACGAGTCGGTAAACAAAATGAACCAGCCGCCTCACAGACACAGCTGGGTTGGGTGGTGCACGGAACGATGCCTCGAACAATCATGGACGATGGTGATGGAACGCTGCACATGTATGAAAAAGTCTGCCATATCGTAGATGATGAAAAGGTGCACGAACTGGTAGAAAGGCATTTCCGGATTGAGTCGTTAGGCGTTAGCACCAAACCACGGGCGAGCGAAGCCGATCAGCGGGCCCTGGAGACAGTCACAAGAACAATCAGACCGGTCCAGGGAGGTTTCGAAGTGGGACTTGTTGGAATATTGTATCAAAACATGTAACCAGCAACGCCACCTATGTGTCATGTGTCAAAACTATACCTGTCATGTTTCTAGAAGCACTTTCGAATAAATAGTCTGTTGCAAGTTCTTGTCGTGTTTTAATAGGTTATGAGCCGCTTCCAAATTTATTAGTTATTTTAAGTTGTTAAAGTAGATAAATTGTGTCGCAGAAACATGGCTACGAACTATATTGCAAATGTGCCAAAGTTAAAAGGTAGGGAGAACTACGATGAGTGGAGTTTTGCAGCTGAAAACTTGTTGGTGCTAGACGGAATGAACAAGTACATCAAACCGCCAACTGGATTTGAAGTTAAACCAGCGGATGATGCAAAGACGAAGGCAAAGTTAATTTTGACGATAGATCCTGTATTGTACGTGCACATTAGAAATACCGAAAACTCAGCAGAATTATGGGCTAAATTAAAGACCATGTTTGACGATTCGGGATTTGCAAGAAAGATAACCTTGCTTCGACATTTGATATCCATAAGACTTGAAAACTGTGATTCAATGGTAAATTATGTAACTCAAATCGTCGAAACAGCGCAACGGTTGAATGGCACAGGATTTACAATTACGGATGAATGGATCGGGTCATTATTATTAGCAGGTTTGTCTGATCGATATTCTCCAATGATTATGGCAATAGAGCATTCGGGTATTCCGATAACTGCTGATGTAATTAAGTCAAAATTACTTGACATGGAAGTTGTCAATGATTCTGATAGTAATGGCGCTGCATTTGCGGCAAGAAGCAAGTATTACTCTGGTAACACTAAGCAAAAAAAATATGGCGGTGTATCTACATCGGATAGAAGAGTGGTTTTATCAAATGATTCACCCAAAACAAAAGATATTACCTGCTACAAGTGTAAGAGTAATGGACATTAGAGAAATCAGTGCCCAATGTTAAAGAAAAACGCAAGCAAATGCGTGTTTAATGTTGTTTTGCTCAATGGAAAGTTTAACAAAGAAGATTTTTACGTGGACAGCGGCGCAAGCGCACATCTCGTAGTAAACAAGGATTGGCTGAAAAACATAAACAATTCGCCGTGTTTACCCGAAATAGTTGTCGCTAATGATTCCAAAGTGTCAGTTGTTTGTTCCGGAGACGTAGAAATTGTATCAGATTTGGATTGTCACATAACTGTAAAAAATGTGTTATGTGTGCCTAGTATAACAACAAACCTTATATCAGTAAGTGAGCTTATCAAGAATGGCAACAACGTCATATTTAAAGAGGAACATTGTTATATATGTAACAAAAATGGCGAATTAGTTGCAATAGCGGATTTAACCAACGGTGTATACAAGTTGAGGTTAAAAAAGCAAAGCTTATTGGCAGTTCCAGCTGTCACAGCGCAGTTATGGCATCGAAGATTAGCTCATATCAACAGCCAAGATATGAACAAAATGAAAAATGGGATAGTAAATGGCATATCATATGAAGGTTCATTTGACATAACAAAATCACAATGTATAACTTGTTGTGAAGGCAAACAAATGAGGTTACCGTTTACTCACAAAAGTGAAAGAAGTACTGAACCATGTCACAGAATACATAGTGATTTATGTGGACCTATGGAGGTTAACACATTGAATGGCAGTAGATATTTCATGCTGTTTGTTGATGACTATAGTCGAATGACTTTTATTTACTTTTTGAAGCAGAAAAGTGAAGCTTTCAACAAATTTAAAGAATTTAAATTGCTTGTTGAAAACCAGCAAGGTAAGAAGATTAAAATATTTCATACAGACAAAGGCTTGGAATTTTGCAACCGTGAATTTCATAATTATTTGAAAAATTCTGGCATCTTACATCAGACTACAAACAGTTACTCACCAGAGCAGAATGGCATTTGTGAAAGGGCCAACAGAACAGTGATAGAGAAGGCCAGATGTTTACTTTATGATGCAAAGCTAGACAAGAGATTTTGGGCAGAGGCGGCAAATACCGCAGTTTATCTGAAAAATCGGTCTATTGTATCAGGAATTGAGAAAACACCATTTGAACTTTGGTATGGTAAGAAACCTGACCTCAGCCATATTAGACTGTTTGGCAGTAAAGTGATGGTGCATATCCCTAAGGAGAAACGTGTAAAGTGGGATAAAAAGGCTGTGATGCATATTTTAGTAGGATATGGAGAAGATGTAAAAGGTTACAGATTGTATAATCCCCACAAGAAGACCATTGTTACTAGCAGAGATGTTGTTGTAATGGAAGGTGAAACCATTGACGGTAATGAAGACGATAGTTTGGCTATCTGGATACCACATGATGCACCGTCAAGCAGCATGGAGAAGGAGAGCATTGCTTCAAATGGGGAGACCTGTCCTGTTAATTTGGAAAATGAAGATAACCCCAAAATGTCTTCAGATTTTTCAGTTGACAAGGATGATCATGAAGCATTGATTGAATCTACAGCAACTGAGGTACCTGAACAATTAATCCAGCATACTTCACCACAAGCTGTACGCAGTCAACGGCAGAGGAAGAAGCCCGATCGGTATGAATTTAGCAATATTTGTATTTCCAGTACAGTTCCAGCAGCTGAGGAAATCTCATTCTCAGAGGCTTTAGAGGGGCCTGAGAAGGAGCAGTGGCGGCATGCCATGGCTGAAGAATTTCAATCCTTCGAAGACAATGATGCATGGGAACTAGTAGAGAACCCAGGTAATGTTTCAATAATAAAGTGTCGTTGGGTGTTTAATAAAAAGTTTAATGTGGACAATACAGTGCGTTACCGAGCAAGGCTAGTGGCCAAAGGCTTTTCTCAGAAGCAGGGTATAGACTACAGTGAAACTTTTTCTCCGGTTGTTCGTCACTCAACCTTAAGATTGTTATTTGCACTTAGTGTTAAGTTGAAAATGAGTATAACTCATTTGGATGTTATTACAGCATTTTTGAATGGTTGTCTGAAAGAAAATATTTACATGTCCATACCAGAAGGTTTTGAGAACAAAAGTGGGGGAAATGTGTTGAAATTAAAGCGGGCTATTTATGGGCTAAAGCAGTCTTCCTTAGTATGGTATCAACGGGTCAAAGATTGTCTTTGTAAATTAGGCTTTAAGAATAGCGAGTATGAACCGTGTTTGTTCTCAAAAACTAATGGTAAAATTAAAGTAATAATAGCGTTGTATGTCGATGACTTTTTGATCTTTTCAAATTGTGATATTCAAACTGATATGTTGAAAAAGATTTTGGGATCAGAATTCAAATTAAAGGACTTAGGACCTGTAAGACAGTATTTAGGCATGAGAATAAATTTAGATAGAAACAAAAATGTAATAACTGTTGATCAAAAGCAGTATATTGAACAGTTAGCATTTAAATTTCAAATGTTGGATTGTAAGCCACAAAGTACTCCAATTGAACCAAAATTAAATGTACAGAAATCTAAAGAATATTTACCTGATGTACCTTATCAAAAACTTATTGGAAGTTTAATTTACTTGGCAGTATTAACAAGGCCTGACATTGCCTATGCTGTTAGTTATTTCAGCCAGTTTAATAATTGCTATAATATTAACTGTTACCACTATGCAAAAAGAATTTTGAGATATCTTATTTATACTAAAGATTATTGTTTGAAATATAGTAATAGTGATACTGATTTGCATGGCTATGTAGATAGTGACTGGGCAAGTGATGCATTAGATAGGAAATCCTATACAGGTTTCTGTTTTGTGATGTCTGGGTCAGCCATTTCATGGCAGAGTCGGAAACAGAGAACTGTAAGTCTTTCCAGTACCGAGTCTGAATACACAGCCTTGTCCGAAGCTTCTAGAGAAGCTGTATATTTAAGGAATTTATTGCACGAAATTACAGGAAAACTGTGTATAATTAATTTGCATTGTGATAACCAGAGCGCATTAAAATTGGCATCTAATCATCAAAGTCATAGTAGATCTAAACACATATATGTTCGTCATCACTTTATTAGAGATGTTGTTAAGCATAAATATGTTAAAATTGGTTATGTTCCTACAGAGGAAATGCCTGCAGATTTGCTGACTAAAGGCCTGTGTTCTATGAAACATTATAAATTCATGCAAATGTTAGGTTTATTACCGTTGTAATTTTCTATAATAATATTCTTAGTTTATTTTGATAAGTGGGGGTGTTGGAATATTGTATCAAAACATGTAACCAGCAACGCCACCTATGTGTCATGTGTCAAAACTATACCTGTCATGTTTCTAGAAGCACTTTCGAATAAATAGTCTGTTGCAAGTTCTTGTCGTGTTTTAATAGGACTCCCATGGTGCCAAGACGACATAAAGCTTCCCAACAGCTACGCTGCAGCTCTACGACGACTAAAAGGAATAGAGAAAAAGATGGATGCCGATGCTACTTTTTCCATGGCTTACACTGCGCAAATAAGAAACTTACTGGATAAAGGTTACGCAGTACCATGTGAAGGACCGGAAGACAACAGCGATGTCTGCTGGTACCTACCTCACTTCGCTGTACAGAACCCGAACAAACCGGGGAAGCAACGACTAGTATTCGACGCAGCGGCAAAAAGTAACGGGCTTTGTCTAAATGACAGATTACTGGAGGGCCCGGATATGTTGCTGTCGCTAACGGGAATCTTATTCCGCTTCAGAGAAAAAGCGGTGGCGATCACGGCAGATATCCAAGAGATGTTTCTACAGATACGGATCAGGAAAGAAGATCAGCCTGCGCAGCAATTTCTGTGGAGAGGCGACGACCGAAGCGACCCACCACGACGGTACAAAATGGTACGATTAATTTTTGGAGCAGCAAGCTCACCCTTCATGGCGCATTACGTCCGTAATCACAACGCGAAACTGCATGCCAAGAGCCATCCAAGGGCTCTAGAAGTCATTACCAATGGGCATTATATGGATGACATGGTGGTAAGCTTCGACGATCCGGAAGAAGCTCGACAGGCAGCAGAGGAAACAAAGGCAGTACACGCGGCGGCAGGTTTCACTCTACGAAGCTGGAATACGAATATCAAGAGTGTATTACGAGATGTACCTAAAGAATTGCGAGCTACTGCGCCAAAACAACTGGGTGGAGACCAACCAGAAAATAAAATCCTGGGTTTGGTGTGGAATGCAGAGCACGACGAATTGGGATTTAACACTTCCATGAGTCGTGTTCCCTCAGTAGTGCGGCAGGGAGAGCAAACACCAACAAAGAGACAAGCTCTTAGTGCGGTGATGTCTATATATGACCCACTGGGACTGCTCAGCCACTACACGATCCGAGCAAAGATTATGCTGCAGAGTTTATGGAGGTTGCAAATACCCTGGGACGAACCGGTTCCCGTAGAAGAAGGAAAGGTGTTCTCAGACTGGCTAGCACGTCTGTCAGACATTGAAGAATTGCGGTTTGACAGATGTTACTTCCCAGGATCACTGAAAGAAATAGAACTGCATGTCATGTGTGATGCAAGTGAGCAAGCATATGCTACGGTGGCGTACTGGCGGATCATCCGAAAAGACGGAAAAGTGGAGGTTAAACTTGTAGCAGCCAAAGCAAAAGTTGCGCCGCGACGCACACAGACAATTCCTCGTTTGGAGCTGCAAGCGGCTGTTTTGGGGGCCAGATTAGCTGATACCATAAAAAGAGAACACCGATACGAAATTAGCAGAACCACATACTGGACGGATTCATCAACAGTGGTACACTGGATCAAGAACGATGCACGCCGCTATACTCCGTTTGTTGCGCACCGCCTGGGAGAAATCGCGGAACTCACAGACCGGGAGGAATGGAGATGGGTACCAACAGACCTCAACGCGGCAGACGATGCTACTCGGTTAAGTGACAGTAGAATAAGTGCTACTGACCGATGGTTCCAAGGCCCTGACTTCTTACGCAAGCCCCAAGACCAGTGGCCGTCAGAGAAAAGCCCGAATGAAGAGGATGACGGGAATGTTCTGTATGCCCACGAGCCAACGAATATGAAGGATGTTTCCAGCAGGATTTACAGTTGGCTTCCTGATCCGACACGATTCTCCAAATATGAAAGGCTAGTAAGAACGACGGCAAGAGTACTAGCGTTCATAGATATTCGAGTCCGGAAAATAGCAACGCAATTGGAGATAAGGCATATAGAACGAGCTGAACATTTGCTCATAGAACGCGCACAATACGATTCTTTCGGAGAAGAGTTGGAAAGAATACGTTCCGGACTACCCTTGGCGAAGAACAGTAGGTTGTGGAAGTTAGACCCTATACAGGAGGATGGACTGCTAAAAGTAAGAGGCCGAATAGGAGCAGCTACGGCACCTGTGGAAATGAAGATGCCAATCATTTTAGACGGGCGTCATCCTCTCACAAAGCTCATAGTTTTGAAGAAACACTGCGAAGCAGGACACGCAAATCGGGAACGTGTGACGAATGATTTGCGGCAAAAGTACTGGATATTACATCTGCGACCAGCGGTACGTATGACAGAGCGGAACTGTACATTTTGTCATAGACGCAAGGCAACGCCGCAAGTTCCGGCTACAGGAGACCTACCACGGGCTCGTTTAGAACCCTTTCAGCGGCCTTTTAGCAACTGCGGAATAGATTATTTCGGACCAATCACAGTCAAGATAGGACGACGGCGAGAGAAAAGATGGGGCGCATTATTCACGTGCCTTACATCACGTGCAGTGCATATCGAGTTGGTACCGTCACTGTCCCGAGACTCAGCGATTATGGCGTTAAGGAGAATGGCTGCTCGACGAGGGTGGCCCCGAATTATGTACTCCGACAACGCAACAAACTTCCGAGGGGCTGACCAAGAACTCCGCCGTGCCTACGCCGAATGGGAACCAGCCCTACGAGATGAGGGGCTCTTGTACAGAATGGAATGGCGCTACATTCCACCTGGTGCACCAAACCAAGGAGGTGCATGGGAACGCCTAGTGCGATCTGTAAAAGTGGCGCTGGGAACGACGCTGAAGGAGAAAATACCCACAGAGGAGGTCTTGTCGACCCTGCTCGCCGAAGCTGAGCATTCTGTCAACTCTCGGCCGTTGACTTATGTAAGCGTTGACCTTAATGATCCAGAGGCACTCACACCCAACCATTTCTTATTGGGTTCTTCCACGGGTGTGCCTAGTACCGGACCGTGCACAGAAGCTGATAGTCGAACATGGAAGGCCAGCCAGGCGCTTGCCGATCATTTCTGGCGGCGCTGGCTGCGGGAATACCTGCCAACGTTGGTGCCCCGAGAAGAGTCTCGGAAAAACGTGCGACCAATCCAGCGGGATGACGTTGTCGCTGTGGTCGACAACTCGCTTCCACGTAACACCTGGCCGATGGGAATCGTCGAGGACACCTTTGCTGGTCCTGATGGAGGAATACGTGTAGCAGCCGTCCGAACGCGTACGGGGAAGTTCCGACGGCCTGTCAGCAAGCTGGTGGTGTTGCAGGAAGGATAGGCTACGCAAGCTGCGCCGGGGGGAGAGATGTTGTGGACAATTGTGATGATGGTCGTTTTAAAATATTTAGATATTTTTAGAGTATGTTAGGATAGTAATTTTAAGTGAAATCGCCACATCTGGTGAGCCGTTGTGTTAAAGACGCTTAATTGTTTTGTTATGTAGTTATTGTTAGGATTTTAAGTATAATAGAATTAATGTTTGCATTGTTTTAGCATTTAAATACGTTGCCTAAAATGCACAATGGTATTAAGAATAAGGGTGTAATATTTTAGTTAAAACAACAATGTCTTGAAATGTATAATGAATGGTTTTAGAAAGTTAGAAGAAACTTATTCTATTGTTTATAATAACATGATATTGTAAACACACTGCACAGTACCATCGCAACATGTGAGAAAGGGATGGAAATAGGGACGCGCAGGTACTCGCACTAATGGGCGGGAACATTGGCGTTGCCCGCGCGCATTAGGTGGGGTATATTTCGACCTGTATAAAAGGGCCAGTTTGGGCCAGTTGTAGTGAGTAATAATAAGGTCAGTGATAATAAGGGAGTGATTATAAAGGGAGTGGTGATAAAGTACCAGATAGTGATAGAGAATAGTAAGCAGTTAGCAGTAGTATTGACAAGCGACGAACAGGTATCGTCGTTTCAGCCTTTTATTTTGTCCACTGCTGGATATAGGCCTCTCCAATACATTTCCAGTGCGACCGGTCCATTGCCACCTGCATCCAACGTGACCCGGCAGTTTTCACCAGGTCGTCGGTCCATCTGGTAGGTGGCCGTCCCACACTGCGCTTGCCAGTACGTGGCCTCCACTCTAGGATCTTTTTGCCCCATCGACCGTCCAATCTTCGTGCTATGTGGCCGGCCCATTGCCACTTCAGCTGACTGATCCTACGGGCAATGTCAGCAACCTTAGTTCTACTACGGATCTCCTCATTTCTGATTCGATCACGTAGAGAAATACCGAGCATTGCCCTCTCCATAGCACGCTGAGCGACATTGAGCCTTTTGAAAAGATCCTTCGTGAAGCACCACGTCTCAGAACCGTAAGTCATCACTGGTAACACACATTGGTTGTATACCTTTGTCTTAAGGCACTGAGGTATTTTGGACGAGAAGACGTTGCGTAATTTACCGAACGCTGCCCAGCCGAGCTGGATCCGTCTACTGACCTCTCTCTTAAAGTTGGACCTACCTAATCGGACAGCCTGCCCTAGGTATATATATTCGTCAACCACTTCAAGAGTAGAGCTCCCAACAGTTAGTGCGGTGGGTGCAACATGGACATTGTGCATGATCTTTGTTTTGTCCTTGTTCATTTTAAGACCCACTTGTTGAGAAACTCTATTGAGGCCACCGAGCATGCGCCCCAAATCTTCCAGCGATTCTGCCATGACTACTATGTCGTCGGCAAATCGAAGGTGAGTGATGTATTCGCCATTGATGTTGATGCCAAGTCCTTGCCATTCCAGGAGCTTGAAGGAATCCTCCAGAGCAGCGGTAAACACTTTCGGGGATATGATATCCCCCTGTCTTACTCCTCTCTTTAAAGGGATATCCTTCGTGCAGTGCTCCTGTACTCGGACTGACATGGTGGCGTTATTATACAAACACTTCAACACTTCGATATACCGAAAGTCAATACGGCAACGCTGGAGAGATCTAAGGACCGCCCATATTTCGACGGAATCAAAGGCTTTCTCATAGTCCACAAACGCCAAGCATAATGGCCGATTATACTCTTCGGTCTTCTGTATAATCTGCCGCAGCGTATGTATGTGGTCTATGGTACTATAGCCTTTTCGGAAACCGGCTTGTTCGGTAGGCTGAAAGTCATCCAGCTTGCGTTCGAGACGCATCGTGATAACTCTCGAAAACAGCTTGTAGACATGGCTCAGCAGTGTTATGGGCCTATAGTTCTTCAGTAAGGTTTTGTCGCCTTTTTTGAAGAACAGGACCACAACACCCCTGTTCCATGCCTCTGGCGTTTTCCCATCGAGTAAGGAGGAATTGAAGAGTTTCTGAAGGACTTTTAGTACCGGCGTGCCGCCCGCTTTCAGAAGCTCTGTAGTGATTCCATCCTCGCCCGGAGCCTTGTTGTTCTTAAGCTGTTTGAGAGCTACCCTAATCTCATACAGGCTGATGTCCGGGATGTCTTCGGTATAGTGTCGTGTTAGCCTGGCTCTTGGGTCTACAGCTAAACTAGCAGGTTCAGCTGAGACCGAGGTATACAGCTGACCATAGAACCTTTCTATCTCCCGTAGTACCTCGGACTTATTTGACGTTACGCGTCCATCTTCGGTCTTCAGCTTTGTCAACTGGCTTTGCCCAATAGATACGTCTCTTGCAAACACTTTGGAGCCTTGGTTCCGCTCTATTGTCTCTTTAATACGCTGAGTATTAAAAGAACGGATATCGTGTCGCAAGGACTTCGTAATCTGTCTATTGAGCTGCCTATATGACTCAGCGTCACTCGAAGTTTGGAGCGTCATTGAACGTCGACTAGCCATGAGGTTCCGGGTTTGGTCGGATAGTTTCTGAGGTCTATTTGTACGGTGGGTCTTGAAAAATTTTGACCCCACCGTATGGACAGTTTCTACCAGCCTGCTATTTATATCGTCCACTGATGCGCAGCTGTCTAGCCATTGGAAGCGATTTGACAGTTCAAGTTGAAAGCTCTCGGGGTTTTGGATATGGGCATTCGACGGTCGGAGCGTAGACTTCATCAGACGCGATCTCTCAACTTTGACGTTGATATTCAACATGCCTCTGACGATTCGGTGATCACTTCCGGTCTTAACCCTGTTGATCACAGAGACATCGTTGAATATCTGCCGCTTGGTGCTCATAATGAAGTCAATCTCGTTTCTAGTTACACCTTCGGGACTCAACCAGGTCCATTTCCTCTGCGGCGGCTTTTGGAAGAAAGAATTCATCATGAAGAGTCCTTCTTTCTCCATAAAGTCCGCCAGCATCTGTCCTCTGGGATTCCTCTGCCCAAATCCAAATGGCCCCACTTTCAGCTCATCATCGCTTCTGCAGCCCAGCTTCGCATTAAAATCTCCCATAACAACTGTGAAGTGTGTTTTAGGGCTACGTATGGCCCTACTGACGTCCTCATACGTAGCTTCTACTTCATCGTCTGAATGTGTTGACGATGGGGCGTATACCTGTACAATCTTCAACGAATATCGTTTTGAGATTCTCAGTACAAGGTATGCAACCCTATTTGACACACTCTCGATGGACACAATGTTGTTGATGAGAGATTTGTGGACGATAAACCCAACACCACCTTGGGACTTCTGTTCTCCCTCCCGGTAGTAGAACAAGTGGCCGGACTGTAAGGTTATCGTATCCTCGCCCTCTCTTCGGATCTCCGATAAACCAATAATGTCCCAGTGCAACTTGTTCATCTCCTCTTCCAGCTCTACGAGCTTCTCGTCCAACCTCAAAGTGCGCACGTTGTGTGTTACCAGGGCCAGTTGTCGTTTAGAAGGGGGGTGGTAGCTGGATCTCTTCCGGGGATTCTTAGCACCCCCCGCCCCGCCGTTACCGTGGCCGCTACCGTAGCCAGGAATAGCGGGGCCGCCGGGGACTAGGGGCCTGGTTTTCTGGTGCGTAATCATTTGGAGGAAAGTTTAGCCTACTGGTACCACGCTGGCTAGACGGGTTGGTACAGGGTTTTGTTTCGAGTTTTCCTTCTCTCACACTAGCTGTTGATGTGTGTGTGTTTCCTTTTAGTCGCCTCTTACGACTCCCCTAGGATAGTATCGGGGGTGGTGATAATTGTATTCTAATGCCGTCACCACACGGCAGGTATCGAATAAGTGTAATTGTTAAGCAGACACGCTTTCAAGTGATTAAAAAGTAATAGACAGTGATTCAACTATAGTTTTACTATAACTGACCGTCCGTCGTCATAATACAGTCCACAATAATTTCGATAGTTGAAATTATAAAAATATATCAATACAATGTGCTATCACTATTCATAATAATTATTATGATATTAGTAAGCAAACCTATGAAATTAATAACCAATTACAAACCTACATGCACGAATTTAAAAACCCTGTTTAGACTTATACAATTTAAAAATTATATATACATACTATATTTCAAAATTTGTTTAAAACAAACTATTATTATAAATGTCAAACAAAGATTCTCTTAGTATTTATTACCAGAACGTGAGAGGGTTGAGAACAAAATCTCACTCATTTCTTGCTAATGTCTTAACCATGGACCACGATCTGTTTTGCTTAACAGAAACTTGGCTCACTCCTGACCATTATGATACAGAATATTTTTACAATAATTTATTTATTTATTTATTTATTTACTATGAATAACCAACAAAAGTTACAATAATTCATCATATAAATACAATTATTAAGAAAGAGCTAATTGTACTTTTAATTACAGGTCATTTCATCATGCAAAAAGAAAATATAAATTAAATTAAAATTAGGTAAATTAAAAATAACAATTAAAAAGAATTACATAAAATTAAAATCAAATCATAAATAATAATAACAAATGATAGCGATGTCAATATTCGTAATAATTACACGCTTGTAGGAAGGAACTAGTGGTGCGGCGCCGCGATGACCTGTGCTCCACGAGGGACGCGGAGGAGCTGTGGCTGAGTGTCGAGCTCGCCGCTCCGGGCCGCCCGCACCCGGCACGCCCCCGCACCTCACCACCCCACTTGCTGTATATTGCATGTTCTTATTTTCCCCATAATAACAATCATTTGTATTCACTTCAAAAACACTTTGATAGTGCACAAGAATTGATACTTAATGAATGTAATAATAGTAGCTTTCTGCTATTAGGCGATTACAATATATCACACGCTGACTGGGCGTTAGATACCTCTCTTAATATAAAATTATCAAACCCCGTAAACGACAAAAAAGTGACGCATTTGTCGGACTTCATGAGCCTTTGTAATATTTCGCAGTATAACAGCTGTAGTAACACAAATGGACGAGTTTTGGATCTGGTTCTTAGCAATCGTGCCTGTAATGTCACCTCATGCAGCTCTCCTCTCACCCCTGAAGATGATCATCATAAATCTCTTGAAATCTTATTAATTTCTACCCCAGTTATAAATTTAAAAGAAAAAGACCGTCTTAAATACATTTATCATAAAGCTGATTTTGAAGGTATCAGCAACAGTCTATTAAACATAAACTGGGATGAGCAGCTACAAAATCTTGATACAGAGAGTGCAGTTAATTATTTTTATAACTATCTGTACCAATTAATTGATAAATATGTTCCCAAAAAATTAGTCAGTATAAATAACAGATATCCTCCCTGGTACTCTAAAACTTTAATTAAATTAATCCGTAAAAAAGAGAAAGTTCATTCTAGATGGAAAAAATATAGTAATAGCTTAGACCGGGAAGAATTTATTTACCTACGCAAGAAAGAAAAAATGCTTCATAACGACTGTTACAATAGTTTTATATCATACTCCGAGGATAAAATTGCCACTTCCCCCAAATACTTTTGGACATTCATTAAATCAAAATTCTCACATAATGATATACCAGCTCACATGACCAGTGATAATCATTGCACCGCCGATACTCAAGAAATTTGTGACATGTTTAATACCTATTTTAGTTCTGTATTTGTTCCAAATAGTAATATGCAGCATAATGTGGATTTAAATAATTCCTGCTCATCACCAGTTAATATATCTTCAATTAATATTTCACAAGCCCTGGTCACAAAGCTACTAAGACAAATAGATGGCCACAAGGGTGCCGGCTGTGATAATATTCATCCCTTATTAGAATTAAAGCTGTGCAAAGAATTGTCTCGGCCACTAACCATTATATTTAAGAAGTCACTTGGCGAGGGCCACTTCCCAGATATCTGGAAAAAGGCCCTGATCACACCTATTTATAAAGGAAATGATAAATATAGCGTGGTTAATTATAGACCTATCTCAAAACTAAATGTGTTTGCTAAAATTTTTGAAAAAATAATCACTGATGAACTTCTAGACAAATCCATCATCACATAGGAACCGAACAACACGGATTTCTTCGCGGTCGAAGTGTAAACACCAATCTAGTATCCTATACAAACTTTATTGCAAATGCTCTTGATGCCGGTTGCTAGGTCGATGCCGTGTATACCGATTTTTCGAAAGCCTTTGATAAAATAAATCACTGTATATTAATAAACAAGTTATCGAGGGTCGGTATACACGGTGATCTGCTCAGATGGATTGAGTCCTATGTTAGAAACCGGAGTCAGGCTGTGGCAATGAAAGGTCATCAATCGGGTTTCCTATCCATCCCATCAGGCATCCCGCAAGGATCACATCTTGGACCTTTCCTCTTCACGTTATACATTAACGATATAGGTACTTCGCTAAAGGATTCTTGTCACCTGTTATTTGCAGACGACACAAAAATTTTTAGAGTAATTAAATCAAATTCAGACTGCCTGAAGCTCCAGTCCGATATCAGTAATTTTAATAACTATTGCTCTATTAATCAACTTTATCTTAATATCGACAAGTGCTTTGCCATTTCATTTACGCGTAAACATAACCCTATCTACTATAATTATACCATCGCTAACAATACAATAAAACGCGTGGATCAAATTCGGGACTTGGGTGTGATTGTGGACTCCAAATTACATTTCAATCACCACATAGACACCATAATAACTAAAGCATATAAACAACTGGGCTTAATTCTACGTCTGGGTAAACCCTTTAGAAAACCGGAAACTCTAAAAATCTTATATCATGCGTACGTTCGCAGTGTATTAGAATTTGGTAGTGTAGTTTGGAGCCCCCAATACGAAGTCCACATTGCAAGGATTGAGAAAATCCAAAATAAATTCCTCAAATCATTGGATTATATAACAAATAACAAATTTACTAACTACAAAACAGCAGAAGCTAGACACAACATGCAATCATTAAAAAATAGGCGTATTTATTTAGATGCAATATTTTTATTCAAAAATAATAAACAATCATATCGATTCATCTGCACTACTAGAACATATCTCATTTAAAACCCCTAAATTTTTATCAAGATCAAAAAATACATTTCACATTCCCCTCTCACGAACGAATTATTCTAAAAACTCTTTTCTTCGACGTGCATGTAACCACTACAATAAAAATTTTAACACAGTTGATATATTTTGTAATAACCTACTTTCATATAAATGTAAAGTGCGTGATTTAACTCATAAATAATTATTTAAGTAAAATTTTGGGTAAATTATTGTATTTGTCTCTTTCACATCATCATTCATACCTGTACTGTATTGTGTAAAGCACCATAGTAGCCTATGTAATGTATATTGACTATGCGCTGCGAATTTATTCATTCAATGTCATTTACTTATGTATTTAGTAATGGTACTTTAGGCTTGATTGTTAACTTACTATCTAAACATATTTATGTAATGGCTGTTTGTTACCTTAATAAAATAAAAATAAAAAAAAATAAAAAAAGTCTGTTTCTGTCTTTGGTCGCTGATCCCCGGCTGCATCCACTTCCGACTCGAGCTTCTCCCAGCTGCCTGCTCTCTATATCCACTCATCTGACTCCTACATCTCCCAGCTGCCTGCTATACATTTCCAACCATCTGACTCCTACATCTCCCGGCTGCCTGCTCATCATCTCCAGTTATTTCATTTCAACAACTCTCAGCTTCCTGCAGCTTATCAGCGCCACTAATATTGTTCTTTATTTTTCACTAAGATTGTTAATTTATTTTTGTAACAGATTTGTATTTGTCTCTACACTATTTATTTATTAATATTTTAAAAATTACACTATTTATTTATCTCTGTCTACCGGCCGGTAAAAATAATATTTAATCATTTAGTTCATTTTATGAATATAAAAAAGTACATTTTTCACTGCTATTTATTGTTCACACATATAATTATTTTACTATCCAATTTTTTTTTTTATCACTCACTTTACTGTTTTTCACTTTCTCTGTCCCATCTGCTCAGCGCTGCCACGAGGCAGCACTCGCAGGGTCGCCATGCAATGTGCAGGCTTGGGGAGACTCATTAAAAGATGTATTTAGACCGACTGTCGTTTAATAACTAACTTCTGTTACTAGCATTGATACAATATATAGGGAGGTGGTACATACACTACAGAACGACGTCGTGTTTACTCGGCTGTTTCAACGACATCGGTCGGAGTACGTTCGGGAACCGCTTGAGAATGTCGTGGAAGGCTTGATCGTTGCTCACGACGTGTATTGACTCGACTTCTGTTGCAACTCTGACGGCGTTGACAGATAAGTCTCTGATCTTGTCAATGAGTCTCTTCTTATCCAGGTCGACGAGTAGCTTGAAGTGCTGCAGGAAATCGGCGCCCAGGATTGAAGTTTTCACGTCGGCAACTACGAAGGTCCATTGAAAGCTTCGTCAGAGCCCCAAATTAATCTTGATTAATTTCTCGCCGTAGGTCTTGATGGGCGTGTTATTTGCCGCATATAATTTGTAGGCGTTTTCGGTGTTTTTGTTGCTTCTTATTTTATCTGTGGCGGCCAATACTGATATGTCGGCGCCTGTGTCAACGAAGAAACGTTCTCGAGTGTCGCGGTCGAAGACACAGAGGCGATGACTGGTATGTGAGACACCGACGTGTGGTCGATGTCGCTTCTAGTTTCCCGTGTTCTTCGTGTTTTTACGGCAGCAGGGAGATTCGCATCGTCTTGCTTTATCACCGAAGCGATAGTGAAAACGGCACTCCCAGTTTTCTAGGTCTTCTTCGGATTGCGGTTTATTGTCACGCCGCGTAGACTGCGAGCGTGTACGCGATCTCAGTGTGAACGGGCGGCGGAGATGATGATTTCGTTGATACGGCCGGCCGCGACGTACATAGTTCAGCGACTTCTAAGGTGAGCATTTCGACTTGTTTCGCCAGGATTTCTATAACTGTAGTGTGTGAGGGCGTCGGCATTGTGGTTGAGGCTGTTGCTGTGACGGCCGCGACGCTGGGGCCTTCTGCGTACTCAACCATCTTGTCGGCCATCGCGGCGAGTGTGTCCAATGATGACTCTTTATTTACAGACAACACTACTTGGACTTGTGCAGGAAGGCGGGTCATCCACTCGATTCGAAGTCCATCTTCTTTGATCATTCCGCTGGCGAGCTCTCTCATCTTGCGCATGAGTTGTGACGGCTTCTGGTCTCCTAACTCGAGGCTGCTGATGAGTTTTTGAAAGTTTTTTACGTCGGATTTGTCGTATGTGTCGAGGAGTCTCTGCTTCACCTTTTCGTATCTTCCATGGTCCGGAGGGTTGTATAGGGTGTCAGTGATGTATTCCAGGTCGGCAGTCTGCAATTGTTGTAATAGGTACCGATACTTCTGGTCATCAGATGTCTTGAGAGGATCGATAACGGCTTCGAAATGCAGAAACCATGCACGAGGATGTTCTCTTCGGAACGGCAGCATTCTTGACTGGACGGAGACTGCGCTGACATCGCTGGGTACTTGAGACGGGATCTTGTTTTCTTGTTCTTCTATCATTTTGTTCTTCAGCGTCGGAGGGTCACCAGTTGTAGCGGACTTGAGGTATTGTTCAAGTGAAACACGTGTTGGCAGTGAATATCAAAACCTACCTATGCAGTCCTCGCACGCCGGGCCCAAGTGGCCCAGGGCGGGGGAATCACGACCAGGGACTAATGAGCCCCTCTACGTGAGGTCGAAGGGCCCGGTATTACCGAGCCGAAGTTTATATCTGTTTTTCTAGGGAAAACCCCCCGCGGCAGAACGCAGGGGAAAACCATGACTATAGGGGAAAGAAGCCTTGAAAGACTTATTCCTGAACGGCGAGCCGACATGTGACGTGTCCTCCACACGTCACATGTCGGCTCGCCCCGGTCCTGGGACCGGAGAGCGTGTCTGGTTCCACTACTCGAACGCCGCGCATCATCTCGCGGACCAAAGCCCTAACAAGGTGGGGGCAAAAGAAATGACACGACAAGATGTTTTTTTGAAGGCAAAACCCCCGCGTCAGGGCGCAAGGAAAAACCGTCGAAAAATACCACTTTATTTTTAGTATGCGACTGCCTGAAGGGCTAGACTTTGACGAGTGGTCTTTAACCAACTCGCGGACCCAGCTGATCCAGGGAGTGGGGGGGGCTCCGGGAGCCATGATGGTGGGAGGGGGCATGGGGATGCCAAACGGTGAACGCTGCAAGAGCGTTGCTGGGGAGCGCTGGGCGCGCCCGCGCGCCGTGCGGCCTGACCCCGAGGCCGGGCGGCAGGCGGCAGTTAGCGCTCTCCGTACGGGGGGTGCGACGTTGTCCGGGGCCGCCGTAGGCTGGCGCGGGACTCCGTCGCAGAGCTTCTTCGCCGCAGCAAAAGAGCGGTAGTGTGGCGGATGATGATTCGATGCGAGGCTGCTGTACGGTTGCACGACGAGGCGAGGCGGCTTCGCAGGTCCACGGCGGCGTGACCGGGAGTCAACCCAAGCGAAGGGAGTGTTGTCCGTCAGCCTAGCGGGGCCGGTAACTCTAGAGGGCGAGTAGGCCGGCGCGGCCTGGCCGTCAAACGCGACTCGACCCAAGCAGGGGACCCATCAGTCAGGCGGGCAACGCGGAGGGCTCGGCCATCCCCAGCGACGAGGCGGGGCCGGGCAGCAGCGGTGGTGCCATGTTGGCAGTGGTGGTGATGTTGATGGTGGTGTGACTGCGGTGTGCAGCAGGCCGGAGGGTCTGCGGTGGTCATCGGCGGCGGCTGGGCGCTCTACCGGAGGCCGGGAGATTGCTCCACGGCGGCAGGTGCGGCAGGTAGGTCTGCCAGGTGCTGGGTGAGCTCAGGCAGGGTGCCTGAGGGCGACGGTGCGTGGCTGCGGCATGGGACGCAGACCAGGAGGCAGCGCTGTGTGCGCTGCGGTGAGTCCGGGCACTTTACGGCTGGACGGAGCGGGATCCGGGACGCGCGGCAGGTCTCGGCCGGACATTGGGGTGGGAAGGTATTACTACCCCCCTACGAGAATGCCGACGGGGGCCCGGCGCGAACGGTGTCCTCTCCGTCACGTCGAGGCGACGATGACGGCGGTGTGACACCAGGCAGGAACGCTTGGTGGGGCTGGCCTCCCGTGACCAAAACGCTACAGGTGCAGCGGGGCGGGCGGGCAGTTCTTCTCCCCGGCAAGGCGACAATCCACCTCAGTTCAAATGAACCGAGCACGGATTGCCGGACGCCATCAGGAGACACTGGAACTGCTCCAAAGGTGGTCGGCACGGATGCGACACGGACGAAAACGCGGCGCAATCGGGCAGCGTAACGACGTGCGCGCGCGAAGGCCAGGACGATCCCGAATATCAAAATCGCATCGTGTATTTCTCACACCGAGAACTCCCGAACAGAGCTTCGGGCGGGAAACCACGGCCAGGGGAAATATATCCCCTCTACGTGGGGTAAATTAAAATGGGTGGCGCGCCCAGCACGAGTGGTGGATGTTTTAAGGATTCAGACCCCCGCGACAGAACGCGGGGGAAAACCACGATATCGAGTTGAGCTTATAGGGAAGACCTTAAGGAGCAGCTCGCACGCGGGCGGCTGTGACCTGCGACAGCTACTCAATCCGGCTGTCCCCGGGGGTCGAGGAACGTGTTTGGGTCCACTCCCCCACGTGCACGGGAATTTCACATGCCACGGACACAATCGACCGCGGGGAAAAAATGGGGCAAAATATTTAATTAATAAAATGGGAAAAGCTTCCGACCCGGTCAGAACGGGTGGAAGCACTCGCCTCGGGGCTGCAGCTGGGGCAATAGGGCTGCCCCGTGCCAGACCCCGGGCGGGAGTAGATAAAGGCTGCTCCGACGTAGGGGTGTCGAAGCAGCGGTAGAGATAAGCAAAAAGAGGGGGAATGGGGACAACGACGATGCTGTCCATGCTCCTCCTCTTCATGGGTTGGTGGGCGGAGATGGGGCTTCGCTGGGGTCCATTGGGACGGCGTCACGAGGCAGGCGGTGGCGGTCAGGCGGGCGTGCATGCCATGGGGCCAGGTCGGCCAGCTCGGTGAGGCGCGAGGTATCCGCTCGCGCGAAGAGGTTGGTGGAGAGCTGCGCTACGAATGCCTCAACGCTTTCTACGCGCAGATCTCTTGCGATGGTCTCGTTCCTCACGTACCAGGGGGCGCCGATAATGCGGCGCAGCTTGCGGTTCTGGGCCCTCTGCATCGTCTTTTTCAGGGACGCAGAGAGCAGGTGGAATCACGCGGGCGCTGCGTACGTGAGTCGACTGCGAATATACGTCTTGTAGAGTGCAAGACGCATATTAAGCGGGATCTGCGGAGACGAGAAGGCCGGGGTCAGCTGGGCTATCGCTGACCTGGCGCTCGAGACCGCTGCCTTGCATTGCGCGTTCATGGTGAGTCGGCGGTCAATTATGACCCCTAGCTATTTGGCCGTCCTCCCCCACGGGATTTCGGCTGCACCTATTTTTAGGGGAGCTGGCAAACTGCGCCTCCTATTGATGGCGAGCGCCTGGGACTTAGCTGCGTTGACTGACAGCCTCCACTTGCTCAGCCATTCTGGTAGGAGATCGAGTGTCCTCTGCAGCTTCACTGCTGCGTGGTTCGGGGACAGGGACGTCGCGATGAACGCGGTGTCGTCCGCATAGAGCGCCGCCATGGTGCCGGGGTCCTGCGGCACGTCGCTGGCGTACAGGTTGTACAGCGCTGGGGACAAAACGCTGTGGGACGCCAGCTGCCATCGGACGCTCCGAGAAGAGGGCCCCTACCACACGGACTTTGAAGGTCCGGTGGGAAAGAAACGAAGCTACTAGCCTTACCAGAAAAGGTGGGACGTGGGCGCGGATGAGCTTGAAGATTAGGCCTTCGTGCCAGACACTGTCGAACGCCTTCTCCATATCGAGGAAAACTGCGACTGAAGACTCTTTCTTGTTGGCCGCAACGGTGAGATAGTTATTGACACGAACCAGCTGGAGAGTGGTGCTCAGTTGTGATCTGAAACCAAACTGCTCCTCACGAGGAGGGAGGTATGGGGAAAGGTTTTGAAGGAGAAGGGTCTCGAAGGACTTAGAGAGGGTGGACAGGAGAGTAATGGGCCGGTAGCCCGCGGCCTGACGAAGATCCTTGTGGGGCTTCGGGATCGTGATGATCAGCCCCTGCTTCCATATTGTGGGGAAGTGACCGGTACGTACAATACCGTTAAAAAGACGGGTCAGGGCAGCCACGGTCCGGAACGGCAGGTGGCGAAGGGCTGCGTTTGGTATTCCGTCAGCGCCGGGGGCCTTCTTAATTTTAAGGTGCGAGAGAAGTTTTTTCACTTCTCTCGGGGAGAAGGAAAAGTCTGGTGAGTCAGACTGGGAGAGAAGGAATACCTACGGGGCGTTCGGAGTCGTCTCGTGCAGCTGTGAGGTAAAAATGTCCCAGTCGTGTACCGGACGACAGGGGAGGGGGGGGGGGGCGCTCGCGGGGATAGAGCGTACGATGGCTAGAACCGGCAGGTGGTCTGAACCGTGGGCCACGTCGAGGACTTCCTGGAGGAAATCTCCTGGCAAGTTGTGGGTGATTGCCACGTCCAGTACGTCTGGGGAGTGAAGGGGGTTCTCAGGGTAGTGTGTGGGGGAGTAAGTGCCCACCACTGAGTAACCGGTCCTTTCAGCGTCCTGGAAGAGACGGGTGCCATCCGCATTGGAGGTTCTTGAGCCCCAACCTGGGTGTTTACAATTCAGGTCTCCGGCGATCACAGTCGGCTCTTCTGATAGGAGCCTGTGGACGTCGGAGATGACTAAATGAGAACTCGGGGGCTTGTAGGCAGCATAAATGTGCGTGCGGGTTAAACGAGTGAGAGTTCTACGCCGTGTGCGTAGAAAGAAGAGATGGGGGGGCTGGGAGGAGCTGGTGTAGGAGCCGCCTTCTGACCAAGACGGCGAGGCCTCTGCACGTACGCTCACCTCCCAGGAAATCCTGACGGTATACAATGTATCCGGGGGCACTGAAACGGTCCGGAGGGGACAGGAGGGTCCCGGACAGCAAGGCTACATCCACTTCATATTCATGAAGTAGATGTCGGATGGAAACCGCCTTGCCGCGGACCCCCCCCCCGTTCCAGTGAAGAACCTTTAAACTTGTTGGGGCGTCTGGATCCATTGAGAGGCCAGTTCAGAAAGGAGAGTGGCCCCTTGAGGGAAGGCCTGTACGAGGGTGGCAAATGTGTTTGCCCCCGCCATAATTTTTTGTTAAGTGTCGATGGCGAGGGCGAGAAGGTTTTTAATAATCTCCATGGCGGAGCGCGGTTGGTCCCTTTGTACGCGCACCCTACGTTGAGAGGTCGAGCGCGGGGGGGCGGCGGTAGAGGGGGGGGGGCTGCAATGGCAGGGGGGCTGTAATAGCGGGGGGGCAGCAGGCGCTGCGACGGTGGTGGTCGATACTGGAGTAGCTTGGTTACACGGCTCTCGAGGGGGGCGTGGTGTAGGTGGGGGGGGGGCTCAAAAAGAAGGGGGGGGGGGGGTAAGAGCGCAGTGTCAGCCTGAGGAGTGGGGGGCGCAGAAAATTCGGAGTCGGTGACGGCCGCTGAGGTGGTGCCTGACACCGGCGCACGGGTTTTCTTTTTGTTCTTCTTCTTCTTCTTCCTCCTAGCGGCCTCGTCCCCACTGGTAGTGGGTGGGGGGGCACGCCGGGGGGTGGGGTCGTTAGCCTCCGCCATGAGTGAAGAAGCTGTAGGTGGGGGAGGGGGTACCTCCGTGTCTGGTCTCGCGGGGCCGCGGTTAACGCGCGGGGCCGCGTTGCGGGGCCGGCACGGAGGTTCCTTGCTTCCCGCAAGAACGCCAGGCACCTTCTATTGCTGGCCACGTGGGCCCCTTTGCAATTAATGCAGTAGGGGGGTTCTTCGAGCGGGCGCGGGCAATCGGCGGCGGCGTCTCGCCGCCGCACCTGACACACGCGAGCTTTCGGTGGCAGTTCCAGCTAGAATGCCGGAACTGCTGGCATCGGTGGCATTGGGAAGGGCCGTCCTTGCCCTTCCAGGCCTCTATTTTGATTCCCGGTATTTGTAGGAACACCGAGATCTTGTAGATGGACGGGATTAGCCCTGGGGTACGCTTCAGGAGGGCAAAGTGCATCCGGGTCGGTCCTTCCAGCCGGTGATCCGGGAGACATGCTCGGCCTCGAAGCCGAGCGTCGCCAATTCCTCCTTGATTTCGGCGGGTTGCGTGTCGAACGGTAGGCCGTATATACCTACCTTCAATCCCCTCTCCTGGGGGAGGGCATAAGAATGCCAATTTATTTTGGCAGTGGGGGACTTACTCAGGTCCGAGAGGTACTTTTGAATCGTACGGTATTCCCCTTCACTCTTGGGAAGGAATTTTACACCGTACCCGTACGGTCTGGCGTTCAGTGGGTGCCCTAGTGTGGCACTGAGGGCTCGAAAGTGCGTGGTCCACTCCTCGAGCCTCTCCACCACTATGGGCGTGCAACGAGGGGTTGGAGTCGGCGGTGGTGAAATAACCGGCGGGGCCAGGGAGGCATCCATGGGTGAACTGGGCCTCGATGTATGGCCCGGGGTGGGCTCCTGGGAGGTCGCGGCGGCGTAGGATGCAGCGAGGTCGCTGCGTTTCGCCGGCGGGGACACACTCGTTGAAGCTTCGGGTTCGCGCGGCCGCTTAGGGGCCAGCGCGGGTGGTGCGGGGGCAGGGGGGCATGTCGTACGGCATGGCAGTCGTAGCAGCCTGCTGTCTCGCCGATACGGTCGGGTAAGAGCGAGAGGGCGATATCGGCGCGTCGACGATTGCCTGTCTCGGCAATACAGACGCGTGAGAGCAGGATGGCACCTGCGGGGGTGAGGCCGGAGCAGCGGTATGCTGAATACGCGGCACATTTACAGTAGGGGGGCGGGGGGTACCTGTCGGTGGGGCGACGGCGGTGTCCTGCTGTGGGAGTGGTGGGGCTGCACCTGGAGCGGCAGGGCGGGCCGGGGTCCCGGGCTCGCGGGGGCTCGCCACCGGAACACATTCAGGCGGGGGGGTAACAATACTCTCCCGCGGGAATGCCGGCGACGGACCGGCGCGAGTGGTATCCGGTTCGGACCTGCTAGGCACGGCAGACGTCTTCTTCACGTATCCCTTGCGGTCCCTAGACTGCTGCGAGCTCGATCGGGTCGAACCACGCGCTGCGCGCTGGTCCAGAGGATGCACGGGACGGATGAAGGCGGGGGTCGCGGCTGGATGGCCGCGATTCGGGGTGGTCGGACATATCGCGGTATGTCACAAACACATAAATGTCAAACACTTAACACTTAAGGAGTCATTTTTCTCGGGACGATCACAGTACACGGTTAACACTAAGACGCGTGACGAGCGGAAAACACAACACGGCACACGGGCTTAGGGAAGCTGGCTCTCCGCGACCCCAACGTCGGGACGGATCCCAACGGGAGGCCAGAGACAGTGCAATTCCCCAGCAATGCAAAGAATCCACGGCCGATTCTAACGAATCGAACGTGAATCAGTGAACGCTGAACGGGATTTTCAAGCTGAACTCAGAGGGGGTCGGCACGGGCACGGGGCACAGGGACACGCACACTCCGAGAGCCAGGACGATCCCGAATATCAAAACCTTCGTGTGATCTCTACACAACTTCCCTTTCTTGGGTTGTTGGTATTCGGTTTCGGGGCTACGCCCCCTCACCGAGGGATACTCCTCGCCTCACAGCTGTGAGGCCGTAATTGGGGTGAGCATAAAGCTCCTGGGTGGGCGCGTTGTCCTCTGGGGCAAGCTGCTCTCAATCCTGCTCTGCTTTCCCTGTACCACTCTGGAGGTCCACCCCGCCAGGTGAGATCCCCGGTAACCCCGGGGAAGGCCTAGCGGAGGCTGCCAGCGACAGGAGTGGTGAGCTCAGGTAGGCAGGCAGGAGAGTCCGGCTTGCAGGTTGGGTGGCTGGTCGAAGGCTTGCTCTTCGAGGCTGTGTCGTGGTATTTAATCAGATTAAAACAAAATATTCATAAAAAATTCAATTGGATTAATAAATTATTATTTGGATTAGACATAATTAGATTAGTAATAAATAATTAAATAATAAAATAAAAATAATTATAATTAAATGGGTTATTCGCCCGGCGGGCACTAATCAAAATAATTAGTGACACGACCGACCGAATAATTGGGGATTATAATTGGGGTAAGGGGCGATACTAGCTGGACCAGCGGTCCTACAATCATCGTCCTACACCTACCATAAATATATTACAATTAAAATTAAATTAAATTAAATTGTATAATTGTAATTTAGGATTATTATTAAAATTTGAAATTGGGAATATTAAAATTAGATGCTACGATTCTCGGCCCTACCGGCGAAGTACCTATACACAGAATACCTGCGGGACACGAGCAACCGGGATGGGGAATTAAAATTGAAATTAAAATTGGAGATTAAATTAAATAAATTAAATTATATTAAATTAAATGAATTAAAATTGGCTTTTATGTAAGGGGATGGGGATGGGGAAGGGGTGAGTTCCACTAGTGGACCGAGTGGCCCGAAAAGCGCGCGACCTCTACCTATCAACCTATCTACCCTTACAACATAAAACGATTAATTAGGATAAAAGATATAAATAGAATTAATAATTTTGGGGTGCCAGTTTAGCTCTGGCTGGCTGGTTTTACGTAACCCCTGGGGTAAGGCCTTTTGTCTGGCGGGCGGGCGTGCCAGGGGGCTAGGTCCTGAAGGGACTCTAACCTGGATTTGTCCGCTCTGCTGAACAAGTTGGTGGCCAGTCTGCTGGCGAAGTCCTCTATATTCTCTATTTTTAGGTCACGGGCTATGACGTCGTTACGGACGTATCTTGGGGCCCCGGCTGCGAGTCGGGTTGCCTTGTTTTGGACTCGCTGAATTAGGAGTCTCTGGTGTGGGGACGTGATCTGGTACCAGGCCGGGGCCGCATATGTGAGCCGTGACCTGACATAGGTTTTATATAGAGAAACTTTAGTGGGAATGGGCAGAGCGGGGGAGACCATGAGTGGCCTAAGTTTGGCCATGGCGACGTTCGCCGACGCTATGGCGCTTTTTACGTGCGATGCCATCTTGAGTTGGCCGTCGAGCGTAACCCCTAAATATTTGGCCTGACGGGACCATTCTATTTCGGTCCCGTTTAGTGTCAGTTTGGGTGGACACTGTGTGCCCCTTTGGCTGGGGAAGATTATGGCCTGTGTTTTGGCCGGGTTGGCCGACAGGCGCCACTTTTGCAGCCACTCTGGTAACAGGTCCAGTGAGCGTTGCACCTTGAGGGCTGCGTGGGGCCGGTTGAGAGAAGTGGCCATGTACGCAGTGTCATCGGCGTACAGGGCCACGGTCGTGTGGCTGTGGCATGGTATGTCCCCGGCGTATGAGTTGTACAGACTCGGGGACAAACAGCTGCCCTGGGGGACTCCGGCTCGGATTGGGCGGGCCTCGGATAGAGCGTCCTCCACTCGGACCGAAAATGTACGGTTCTCGAGGAAGGACGCAATGACCTTCACAAAATGGGGGGGGATCTCTTGGTCGAGGAGCTTGGAGATGAGGCCCTCGTGCCAGACACGGTCGAAGGCCTTCTCCATATCCAAGAAGACAGCACACGACGCCTCCTTTTTGTTAAGGGAGGTCGTGACGTTTTTTGCTGTGGTTTCAGTGGTGCACACGACTTTTTTGACGACGAATTATAGTCCTTCCTGGGTTTGGGGATCATAATGACCGTCCCAACCTTCCATATGTTAGGGAAGTGTCCGGAGCGGATTATGCCATTGAAAAGGCGGGTGACAGCTGCTACAGAGCGGTGTGGCAGGTGGCGCAAGTGGGCGTTTGTGAAGGCGTCCACTCTGGGGGCCTTTTTAATGGGGAGGTGAGTCAACACCCGTTTGACAGCTGACGGTGTGATGGCAGCTGGGGCCGTGGCTGGGAGAGCTCTCTCTTTAAACTGCCTCACTCGGTCCTCGACCTCACGGATGTGGTCGGTGGCGGAGGAGGCGAAGGGGACAAATTGCTGCTCCAAGTGTCGGGCAAAAATGTCTGCACGGTCCTGGGCGCGGTAACGTAGGTTACCGTCCTCATGCAGTAGGGGCCTTACGGGTGTGGGGGCGTTTTGGAGGCTCCTGCACAGTCTGTACAGGGAGGGCCAGTCGTCCGCTGCCTCATCAATCAGTCGGTTCCATCTCTCCGTGTTGATGAGAGCGAGTTCCGATTTAACCCTCTCCGCAAGAGAATTAAGCTCCGTCTTAACTCTGGGGCATCGAGTCCGCTGCCAGAGCTTCCTCATGTTACATAATGCTATTATGTATTTAAAACAACTAGATGTCAAAGATGACATTGACGTTGATGCCTAAGATAGGTTTTAATATTAGTCCCCTAGGGAGCCCCCCTAGAGGTGAGATCTCTGTATCTACATAGTTATTTATAAGATACTGTATAATGTACTATCTACGTGTGAATAAAGCCAAAAACGATTAACTAGAAGTGTTTATTATTAGACGTCTAATTGGATCCTAATAAGAATGACATATGCTCGGAGGCACTGAAACATGGTGTCAGAAGAAAAAGAAGAAAATTGTTAGTATAATGGAACGCAACCTAGTATCTAATTCTTTTTTTTCTGTATCTGTCATCTGTCACTTCTGCATCCGATCTGTCAGGTTGTTGCCGCGTAAAAATTAGTCTCGAAATAAAAGTAATTTTTATATAATTAAAACTGTTAATTATTTCTATACCACGACCACGAAATATTCCTTTATGGTAGCAGAGCGTGGTTCGTAGTTGTTGCTAAGTGGTACAGTGGAAATTAGAAGAAAACTGAAGAAACTTCAATCCGTAAAATTGTCGTTGCAATTTTTTAATTTGAAGGCGTGGTGGAAAAGTTTTCAGACTAATTACAAGTTGAACATTTCCGTTGAAATCTTATATGATGTGTTCAAAAATGTTCAATTTGGAAAAATTAATCGGAAGAGAAAACTATGCAACGTGGAAATTTAGTATGAAAACATACTTAGAGCACGAAGACTTATGGTGCTGCGTTGAACGTCCTGATGATAAACCTGTCGATGCAAGTAAGGACGTAAAGGCGAAGTCGAAGTTGATATTGTTATTGGACCCTCAGAATTATGTCCATGTTCAGGAATGTACAACTGCAAAACAAGTTTGGGACAATTTACAAAGGGCTTTTGATGACAACGGATTAACAAGGAGAGTGGGTCTCCTTAAAGATTTGATTAACACCACATTATATTCCAGCAATACTGTCGAAGAGTATGTAAGTAAAATAATGAGCACTGCTCATAAGCTCCGTAACATTGGCTTCGAAGTAAATGATGAGTGGCTAGGCACTCTGATGTTGGCCGGCTTGCCTGAGGAATATAAACCCATGATCATGGGACTTGAAAGTTCAGGTATTAAAATTAGTGCTGACTCTGTTAAATCTAAACTGATTCAAGAAGTTAATACTTCTAAGTCAACTGCTTTTTATACAAATTCTAAGAAACAACATGGTAATATTCAGCAAGTGAAATCTAAGGGACCCAGATGTTACAACTGCAACAAAATTGGGCATTTTGCAAAGCAGTGTAAGCTTCCTAAAAGGAAAGTAGAGAGCTCCAGTTATGTAGCAGCTTTCTCAGCCACTCTGAAGGAAAATGTTAGTGAACCATGGTTTATAGACTCCGGTGCATCTATGCATATGACCAGCAGAATGGATTTAATGTATAATCTGAGAGAGCCACCAGTGAAAAGCATTACAGTTGCTAACAGAGAACCACTAGCAGTACAGGGAGTGAGCTGTGTGGATATTCACATAAGTCAAGAAAATAAAATACAAGTCAAAGATGTTTTGTTTGTTCCGGGGTTGGCTGCAAATCTTCTATCAGTTAGCACTATTGTAAAGAATGGGCACAAGGTAACATTTAATAAAAAGGGATGTGTAATACAAAATGGAATGGGTGATATGGTGTGCACTGCGACATTAATTTTTTTTCGGGTAGGTGTGTAAAAAAGTCGAGTTGTGTTTTATTAAGCTCTTTATTTAAATTTTATAAATAATCGCATTTAAAAGTTTTAAGACACTATAATGCACTAAAAATAATAGTCTTTACCTACCAGTATATTAATTTTCCTGAAATTGTATCACTTTATTCAAAACAATCTGTTTTACACTTCACCACTCTAACAAAACATCAATATTCCTGTTGTCACTATGGAGTCAATTAAGCAGTCCATTGAAGAGATGACGCAGATGTTCAACACTCGGATGGCATCCTTTCAGCAAGATCTACAGTCTGCCGGTACATCTGAGCACAGCGAAAGTCCTTCAGCTAAGCTTAGCCGTGAGTTTAACACCTTTAAGACTTTTGTGATAAATGCATTAAAATCGCTCCAGACTCAAGTGCAAATGCTGTCAGACATTAATGATCAGATGGAAATGAGAAGCCGCAGGAAAACTCTCTTGTTCCATGGTGTTCCCGAAACCAAAAACGACCTCCATACTGTGGTGTCTGATCTCATGAGTTCCCAACTACATTTATCTGGTGTGGATTCATCTATTAAATATTGTAATAGACTTGGCAGTCAAAGCAAGGACCTATTCTTGTCAAATTCTACGACATGGCTTTTCGGTCAAAAGTTTGGAGTGCCAAGACCAAGTTAAAAGAGACTGGTATTACTATGTCTGAATTCTTGACAAGAAAGCGACACTCTGTATTTTTGGCTGCTCGACAGCACTTTGGTGTGAGTAAGTGCTGGACAAGCAACGGCACTATTCTTGTGATTGGTCCAGATGGCTCTAGACACCGCGTACATAGCATGGGGGACCTTGATGCCATGAAGTGCCCAACCACATCACCAGGATTTAGTCAGTCAGTGGCAACAAATTCAAAGACTGAGATAAATGCAGGACGAGCAGCTTCATCTAGAACAAAAAGGAATATTAAAGCTAAGTAGTTTTTTACATAAAGCAGCTGATTTTAGCTTAAAATTCGCATGGTATTGCTTACCTTCAGTCCCTATTTATGTGGATATTAAGCTTGTTCTCTTTTTATTAGATTTTTACTGTATGTATTATTCCTCTTCTTTCTTTGTAATCGTATTGTTTGTATTTATATTGCTTATTAACTGTACCTACTTTATAAAAAGTTTATTTTATGTCATTGCAGTGTTCAACTGCAGTTTCTGTGTGCTTCACATTTAACACTATGTATTATAATAGTTTGTAACACAGTAAATATTAGTTAATAGTATTATTGAAGGTAATGCAATTACTTTTTAATGTTTTATTATTTTTTGTAGCTATTTGAAAATTTTCCTTCACGGGACTTGACGGATACTGTCACTCTGACATTGTGTCAGTTGTCAACTTCTTGTCAAGGGTATAGCTGAATTCTTGCTTTTTGCTTTTATTTTCATGTATTAAATATTGAATTATTATTTTGATCTCTCTGGTTTGGTAATTAAGGCTATTAATGATTTGTAATTTGTAGTTAGTTTCATTTTATTACTTTACTTTAATTGTAGAATTAAAGTATTTTGTTGTAAGTACATAATATATATTAAATATATTTTATAATTATTTTATTTATAAATTATAATATATTTATTGTGTTATATTTGTAATAATTTTGTAGTATTATATTGATTTAGTTTAATTACATTATGAATACTAGTGTTGACTCATATTCCGATAGTTTTCTCTCCATCTCATCGAACAACAGCAATGACAGTTTTCATAGCGCCACGTTCTTACCTCTCAGGGATACTATAACTTCCAATTTTTCCTCTGTTAGTAATTGTTTTAAGGCAGTTCATATTAATGCGCAAAGTATACCTGCTCACTACCCTGACTTACTCACTTCCTTTGATAGGGTCAATATCGATGCAATTTTAGTTTCAGAGTCGTGGCTTAAACCATGTTTACCATCAACTTGCTACGGTCTACCTGGTTATAAATTAATACGTAATGATCGTACCAGTAGGAGTGGTGGCGGTGTCGCAATTTATTTACGCGCCGATTTACCCTACACTATAATAAGTTTGTCAACGCAGCCCTCACCATCGGATACGCTGGAATTTTTAATCATTGAAGTCCAGGTAAGTCGCTACAACAAACTATTACTCGGTGTTTATTATTGCCCGTCAATGCATGATGATTATTTCCAATCATTTGAAAATACGTTAGAATTATTTTCGCCCAATTACAATCACATTATTCTGATGGGCGATTTCAACACTTGTTTACTTAAGGGAGATAGACGTTCAAGTAAACTTACTTCTATTTTAGACGCTTTTGATTTGAAGCTACTACCACTTAAGCCAACCCACTTTTTTCCTGGCTGTCGACCCTCTCTGCTTGACCTTATAATAGTTTCTTCCCTTAATCTTGTTAAGAAGCATGGGCAGTCTTCGGCAGAAATTTTTTCTTACCATGACGTTATTTATGTTGCCTATAACGTTCGTCCACCCAAAGCGAAAGTCAAAACTCTTCTCCAAAGAAATTTTAATTCAATGAATGTTGAGAACCTAAGGGTGGATGCACGTGACACAGATTGGTCGGGACTAATCGCAGCAGATTGTGTAAATGATAAGGTCAAGTTATTTAATGCTACTATTGTTTCGCTTTATGATAAGCATGCTCCTGTTAAGCCTGTCAAAATTAAACATCTCCCTGCTCCCTGGCTAACGGATGAAATTAAAGCTTTGATTAATGCCAAACATGCGGCTAAAGCTAAATATAAGAAACAAATGACCGAAGAATATCGTAATAGGTATGTCAGAATACGCAATCGCTGCAACATGATGTGTCGTGATGCACAGCGGCGACACATCCACAAATCTATTGAGAATGGTGATCCTGCAAAGACGTGGAAATTTCTAAAAACCCTCGGAGTAGGGCACACAGTATCACGTGATTGCATCAACATCGATATTGACCTACTAAATAATTATTTCACTCCCTCTTCTACTCTAGATCCTAATATTAAATTGCGCACATTACAAAACATATCCTTGTTTCCTATCCCTAACTTAGAACCGTTCTTTACTGTCCCTGTTACTGGAATTGAGGTCAAACGACACATTATGTCTGTAACATCGAACGTAGTTGGTGATGATGGCATCAGTCGTAAAATGATCACTCCTATAGTAGATATTATTTTACCTGTCCTTTTACACATTTATAACTCCTGTTTAGAATCCTGTACATTTCCTGATGCCTGGAAGGCAGCTTATATAACTCCTTTACCTAAATCCTCTCATCCTAAAACTCCATCAGACTTTCGTCCTATATCTATCCTTCCTTTTTTATCCAAAGTGCTCGAGAGGATTATTCATCATCAGCTTGCTAATTATGTTGCGCGTAATAATTTACTGAGTCCCTTTCAGTCAGGCTTTCGAACTGGTCACAGTACGACGACAGCATTGGTAAAAGTTGCTGATGATATACGGTCGGGCATGGACAAGAAGAAGCTTACTATTCTCACATTGCTGGATTTTAGTAACGCTTTTAACTCCATCGACCATGATATCCTTTTGAGCCGGCTTGAGTCCTGTAACATTTCCCAATCTGCAATCGGTTTGTTTCGTAGCTACCTTATGGGACGGCGGCAAAGAGTCAAATTGTCTGATTCCTTTTCTAACTGGTCTAATACTTCTGCCGGCGTTCCACAGGGAGGAGTACTATCACCTCTTTTGTTCTCTCTTTTCATAAATACAATTATATTGTCCATTTCTTCATCTTATCACTTGTATGCGGATGACCTGCAGATTTATACCCAGTCAGCATTGGACGGTCTCCATTCCGCTATTAGTTTTATCAATGATGATTTGTCAATAGTTTGTGAATGGAGTACGAACCATGGGCTTCTGTTAAACCCAGTTAAAACACAAGTAATTATAATTGGCAGCCCTGGTTTGGTGTCCAGGGTTGATCTAAATTTCTTGCCCTCTGTCCTTGTCAATGGTATTACGGTCCCTTTTAGCAGAGTTGTTAAAAATCTAGGTGTACATTTTGATGAACATTTGTCTTGGAAGCCACATGTAAAGGAAATCAGCAGGAAGGTGTTTTCAACCTGGCACTCCCTGAAGCGACTCAAATATGTTCTTCCTATACACACAAAAGTAGCCTTGTCGTTCGTCGTTAGTCGTTTCAGCCTTTAATTTTGTCCACTGCTGGACATAGGCCTCCAATACATTATCATTTGGAGGAAGTTTAGCCTACTGGTACCACGCTGGCTAGACGGGTTGGTACAGGGTTTTGTTTCGAGTTTTCCTTCTCTCACACTAGCTGTTGATGTGTGTGTGTTTCCTTTTAGTCGCCTCTTACGACTCCCCTAGGATAGTATCGGGGGTGGTGATAATTGTATTCTAATGCCGTCACCTCACGGCAGTAGCCTTGGCAGAAACATTATTTCTTTCCCTGTTAGATTATGCTGACACCTGTTTTACCAATCTGACTGAGGATCAACTTGATAAGCTTGAGCGCCTCCAAAACCTTTCGCTGAGATTCATTTTTGGCTTGCGCAAATTTGATCACATTTCCGAATATCGTCGCAAGCTCCAGTGGCTGCCGATCCGTTACCGACGCGATGCTCGCGTCCTCTCCTTTCTGTATAATATTCTATTTGATTCGCATTGCCCTACATACTTAAAAAACGACTTTGAACTTCGCCAGTCTGATCGACAAGAGCTCCGATCCTTTTCTAATCTTCTCCTCAATATCCCAAACCATCACACTAAATATTTTAATTCCTCTTACACTGTAAAATCCATCCTGCTTTGGAATTCTTTACCTGCCCAAATTAGGCAGGCTGAAAACCTAAAACACTTTAAGACGCTGCTAAAAAACCATTACCTCGATTTATGTGTCAATCCGTGTTAATTAATTGCTTAAAATAATTGATACCTATATTTTACAGTATACCGTATCATACCATATTACAGTAAGTACGTATTATTATTATAGAACTAATAAAAATTACATATTTTATTATTTTTATTGTTGTTTAATATTTTTACATATACACACATATTTATATATACAGGGTGTAAAAAGAGCAGTCACTATAACTTCGTGGGGTAATAACCAGGCAAGAGATATATCTATTGGTACTAGTCATTTGCTTTTAACAAACTGTTTTAAAAATTTAAAAAAGTTCAATAGGCAATGTACAACGTGCACAACACAGCGATCAGCTGATTACGCTTAGAGGTTAATAGCACGCGTAAGACGTTCATTACGTACAAGGGCAAAAATTATAAAATTTAATAATTTAATGCAGAACGTTGATTCCAAACAGTTCAGCCATACGACTAAAATAATAAATTGCAAAAAAAAAATTTCGAAAAAAAATCATTTCTAGAATCAGTCAAAGTCCTATAATCCTATCCCAAAGTTATAGTCACTGCTCTTTTTACACCCTGTATACGTATATATAATATATTATATTAAGTATCTAAGTATATATTTATTAATTATATACATATACATACCTCTTATATTTATTATTATGAATATTATATATTATGATAATATATTATATTATATAAAGTATATTATATACTTTTACACACAACCTATCTTTCAGTCTATGTTTCTTTCCTATGTCAAAAACCAAAGGGTTGCCTGGAAGAAATTGCTTTAAAGTAATAAGGCCGCCCTTGTGTGCATGTCTGATTTTATGATTTTTTTTGTATAGTTATATGTTACTCTGTAAAGATTTTGTACACAATATATTCTCTTCAATACAAGCTAAATACATATGAACAGAATAATATGAGAAATGATATCGAAATTATTGGAATACGCGAAGAACATAATGAAAATCTGTTCTACTATGTTGACTGCAAAAAAAATCGGTATAGACCTACCTGAATCTGACATAGGAGAAGTCTATCGAACTGGCCCTCGTAATACCAACCCGGGAAAACCTAGGCCCATTGTCTTAAGACTCATTCGCCGTACGATGCGCAACACCTTTCTTAAAGCCGCTAAAGAAAGACGACCGTTCTCTTCTGACGACGCCCATAAAGGAACAATTACCAAAACTTATATTAATGAACGTCTAACTAACGCAAATAGAATATTGTTTCGCGAAACACGCACACGTGTGCGAATGCATGGGTTTCGTTTTTGTTGGGTTCGGAATGGTACCATCTTTATTCGAAAAGCCGAGAACTATCCAGCTATCCCAATTCGGACACAATCTGACTTGGATGAGAAAATTGGATGTCAACAACGGGAAAGCCCTCTTAATGTGGATAATTAAATTAACTCATTACTTAGTTATTTATATAAATGATATCATTGTAAACCAGCCGGTACCACAATTAACACCTTTTAGATCTTTATTGTATTTATTTTTTAATATTGTGAATATTTTACATAGACTTTATTTTAGTTCTTCTCAATCTCAATTACTCAAACAATTCATAAATTATTTTTTAAATGTATTTTCGGAGTCTGATTTATCATTATCTCACATATCACTCTCTTCTGTTATTTATTTTATCCCATTCACCAACATCAGTTACTCACAACACATATCCATTGGAAGGATACAGTTTCAATCGTCCTCTGACTGCATTATAATAGTTAATTCATGCTATATTTACAACAAAATCGTGACATCTGTTTTTTACCATTTTAATTTCTTTTTATTATTTGTCACATTTTTCTTAACTTTAAATAATTTTATATTCTGCGATGGCTAATTATATGAGTGATGAATTTGATAACAATAATGGCATAGAGTGTCACGAAGTAGATATTGCTGAAAACTGTTCAAAATTTTTGACTACTAAACACAATCTTAAGGTACTAACGCTTAACATCCGCAGTATACAACGCAATTTTGATGCATTTTGCATTGCACTTAAACGACTTAACATAAACCTTGACGTCATTATTCTTACAGAGTGTTGGTTGTTTGCTGATGCAGTAATCGGCCAAATACCTGGTTACACCGCTTACCATACAATTAACAACCTTAATCAATGTGGAGGGGTGGTAACATATGTTAGAGATTGCTGGAACCCATCTGTTTCCGAACCCCCTATTCGGGATGCTGAATCACTTCTAATAAAGCTCTCCAAAGATATAGTCTTGGTCGCTATATATCGATCGCCATCATGCAAACAATTAGACGATTTTCTGGCTACCCTAGACCAAATTCTCCATTCAATCAGCAATTACTCAACAATTGTAGTAACGGGTGACATAAACATAAATATACTATCGTCTTCTAATCACTACATATCTGAATATTTATGTCTTATGTCCGAACATGGGCTAAAACAAATAATTTCCAAACCCACTCGTGCGGATTCATGCTTAGATCACATTTTTCTAAAATCAAAATACCTGAATGCTACAGGCGTGGTATGTGATATTGATATTACTGATCACCGAATAGTAATGATGGGTTACAACTTACAACCACCGACTTGTAAAAAAAATAATCCACGTCTAGTAAATAATATCGATTTTACCGCGTTAAAAGAAGAACTTAAAAAAACGGACTGGTCACAAGTGATGACAGAATTAAATGTAAATTGTGCGGTTAACGTATTTGATAATATCCTGTCAAGTCTCATAAATAAGCATACCACACAAAAGAAAATTAGCCGTTCAAAATATATATGGAAGCCCTGGATTACACCTGGACTTATAAAATGTATGAACCATAGAGACAAACTTCACCTTGACGCAAAGAAAAACCCAAATGATCATACAAAAGGACTTATTTATAAAAGATACAGAAATTTCTTTACTAACATCATGCACAGACTTAAACGCGAACATGAAAATAAGAGACTAGAACAAAACAAACATAATATAAAGAAATTGTGGACAACTATCAGGGACATCACTGAACACACAAACAACAAAAGCAATCCACTTGACCTACTAAAATTTAAAGACTCGCCCCTAGAATCAGTCAATAAATGTAATGAATACTTCACTTCAGTTGGTATAAATTTAGCTAGCAATATACTCTCTAACACGAATGAAACCATAAATAGTGTTACTGGAAAACAAAAATTAGAACACTTGTGTTGTAATTTCTTCTTACAGCCTACGGACTCTTTTGAAATTGACAGAATAATAGCAAACCTAAAAAATAACAGCTCTCCTGGACTAGATTGATTGATTCTAAAACAATAAAAGTTATAAAAAACGAAATTTTAGCACCTTTAAATTACATAATTAATCTCAGTCTTAGTACTGGAACGTTTCCTAAAACTTGGAAAGCTGCAAAAGTTATTCCAATACATAAAAGTGGATCTAAGCAAAACCCTGCTAATTACAGGCCCATATCAATGCTAGGAACATTCTCGAAAATTTTAGAAAAGATTGTTAACAAGCGTCTGACATCGTATCTGGAAGTCAACAATTTAATCTCTAACCTACAATTTGGCTTTAGGAGAGGTAGGTCGACAGAAGACGCTGTAACGCTATTAACTAAAATAGTGACTTCAAATCTAGACAATAACAAAAAAAGTATCGGTGTGTTTCTTGACCTAGCAAAAGCATTTGATACGGTAGCCACCCCAATACTACTTAAAAAATTAGAAAATATTGGTGTCAGAGGCTTGCCACTCAAGTGGTTCGAGTCTTATCTTTGTGATAGAACTCAATGTGTAAAAGTAGGGAATTATATTAGTGATCACAAAAATATCGAATATGGAGTACCACAGGGTAGTGTACTAGGTCCGACACTGTTCACTATATACATCAATGATATTCAACGTGTTGTAACCGGAACTGCTAAAGTAATCTCCTACGCAGATGACACAGTACTTATCTTCCAAAATAAATCTTGGGATATTGTCCTTAAAGAAGCTCAATTGGGTTTAACTAACATAAAACGATGGCTAGATCTTAACTTACTATCTCTAAATATCCAAAAAACGAAATACGTCTGTTTCTATAAAACTCAGGCAACAGCTCCAAAACGTCCTTTTCAACTAAGAATTCACTCGCCGACATGTAGCGCGTTGACATGTTCATGCGAGTTAATTCAAAAAGTTGATTACATTAGGTATTTAGGTGTCTTGATTGATCAGCGGCTAACATTCAAACCCCACATTGAGCTAGTAGCAAAGCGGACAAGAAAAATCATATTCTTGATGAAGTTGCTAAGAAAGTCGGCTAATAATAATGTACTCTACCTAGTCTATATGGCATTGTGTGAGTCTGTAATCTGTTACTGCCTCACTGTATGGGGTGGTGTTGGAAAGACTACTATGATACATCTTGAAAGAGCCCAAAGATCCGTGCTAAAGGTGATGTCCTGCAAACCTAGAAGGTATGCTACTGACAAACTTTATAAGGATATGTCTCTACTCAATGTAAGGCAACTTTATATACTTAAGTTAGTCTTGAAACAACATCGTATAAGTCTTCAGAGAACCGACTACTCTCACTTACTTACACGCCGAGTTTTTAAATGTCCAAAATCTACAGTGAAAACTACTTTTGCCCAACATATGCAAGAGTTTATGCTCTCTTTTGTTTACAATAAAGTGACTAAATTCTGTAATATAAAACAATGTACTGTGAAAAATGCTAAAAAAGAAGTATACAAATGGTTGTTGTGTAAAACCTATGCTGAAACTGAATCTTTCGTAAGAGTCATGTCGTAATAAACACACACACGCACACACACACACACACACACACACACACACACACACACACACACACACACACACACACACACACACACACACACACACACACACACACACACACACACACATACAAACACACACACACACACACACACACACACACACACACACACATCATAATATTTAGTGGAGTGTGGTAGAGTGATAAATTTTTATTAATTTATAGTTGTTGTAATATTTATTTAATTTATTTTATTGTAATTATAGTAATTAAGCATTATTTTATGAAAAATATTTTAAGTTTTAAATTGAATGTGTAATTTTGTTAACTAAGCGTATATTAGTAATTAAGGCCACTCATGGACTCCACGAGACAGGCCCGACCTAGTGTGGAGTCCCCTAGTAATAATTTAACACTGCTGTGATTAATTTTATGAAATAAACAATTATTTAATAAAGTATATTTGATTGATTGATTGATTAAACAACAATTTGTATGTCTTGAATATATGTACACAAGTCGCTCACTTAACATCAAGTTCAAGTTCTGTGAATTGTAGCAGTACCCATCTGTGGCATTTAAGGATGGGCCACTTGAACATACCAGATGTGAAGAAACTGCCTAATTGTGCTGAAGGTATTACTCTGACTGAGGATGAAAGTAATGTCATATGCACCCATTGTATGGAAGGTAAGCAGGCGAGATTGCCATTCAATAATATTGGTTCGAGAGCAACAAGGCCGTTGGAACTAATTCATTCCGACTTATGTGGGCCAATGGAAACTTCTTCGTTGGGAGGTATGAAGTATTTTATTACTTTTATAGACGATTTCACGAGAAAGGTGCATGTATATTTTCTTAAAGATAAGTTGAATATTGTAGAAACTTTTAAAGATTTTAAGTCTAAAGTGGAGAATGAAATAAATCTAAAAATAAAAACCCTTCGGACTGATAATGGCAAAGAATATTGCAATAGTAATTTTGGAAAGTTTTTATCAAATCATGGTATAATTCATCAGACCTCTACTCCATACACTCCACAGCACAACGGCATGGCAGAGCGAATGAATAGGACTTTGGTTGAACGGGCAAGGTGCATGTTATTTTATGCTAACCTGGAGAAGATATTCTGGGCTGAAGCATTGGCTACTGCTGCATATATTGTCAACCGTTCTCCGACAAAATCGTTAGATGGTAAAACCCCGTATGAGATGTGGAAAGGTAAGAAGCCTAATCTGTCGCATATTAAAATATTTGGATCTGAAGTCATGGTACATGTGCCAAAACAAAAGCGCTTGAAATGGGACAAAAAATCTATAAAAATGTTAATGGTGGGTTATTGTGAAACTTCTAAGGGATATCGTTTGATGGACCCTAAGACACATAGAATTGTTAAAAGTAGAGATGTTGCTTTTATGGAAAATTACAATGAATATGTCAATGTACCAACTTGTGAAACATATGTTCCAGCCGAGCCTGTACAGAAACCTCAACTTCCTGCCAGTTCTGTTCCAACAAACTTGGAAAATAAAACTAATAGTCAGAAGGAAATACACACTCAGGAGGATACTTCTGCACCTCCGAGATCCAGTGAAGATACATTGGAAGGTGAAAGTAGAAACTCAAGTGAGTATGAAACTGATACAGGTGAAATGGATGAAACATATCATCCTCCGTACCCAATAAGACAGGACTACAATAGCAATATAACATTCAGGTCAACACGGTTACAGAACAAAAAGAATGCTAATCAGGGCCTGTTGTGTTTGTTTACTGATTTATGTGATCCACAGACTGTTAAAGAAGCGCTAGCATCACCACAAGCAGCAGAATGGAAGAGAGCCATGGATGAGGAATATGCGTCCATGATGAAAAATAGTACATGGACTTTAACAGACCTCCCTAAAGGTAAAAAGGCTCTACCGTATAAGTGGGTGTTTAAAACAAAAACAGACCAAAGTGGAAATGTCCTGCGGTACAAGGCAAGGCTTGTGATAAAAGGCTATGCACAAAGATGGGGCACAGACTATGAAGAAATATATTCGCCAGTTGTAAGGTACACAACTATTCGCTACTTATTTGCTTTAGCAGCCAGATATGGATTACAGATAGATCAAATGGATGCTGTGTCAGCTTTTCTGCAAGGAGAGATTGATAGAGATATCTATATGCAACATCCAGAAGAGAATAAAGTAGGATCACAGGTATGCATGCTTCATAAATCCATATATGGTCTAAAGCAGGCCAGCAGACTCTGGAATCAAAAATTAAATTCTGTACTACATGAGTTGGGCATGACACAATCGAGGACTGATCCCTGTGTATATTATAATGCAGAGAAAAATAGTTTTATAGCCACTTGGGTGGATGATTTAATTTTATTTACAGCTGAGGAAAAAACTAAAAAAATATATAAAGAAAAGTTAAAGGAGCATTTTGAAATGAAAGATCTGGGCCCAGCAAGTCAATGTGTTGGTATTCGCATCACCAGAGATGGAGATAAAGTATTGATAGATCAAGAAAAATATATAGAAGAAATTTTGGCAAGGTTCAATGTGTCAGAATGTAAGCCTGTAAAAACACCAATTGAGGTTGGTATGAAATTTGATAAAATGGAAGAGGAAGAAGTCACTGACTTTCCATATCAACAACCCATTGGCTCCTTACTCTATGTGGCTCAAGGTACCCGGCCAGACATTTCATTTTCAGTAAATGCACTGAGTAGATTCAATAAAAATCCTAAAGTAGCACACTGGATTGCTGTTAAAAGAATATTCAGATACTTACAGGGTACCAAAGGTCTGAAGCTCGTGTATACCAAAGATGGTTACGAAAATATCGCAGGATACTGCGACGCCGACTGGGCGAGTGACGTGCGCGATCGAAAGTCGTGCACGGGCTACATTTTTTTATTGCAGGGTGGCGCTATATCTTGGCGTTCACAAAAGCAGCAGACAGTGGCACTGCTGAGGCGGAATATATGGCGATGTCGTCGGCGGCGCAAGAGGCGCTGTGGCTCCGACAACTTCATGCTGAGCTTGGCCAAGAACAGAGCGTCCAACCCCTCGTCATATTTAGCGATAACCAGAGCGCAATTTAATTGTCTAATAATGATTGTTACTTACCAAGATCGAGACATATTGACATACGTTATCATTTTCTCAAAGACCATGTTAATAATTTAGATATCAAGTTTTGTTATGTAAAAGGTGAGGAAATGATTGCTGACAATTTAACTAAGGGCATTACTGCCGATAAACATTTGTATTGTGTAACGGAAATGGGGTTGCGTCCCAAGGGAGGGTGTTAGTATAATGGAACGCAACCTAGTATCTAATTCTTTTTTTTCTGTATCTGTCATCTGTCACTTCTGCATCCGATCTGTCAGGTTGTTGCCGCGTAAAAATTAGTCTCGAAATAAAAGTAATTTTTATATAATTAAAACTGTTAATTATTTCTATACCACGACCACGAAATATTCCTTTAAAAATATTAACCAAAGAGAGGGTACGTCGAGAACGGCGAAAAAGGAAATTTCGAGATCGGCTGGGAAACGGAGTACAAAAGCTGGAAATTTCGACGGAAATCATCAACAATAATGCTGAAACTTCAAAAAATGGACTCAATCGTTCGAGATATATTTGCTGGCGTCGGGAATGGAGAAAACCGAAGACAAAAGGAAGATTGCTATTATGCTACACTCTATGGGTGAAAAAGGTCTAAACATCTTCAACTCTTTCAATTTGGACCTAAGCAGTTCTACATTCAAACAAGTTAAGGAGAAATTTGTTGAATACTTTGAACCAAAGAAGAATTTGACAGTTGCAAGACACAGGTTCTTCACATTAAAACAACGTGTGAACGAATCGTTGGACAATTTTCTGATGGAACTAGAAAATGCAAGTCATTCATGTGAGTTTGGTACGCTTCGTGAGTCCCTGGTGAAAGATATTCTCATCGCTAACATGGCCACAAACTTCTCACAAATTCGACAAAAGCTGCTACAAGAACAAGATCTCTCCCTGGAAAGAGCCAAGCTGCTATGTAGAACACTCACTATGGCACAGAAGAGTGAAGATTCAATCAATGGGGGTGAAAGAAGAGAAGATGCCACCGTATACAAGATACACAGAAACCGTCGGAACAGCTCTCCGTCATCATCGTCATCATCGCACCAGCATAGAAGAAAAACCAGATCTCGAGTGCCGCATTATCAACGAAGAAGATCAGCCACACCCGGGTCCAGAACAACGTGCGGGAGATGCAACACAACACATGCTCATCGCAACTGCCCAGCATGGAAGCATAAATGCAGGTCATGTTTTAAATATGGACACTTTACTAATTTATGTTATAAGAAAAATAATGTCAGGAATGTTGTTTCTGAAGTAGACAACTCAAATCTCGATGATGAAGTAACAAAAAAAAAGTGCTGAGAGATTTACTGTAGGGACATTGTTCAACATTGAATCACAAAGTAATAGTAATAGCACAATTTTAAGTAAAAATGATAATTCTTGGCATTATTTTCTTAATATAAACAATAAAAGAGTAGATTGCATAATTGATACTGGAGCAGATATAAATATGATGTCTTTAGACACATGCAAAAGCTCAAAGTTAAAAATTAAAAAGAAAGACAAACAACAATGTAAAAATTATAATATTTTTGCTTATAATGCTCATAAAATTCCCATAGTGGCAATAGCTAATGTATCCTGTTTATTAGATAATAAAGTAGAGCCTGAAACAATCACTTTTGTAATAACAAGTTTGAATTGTCCAACTGTAATTGGCTTACCAACTTGTTTAAAGTTAAATTTAATAACAAAAAACTTCTCTGTAAGTTGTCAAAATGACAATAAAATTGTGAAAAATATACATAACCTATATGAAAAAACATGTGACAATATTGTAATCAAATATAATGATGTTTTTCAGGGCCTAGGATGTCTTCCATATGAACACAGTATTGTATTAAAGAAGGATGCCATACCAAGAGTAGATCCCCCGAGGAAAGTACCGTTTGCTCTCATCGAGCCGTTGAGGAAAGAATTAGCTATCATGGAACAACTGGGAATTATACAAAAGGTTAACAAACCCACATTATGGGTAAGTAGTTTAGTCATTACCATGAAAAAGGCAGGAGGATTAAGGGTATGTTTAGATCCTAGATATTTAAATAAAAATCTATTGAGAAGTCATTATCCTATTAAAAATATTGATGAAGTCAGGTCAAAATTGTCTAAAGCTACATATTTTTCCCACTTGGATGCGTTCTCTGGTTTTTATAATATAAAATTAACAAAGGAAAGTAGTGATTTGTGCACATTTCAGACCCCATTTGGTCGCTATAAATTCCTACGGTTGCCCTTCGGGATTAATACTGCGACAGAAATATTTTATAAAACTATGATTGATTTATTTGGGGACATAGATGGCATAATTATTTGGTGTGATGACATTTTAATATATGGGGAGACAATTGAGATACATAATAAGAGATTAGAATTATTTTTAGAACGGGCTAGGCAGGTAAATCTGAAATTAAACAAGCTCAAGTGTAAGTTTCTTTTAGAAGAAATAACATATTTGGGTTATATTTTTAGCAAAGATGGTGTTAAAATTGATCCAGATAAAATTAAAGCTGTAAAAAATATGTCTACACCTAAAAATGTTAAGGATTTACAAAGATTTTTAGGCATGTTAAATTTTTTAGCCCCTTTCATTGAAAACTTAGCAGACAAAACTTATGTCATAAGAAACTTGTTAAAAAAGGATATACCATTCCTATGGGATGATAATTATCAAAAGTGTTTTGATTCACTAAAAGATATTATTACTAAAGCACCTGTATTAGCTAACTATAATTGCAATGTACCTTTAATTTTGTCAGTAGATTCATCCAAGAGTGCAGTGGGCGCTGTGATCATGCAAAATAAGTGACCAATTGCATATAGCTCAAGAACATTGACAAGCTCTCAACAAAACTACGCTCAGATTGAAAAGGAATTGTTTGCTATACAGTTTGGTTGTAATAAATTTCATCAATATATTTATGGAGGTCCTGTTACCGTTCATACAGATCACAAACCTTTAATTTATCTCTTTAAAAAACCTCTTCACGAAGTACCAGCTAGGTTGCAGAGAATGATGCTTGCGTTGCAAGGATATGACTTAGAAGTAATTTATATACCTGGTAAACATATGTATATAGCAGACACGCTATCACGAGCTTCACTCACTGATACATATGTACCACAATATGAACAAGACTTACAATATCATGTCAATTCAATTTTTTCTAATATTTCAGTATCAAAGTCATATTTAGAGTCAATTTTAAAGGAAAGTAAACAAGATGAATCATTTAATTTGCTTAAATCTTATATAAAAAATGGTTGGCCAACAAGCAAAACAAAATTAACTGTTTGGTAAAACCATATTGGAATATTCAAAGTGAAATACATATAATGAATGATTTACTCTTTAAGGGCAATAGGCTCATAGTCCCAAAGGCTTTACAAAGGCAAATATTAGATAAAATTCACTGTGGTCATTTAGGTATAAATAAAACACTTAACATTGCTAGGGAAACAGTTTATTGGCCCAATATAAATGCAGACATTAAAAATTTAATTGAACAGTGTCTAGTATGTGCTAAATTTAAACCTAACACAAATAAGGAACCTTTGAAGTGTTATGATATTACTCAACTCCCTTGGGAACGAGTGGGGGTTGACTTATTCTATTTTGATGGGGAGAATTACCTTGTCTGTGTAGATTACTATTCTAAATATTTTGAGCTAGCTTCTTTACATAAGAATTACAACGTTGATAACGTGGTAAAAAACTTGAAATCATTCTTCGCACGCCATGGAATCCCAAGATCACTAGTGTCGGATAATGGTCCACCTTTCAACTCATATAAGTTCAAATCTTTTCTGGTTGAATGGGACGTGGAGCATATAACCACGAGTCCATATTATCCAAGAAGTAATGGTTTTTCGGAGAGCGCTGTAAAAGTATCCAAAAACATACTAAGTAAGTGTGCTCAAGATAATTCTGATGTTTATTTGGCATTGCTACACTACCGTAACACAGCTAAAGGTGATTTTCCCAGCCCAGCATCATTATTAATGTCTAGGAGTTTACGTATGAATATTCCTGTCCTGTGTAAGAAATTGAGACCGAATTTAGTAAAATTTTCTGTTTACAAGAAATGTCATGTAAATAATAAAAACAAAATGACATATTACTTTGACAGATGTGCAAGGCAAAGAAATGAAGTCTTTAAGCCTGGTGATAGCATTTATTTTAAAAAAAATCCCAAAGATTTTTGGACTCCTGGCGTAATACATAAAAATCTAGATTGTGGTAGGTCTCATTATATTGCCGATATGAATGGTGTTGTATATAGGAGAAATAGAGCGCATATTAGACATAGGAAGAATAGTTTAAAAAAGATAAATCCTCCTTCCTCTCTTGTGGGTGACGGAAATGATGAATTTAAAAAAATAGATGATACGCCTTCTTCTATTACTCATGATACGCGCAATATATTTCCCATAAACCCTAGTTGTTTCACGAGTGAAAATTCTCAGGATATTAGTAGGCATAATGATAACTGTGTTCCTGTGGAAAGGCAAATAGGTACTGATTATGTTACCAGATCTGGTAGAACTGTAAAACAACCTAAATTGTACATACATGAGAAATTTAATTAGTAAGTTATATTTTGTAAGCATGTATAATAAATGCACTGTTAAATTGTATGCGTTTCTCGAAAAAGGGAGATGTTACATAATGCTATTATGTATTTAAAACAACTAGATGTCAAAGATGACATTGACGTTGATGCCTAAGATAGGTTTTAATATTAGTCCCCTAGGGAGCCCCCCTAGAGGTGAGATCTCTGTATCTACATAGTTATTTATAAGATACTGTATAATGTATTATCTACGTGTGAATAAAGCCAAATACGATTAACTAGAAGTGTTTATTATTAGACGTCTAATTGGATCCTAATAAGAATGACATATGCTCGGAGGCACTGAAACACCTCAGTGACCTCTTACGAGCTATGAGGGCTCGGAGGTGCTGGGGGAGGGGAGGTTTAGTGGTGCGAGTGGTAGCGAGGATTTCGCTACTTTCCCGGGCGCTGCTAAAAGTAGAGTGGAGGGCCTCGGCATGGTTGTCTACTTTATTAACTCGATTACCTGAAGGGCTAGATTTTGACGAGTGGTCTTTAACCAACTCGCGGACCCAGCCAAACCAGGGAGTGGGGGGGGCTCCGGGAGCCATGGTGGTGGGAAAGGGCATGGGGATGCCGACGGTAAACGTCCGAGGACGTTGCTAGAGGGCGCTGGTCGCGCCCGCGTGCCGTACAGCCGTACTCTCCAGTAGGCCGGGTGGCAGGCGTTATCTGGCGCCCTCATGGTGTAGGGCGGCGTTGTCCGGGGCCGCCGTGGATCCTCGCCAGTCACCCAGGTTCCTCCCCTCCAAGGAACCTTCGGATGGCGCGGATATCCACAGGCAGGCGCGGGACTCCGTCGCAAGCAGTAGGACGTCGCTGAGTGCGGTCTTGAACGGCTGCGTGGTGGCAGCGCGACGAGGCGAGGCGGCTTCGCAGACCATGGTGGCGAGGCCGGGAGATACAGCCCAGGCGAGGAGAGTTTGGTCCACCAGCGCGGCGGGGCCGGAAACCAGGCCCCCCCGGGAGTGGACAGGCCGGTTAAACCAGACGTCAGAGGCGGGGAAGCGGGGCCGGCTGGCTAAGCCAGCCCAGGCGACGCGGCATGACCGGTTATACTAGCCCGTCCTGGGGGCCAGTTGATCCAGCGCGGCGGGGCCGGCAGACTCTACTCGATCCAAGCGGGGCCAGTTCCGCCAGCGTCAAGCGGGCGAGGAATGCTGGGCGAGCCCCAGCGGCGAAGCGGAGATCAGCAGGCAGCGGTGGTGCCGTGGAGGCATGATGGTGGAGTGGGCTGCAGTGAGCAGCGTTGCAGGCCGGATGGTCTGCGGTGGTGGTCGGCGGCGGTTGGACGCTCTACCGACAGCCAAGGACGTAATGAGCAACGGCAGGTGCGGCAGGTGTGAATTCCGGGTGGTGGGCAGGCTCAGGCGGGTGCCTGAGGGCGGCGGTGAAGGGCTGCGATGCAAGGCGCAGTCCTGGAGGCAGCGCTCTGTGCGCTGCGGTCAGCCCGAGCACTTCTCGGCTGGACGGGGTGGGATCCGGGACGCGCAGCAGGTCTCGGCCGGACATTGGGGCGGGGGGCTACCACAACCCCCCCGCGAGAATGCCGACGGGGGCCCGGCGCGAACGGTGTCCTCTCCGTCACAGCTAGGCTCGGTGTCTTGGTGGTGGCGCGCCTTCTGGTCGGCGCAGGGCGGTCTTCCACGTCGCAGGACGCGGACGGCCATGGTCTTCTGATGGTGGTGGTGGTGGTCTCACCAAGCGGCGAGCGCTTGGGGAAACTGGCCTCCCGTGACCACAACGCTGGGATAAAATCCCAGCGGGGCGGGCGGGCAGCTCATCTTCCCGGCAAGGCGGCAATCCACACTCAGTTCACAAGAACCAAGCGCGGATTGCCGATCGCCCTCAGAAGGTGGTCGTGAACTGCTCCAAGGTAGGTGGTCGGCACGGACGCGACACGGACGGAAACGCGGCGTGATCGGGCAGCGTAACGGCGTGCGCGCGCTTCGGAAGCCAGGACGATCCGAATATCAAAAATGTATTTTCTCACGTATTTATTACAAAATTACCGTTTGTTGCGATAGCGTGCACAAGGTACACCTCTTGACCAATCCGGCGTCGATCCGCGACGAGAGTGAGACGGATGTATGCAGGATCAAATTTATATACACCGTCTCACGCGATATCGAATTAGTGCGATGCCATTCGTCTGGGGTGCCGGTTGTATGACCCCATAATACTAATTATTATTATTCCTTTGCTTATTAATCACATTTATAATCACAGTTCTTTGGATCGTCCTGGCTCTCAGTGCGCGCGTGTGTCTTAGTACTTCGTGTCCGTGCCGACCCCCCACTGATTGCAGCCTTGAATACTCCAATCAGCGTCCGTATATGCACGTTCGATTTGTAAAAATCGTTCGTGCATTGCGCATTGCTGGGAGACGGTTGCCGTCGCCTGACCTCCCGCTGGAATTCGTTCCGGTGTTGGGGTCACGGAGAACCAGATCCTCCGCGTGTGTGCGTCCGAGTTCGCGTTTTCGTGTTCGCGTGTTACGTGCCTACGTGTGAGTACACTGTGTTTTTATTTTATATACTGAGACATGACTCCTTAAGTGTTTTGTGTTAGTTGTGTTGTGTGACATAGAAATATGTCTGACCGCGAGTCGCGGCCCGCCAGCCGCGATCCCCGCCTCGCGCCCCGTGTGACGTCTGACCCGTCGCGTGCCTCGGCTCGCTCGAGGTCGCGTACGCCCCAGCATCGCCGAGGCTACCTCAAGACCGCCGTGCCTAGCAGCAGCGGGAAGGATACCGCTCGCCCCAGCCCGTCGCCGGCATTCTCGCGGGAGGGTATTGTGAACCCCGCGCCCGAATGTGTTCCGGCGGTGGCCAGCCGCGAGCCTGGGCCCCCTGCCCGCTCTGCCGAACCAGGACCGGCATTCCCGCAGCGCATTACGCGCCGCCACGATGATAAGGACTACGGCGGGCATTTCAAACCCGCCATGTCGCAGAAGCTGGATACCGTCGCCACAGCGCCAGGTACCTCCTTCACCCCCACGCCGGTTGCCGCGCCCGCAGCCCGCGCCACAGCGCCGCTATGATGCCCCTCACCCTCACCGCTCCCCTCGACGGCCCCTAAGCGGCCTCGAGAGGTTGAGACGTCTCCGCACGTGTCCCCGCCGGCTTTCAACTGCGCCCTCCGCGCCCCCCCGTACCCCCCGCGCCCCCAGTGCACCCCATACACAGGCGACCACTACTACTACTACCGAAGTGGCCCCTGCAGTCGCAGCTTCCGCTGCCCCCCCCCCCCCCCCCCCCCCCCCCCCCCCTTACCCCTACCCCCTCGAGCTCACGCCGTCGGGTTAGGATTCAACAGGCTCAACCCTCGAACACCGGTGAGCTTGTAAAAGAGTTATTCCTCCTTGCCATGGATACCTTCGACAAGATCCGGGCAGGAGAAGATGTTTTTGCTGCACTGCTTCAGGCCTTCCCCCAGGAAGCCTCCCTCTTAACTAAGCTGATATCCTTATGGCTTCCCACGCTCCGACGTCAGTAAGGATCGTTCACTGGAACGTTCGGGGGGTCCGCGGCAAGGCGACATCAATTCAGCATCTTCTCCACGATCAACAAGTGGACGTCGCCTTGCTGAGCGAGACCTTCCTCTCCCCCTCGGACCGGTTCAGAATACCAGGCTATATAGTCTACCGGCAAGATTTTGAAGATGGAGATCGTGTGTGCAGAGGCCTAGCCGTTCTGGTCGGTAGACGACTCTTGCACCAGTTGCTCCCCCCCCCCCCCCCGTTTCTTCGATGTTCGCTTACGGCATCGAAATAATGATAGGATCCACCCGTACTCACATCTACGCCAGCTACAAGCCCCCGGGGGCTCGTTTAGATATCTCCGACATCCGGAAGCTCCTGTCAGAGGAGCCGACCTTGATTGCCGGGGATCTGAACTGTAAGCATCCCGGGTGGGGCTCCAGACTGGCGAACGCGGACGGCAACCGCCTGTTTGCAGATGCTGAGCGATAGGGCTACGCAGTTGTTGGCACGTACGCCCCTACTCATTATCCGGATAATCCGAGTCATTCCCCCGACGTCCTAGACATAGCGGTCATCAGCAACTTGCCGGGCGCCTTGGAAGTCAAGTAAAGTAGACTTAAGACGTGACCATCCTTTATAAGGTTTAACTATAGAATAATCTTATAGACTAAAACAGAACTAAAAGGTAAAAATACATTTTAGCTTACTCTACATATTAATACGATACTAACATTATAAAGGAACATACATACATTACTTATACAAAGGAACTTACACACTACATCTCCCCCCAAAAAACAAAACATACAAATTTTTTTTAACATCTACAAAATCGAATAAAAAAAATTACACATTTTAAAAAAAAACAGGGTTTTGTTCTATTTTTATGAACAATTATTTCTTTTCCATCTTTTAAAATAGTAACATTTGGTCTATTGTCTTCAACAACAACATATGGACCATCATATAATGTATTTAATTTAGTACCAGTTTCGTTTTTTAACATAAGTTTATCTCCGGGTTTGTACAATATTGGATTAATGTTATTATCATATTTTACTTTTCGTTCAATTTTTGAATTAATTAAGTTATTTCTAGCATCATTCTGTGCTCTCTGTAATCTAAATTTAAATTCTAAAGGATAATTTTCATAATTGTATAATGGATCTACAGTTTTTGTTAAACTAGTTGGTAGGCGACAGACTTGACCGAATACTAACTCAAATGGAGTATATTGTGTTTCAGTGTGCACAGTCGTGTTGTATGAGAAACACCAGTACTGTACCCATGAACCCCATGAAGATGGCTGATTTTCAGTTTGTATTCTCAAGTATGCGCCTAACATTTTATGACTATTTTCTAATGCACCTATACTTTCATGATGGTATGCGGTGGACATAATTTGTTTAATATTTAAAATGTTTAAAAGTTCTTGCATTGTACTTGATATAAATTCTGTACCTAGAGGTAGCTATTTCGCGTGGTATTCCATAACGTAAAATAAAATTTTCTGCAAAAGCTCTAGCTACTTCTCTAGTAGTTTTATTTTTCAATGGATATGCTTCTACATATTTAGTGACTTCACATTGCAAAGTTAAAATATAAGTGTTATTATTATCATCTCTATCAATAGGTCCAACTAAATCCAAATAAACTTTTTCAAAAGATGATGACTTAGATGACTTAGTATATTTTTGAGATTGACATTTCGTACATTTCTCTATATATTTTTTCACATCATTTTCAATAGTTGACCAATAATAATATTTTTTAATATTGTTCACCATTCTTCGTATACCAGCATGACCACTCGTTGGCAATAAATGAAATTCATTCAAAATTACCTTTTTTTGATCACTATCATCAATCCTACAAACATCTCGTAAAATACAAAATTTTGGTCCTATATAATCTTTATTATTTTTCATATAACTAGCTAGCCACTATATTAAGTGTTTATTTAAATTATTCTTTATGATGATTAACTCATCAATTTTATAACTTTTACATAACCTTACCAATTCTTTCAACAATTCGTCTCGCGATATTGTCAATAAAGAGCTTTGGTTGATAGTAATTAATTTAAGTTTTGGCAATAATAAAATATTATTATTACTCGAATAAATAATAGTTTCATTTTTATGCTTTTTCAATAAATTTCGTAAATATTGGTCTGAATAAATTACGAATTCATAGTCATTGATACGTTTTTTGAGAACTTCCACGAGTTTAGGTTGATCAGACCTAACGCTCCTTGAATTCTCTATGTCTAATCCGGGTTTACTTTCATTTTGATTCACACGTCTCGCTTGTGCTCTAGTCATTACACACACAATTTTTTCATGCATCTCTTTCAAATCTTTCACTGACACATTTACTCTGGACAATACATCTGCAGCTACATTCTCCTTACCTCTCACATATTCAACGTCAAAATCATATTCTTCTAAACATAGCCTAAACTTAGTTAATCTGCTTGAAGGGTCCTTCATGTTAAACAAATAAATTAATGGTTTGTGATCTGTTCTTACTGTAAATTTCCTACCAAACAAGTAAGGACGGAAATACTTTATCGACCAGACTATAGCTAATAATTCCTTTTCTATGATTGGGTAATTTAATTCACTTTTATTTAAACTTCTGCTAGCATATGCAATTGGTTTGTTGTTAGAATTGCATAAAACACTACCAATAGCAAATCCGGAACTATCAGTTTGAAGTATAAATTTATTTTGTTGTGAAAAATCAGGATAATCTAAAACGGGTGGATTGGATAAACATTCTTTTAAAAATATAAATGCATTTTCACAAGATTCTGACCATTCGAATTTTTCTCCTTTCCTACAAAGTTTATTTAATGGGATAGCGATTTCAGAAAAGTTACGAATAAACTTGCGATAATAGTTAGCGAAAGCAACAAATCTCTTGACATCATCCACATTACACGGTCTAGGAAATTTTTTTATAACGCTGGTTTTATTTGGGTCTGGCAGAATACCATCTGAAGATATAACATGTCCTAAGTATAATATTTGTCTTTTTTAAAAATTCACATTTTGAAGGATTGAGTTTCAAATTACTTCTTCGTAATCTTGAAAATACGGAAACTAAATTAGCATTATGTTCATTAATATTTCTACCCCAAATCACAAGATCATCTTGGTAAATTAAACATTTGTCAAAATTAAGGCCTGACATTGCTACAGTCATTAATCTGCTAAATGCTGATGGACTAATTTTTAATCCCATCGGCAAACGACACATTTGGTATTGTCCCTTATCAGTAGTGAAAGCTGTATATTTCCTTGAATCTTTATCAAGTTCACATTGATAATAGCCTTGTGAAAGGTCGCAATGACTATAATACATTGCACCAGATAAAGAGTCTAAAATTTCATTAATATTAGGTAATGGAAACTTGTCATCAACTATACGCTCATTCAATTGCCTATAATCCACAACTACACGCCATTTACGCTGACCAGATCGATCTACTTTTTTAGGCACAAGTATCAAAGGACTAGACCAGTCACTACTGGCTTCCTCAATAATATTATTTGTTAACATTTCTTCGATTTGCCTATTAACTTCCTCTTTTTGAGCAAAAGGTATCCGGTATTGCTTTCTATAAACTGGAGCAACATTTTCCTTTAAAGTAATTTTTTGTTTATAAACATTTGTGCAAGTTAATTTATCGCCAGGTAAATAAAACACATCAGCGAACTTTGCACAAATCTGTTCTATCGAAAGTTGCTCTTCGTCATTTAAGTAATCAAGTTTTAACATCGAAAATAATGTTTTAATACGATCAACAGTTAAATTAGCGTCGTAAAATTTACAATAATTATAATCATTTAAGTTATGAATCTCTAAATCAGATATAGTTAAATCAACTTCTTTGTCCGTTGTATTTAAATACGAATTGGAATTTTTCCATTTTTGGGCTTAGTGATAACACTAGCCATAAAAACTCCTTCCTTTAATTGCTTTGGCATAATCACACAATCATAATTCGCTTTAACAGGAACATACTTTCTTATTTCGCAACGCGGTGATATTGTCATAGAGTTATTATTATACTCATAGAATCGTAAAGGCACAGACACACCTTCGTTACTACTTAAATTTAAACTAACAGTATTATTACCGTAATCTATTATACCTGAATATTTCTTAAGAAAATCCTGTCCTAAAATACCCATCGCATTACATGGTAAATTACGAAATACGTTTTTTTCGGGTAGGTGCACAAAATCATACACAAGTCTTAAAGTTTAAATAAATTTAATTAATATTTTTGCTACAAATTTAAGGAATATAATACTATAATTAGGTAGTATACATACTGTTTTTAGGCCAATTATTGTTTATGGCAGTCAATGTGAAGTATTAGTTTAACTTCAGTTCACCACCTGCCAATCAAATTTCAACTGACCACATTATATAACTTCACTGAACAAACTGATTAATTGAAGATGTCTCAGCTAGCTGATATTCAGAAGGCACAACAATCACTTGAAGAGTGTGTAACAAAAAAGTTCGAAGAGCTCCAGGCCCAGCTGCATTGCGGTGCTGCGAAGGACACCGTAGCCAAAGTTGCTGAAGAGTTTCGGACATTTCGAGAGTTGACATTCTCCATCCTCAGTTTGCTTCGTACACAAATCACTGAGTGTCTTAAGGCTGTAGACTCCATTGAAACCAGATCTCGAAGAAAAACTCTGATCTTCTCCGGAGTGCCCGAGCAGAGTAATGAAAACTGTCTGGTTTCTGCGCTTGATATAATACATGACAAGCTTGGCATTAAGGACATCTCAGTTAACGCAGTCAAGGTGTGTCACCGATTAGGATCCATTGAGCCAAGCAGACCGCGCCCCATACTGATTAAGTTCCAGTCATATGTCTCTAAAGCTGCTGTGTGGAGAGCCAAGACAAAGCTCAAAGGGACTCCTTTTGCTGTTAGGGAGTTTCTGACCAAGGCAAGGCAGGCTGTATTCGGTAATGCGAGGTTGCATTTCGGCGTCAGATCTGTCTGGACACAAGACGGTATAGTGGTCATCAAAACCGCGGACGGAAAGCGACACAAAGTGTTAACCACCGAAGAGCTTAAGCCCCTGTTGTCTAATTACCCAAAGGTAACTCAATATGCTGCCCCTAAAGTTTCATAGATGTCTAAGTAGTTTTAAACCAATTGGCTTTCTGTGATGTTTATGAATTCATTTAGGTATACTGTCACTTGTTTTCATGTTTGATTTGGCATGCTTTTTCTTTTCAAACTAATTTAGTTTTCGGTGTTACTTTTTGCATGGATTGTACTTTTCACTGTTAATTGGTAGTAAGGTACTTGTAAGCTGTTCTCTTGATTACCCGAATTGTTTTGTAAATAGTTAATTATTGAAATTTGTTTTCTAATTTCACAAGGCTGTTGACACATTTGACAAATGATAAACTGTCATATGTCATCTGTCATTGACATTTGACATTTGTGTTTTTTTTTTAGACTAGATGTCACGCCGTATCAGGTTGCGTTCTAATTAATGTTTATTAATATTAAGTACAATCCATAATTCATATTATTTTATCTTTGTGTTCTGTTTAATTTTTTTATTTTTTTTTGTATTTTCTTTTATAAAATCTCTTTCACATGACATGTTATTGTAAGTTGTGTCGGTTGGCGGGTGGTCTAGTGACACAAAGTAGTTCATATTAATAAAAAATTTATATATTTTAAAGGTACCTATTTTATACGTTTATATATTTTTTATTATATTTTATTATTATTATATTATATCTATTATATTTACTTGAATAATGTCTGAGAATGTCATATTTAACTGCCAATGACAGCAACGATAACTCTGACAACGACAGCTTCGATTCTGTAGGTGATACGTTAGGTGAAATACTGTACCGAAACTTTAATTCACTGAGCTCTAATTTTTTTAACGTATGCCACATAAATGCACAAAGCGTCCCCAGTCATTTTAGCGACATCATCGAAACGTTTTCAGGTAATAACGTTCATGCCATCCTGATTTCTGAGAGTTGGCTCAAACCCGACCTCCTGTCTTCTTCCTATCCACTGCCCGGCTTCGTTCTGATTCGTAACGATCGAATTGATAGACGTGGCGGTGGTGTAGCTATCTATCTTCGTAGTGACATTTCATACAAAATAATAGCCTCTTCTCTCTCCTCCTCTTCTCAACAATCTCCTGCTGCAGAATTTCTCTTTCTCGAAGTTTTCATTAAGGGTATCAAGGTGGCGCTGGGGGTAGTCTATTGCCCCCCTTCCACTGATTATTTTAGTGACCTTGAGTTAGTCTTAGAACCGCTATTGTCTACATATGAACATCACATTATAATGGGTGATTTTAACACCGACCTGTTAAACCAATCTTCGTCACGTTCATTTAAATTAAATCAAATAATTGACTCTTCTTCTCTACACCTTCTTCCTCTGCAGGCCACTCATCACAACAACAATGGTGAAGATACATGGCTTGACTTAATGTTAATTTCCAACCTATCCTTTATCCAATCCCATGGTCAATTTCCTGCTCCTGGAATTTCCCATCACGATCTGATTTTCCTCACATACACCCTAAAACCTCCAAAACTCTGCCCTAGGGTCGTGTTTAGGCGAAGTTTTGCACGATTAGACATCGTAAAGCTACGTAGAGATGCCGCAGTTATTGACTGGCAGCCAATGTTGGATGCTTATTGTGTAGATGACAAAGTTAATTTTTTTAACGAGAACTTAACTAATTTATATGATCGTCATGCGCCTCTTAAGAGAATAAAACTTAAACATCCACCAGCTCCATGGCTAACTGAAGAAATTAGAGCGATGATGCGACGCAGGGATCGAGCGTTTCGGAAACTTAAAAGGGATCGCAGTGAGCTTAACTGGGATCGCTTTAGAATGGCTAGGAATCGCTGCAACCAGGTGATACGCAATGCCAAACGCCGCCATTTCCTTCAGAATTTGTCTTCCCCGTCTCCGTCTCATATATGGAAGTTTCTTAAAAATATTGGAATCGGTAAATCTCATCAAACCGATTCCCTTGGGGCAATTAGTTTGGAAGATGTCAATCTTCATTTCTCTACCACAGCCGCGCTTGACGTCCAAACTAAATGTCAGACCATAGGTTATTTGAGGGATTTACCGCGTATCAATATACCTTATTTTGAATTCTCTCCAATCTCTTTGGATGAAATCAATAAAACTATTAAAGCTTTAGGGACCAAGGCCGTAGGTTGCGACGACATTAGTCGTCAAATGATCATTACTATCGTTGACCTACTGTTACCTGCTATCACTCATTTAGTCAATTCCTCTTTTGCTTCATTCCAATATCCTAACCTGTGGCGTAAAGCTTTTGTGCGCCCTTTACCAAAAGTTTCCAATCCTACTCTTCCTACACATTTTCGCCCAATTTCTATCCTTCCTTACCTTTCCAAAGTGCTTGAGGCTTGCGTCCATAGACAACTGTCCTGGTTTATTTACAAAAACAATATTCTGTCTCCTCTCCAGTCCGGGTTCAGACCAGGTCATAGTACCACCTCAGCACTGCTAAAGTTGACTAATGATGTGAGGGCGGGGATTGAGGAATCGATGATCACAGTCTTGGTCCTGGTAGATTTTTCCAACGCTTTTAACAATATCAATCACGATATCCTTCTCGAAACACTCTCCTATATCCAAATTTCGCTCGTACGCTCTACTCACTTCTACGTTCTCCTCATTCTCCTGCCTATCTGTCCTCTCACTTTCAATTTCTCTGCAGCAGTCATGACAAAAATCTTCGTTCAACAAACAATGCTCTTCTCTTGTGTCCGCCACATAAGTCCAGTCTTATGCACTCTTCTTTTAACATTCAGGCTATTCTACTTTGGAACGCTCTTCCTATAGAAATCAGGATGTCAACAACTAAAGAGGCTTTCAAACGCAGGATCCGTGAGTGGTATCTCACACTCTTGGCAGAGTCTTAATATGATTTTTCATTGTTGTCACTAATTTTCTATTATTTAATGTATTTTACTATTGTACGTATTTTATAATAGTATTATTATGAGTTATAAATTTGTTTATTCCTATGTTGTATGTTACATATGCACCCCTCACGTAAAATGAACTTAGAGCAATTTGCCGAGTACTCTTATAAGAATCATCATCATCAGTCAGTTGCAGTCCAACATGCTCCTGGACTATGATTAATATTGAGAATATAATAAATGAAGCCACCTCTTGGACTATAAAGAAAATACAATGCAAGCAGTTTCTTCTTAAATTATGAAATAAAACATCAAATCCTGGAAATGCTGATGCCGCATCATCGAGGTGGTCCCATCTCCGTGGGACCGTGCTCTTAATGTTAAGTTAGTTAGTCACTTCAGATCTTACATCGGTCGGAGCCAGTAGTCTTAATTTTAATTGTAATATTCTTGTAGATCCAACATAGATCTGACATTAATTAAGTTATAATTTGTAAAAGTAAGTTTAATTTAAATAAATTCTAAAATAAAATCGTTTTTTTTGGAACTCCCGTTCGAGAACACTAAAACTGGCGCAGTCTTGGTGGATTTTTTCCGAAAAATCTATGAATCTACGAAAGTGTTCCGGGAGAAATAAATTCGGGTGTGTGTGAGATCCAGAAATTGATCCAGCAGAGACCAGAATGTACATGTAAGTGCTTTAGTTTCTATCTAGAGTTGCTTCCTTTATATCCTATAATTTTAATATAATTTTCCAAGATTTTCCACCCAAGGCAATCACGGAATCCTAGAGTTAGTAATAGAAATAATTTGTTAGATAGGAATAGAAATTTAGAAATAATTTCAGAAGACGGAGAAAATTTAATTTTGAGTGAAAACTTTTCAGAAAATTATAATATATTAAATATGGCAAATTTAGATAATATCTATAAGTCTCTACGTCTTTTACCTGAGTTTGACGGAAATCCGAATATTTTAACTAGATTTATTAGATTATGTGACCAGTTAGTGCAGCAATTTGTTAGATACGAGGAAGGCTATGAACTTAGTAATTGCGCATTAATTAATGGAATTTTAAATAAAGTGGTAGGCTCAGCTTCTCGTTTGATTAATTCTAATGGTATACCTGAAAACTGGAATGGCATTCGATCTGCCTTAATTAATAATTTTGCCGATCAGCGAGATGAAACATCGCTCTATAACGATCTAGCATTATTGAACCAGGGTTCACTTAGCCCTCAAGAATTTTATGAAAAGTGTCAAAATTTATTTAGTACCATTATTACATATGTCAGCCTGCATGAAACGGTGCCGAGCACTATAGAATCTAAGCGTGCGTTATATAAAAAATTAACGCTTCAGTCATATTTACGTGGACTACGCGATCCACTAGGATCTCGTATCCGTTGCATGCGCCCTGACACAATAGAGAAAGCGTTAGAATATGTTCATGAGGAGATGAACACACTCTACATGCAGCAGCGCAACGAGCGTTCGTCGGAGAATAAAACACAGGTCAGTGAAAATAGATTTAAGCATGGATCTATGCAACCTATGTCTTTATTACCCGCGCAGCAGTTTAAACCACCAGCGCGACCATTTAACCCTATGATAGGTACACCATTCCGCTCACATGTAGGTACACACCTTCAACGCCCAGATCAGGGTTGGAGATCACAGCCGCAACCTTTCCGTGGACCTACAAGGACACAGCAAATGTTTGCCGCACCCCTACCAAATTATAGACCCCAAAGTAATGTATTTAAATTAAATAAACCTCAAAATGCACCTCAGCCTATGAGTGGTGTAAGCCATTTCGTAACTAAACCGTTTGGACAGACGAACAGACAACCCCATGACTGGAGAAAATTCGGGAACCCTCCGCCAAATAATTATTTTAAGACTAGAGAAATGAATTTTAACCAAATGTACGACCCATACTATAATGTTGACTTTGACTATAATGACGATTATTATGACTTCAACAATTATGATTACCAAGTAGAATCACAACCCCAATATCGTCAAACCTGTGTTATAGAAGAGGAACAGGATACCGCCTCTACATCAAATAACGATCAGGATTTTCAGAAAATTGCCAAGTCAGGCAAGTTAAAATAGAATTAAATTTACAAACCCAGAGACAGTTGCCCTATATTCAAATAAGTAACCCACCATTAAAACTTTTAATCGATACCGGGGCAAATCAATCTTTTATTAGTCCATCTGCCGTAGAAAAATTTTATTCACATATTCAGTGTAATTATGATCCTTTCGAGGTAACTAATATTCATGCCACTACTAGAAATAATTATTCCATTACTGTACCTTCTTTTCAGGAAATAAATGATAGTGAAAAAATTACATTATTCATATATAAATTTCATAACTTTTTCGATGGATTAGTTGGCCTAGATTTATTAGAAAAATGGGAATCTAATATTGATCTTAAAAATAAATTATTAGTAACGAAATCCTCAATGATCCCCTTACTTATGTACGATTCACGTAATTCTAATTTATATGAAGAAATTATACAGGCAAATACTTCAAAACTAGTTAGTGTACCCATAAATTTTCAGGAAGGCGAAGTATTTATACCTGAACAAATAATTTGTAACTGCATTATATCTGACTGTGTGACCGTAGTAAAAAATAATCGTGGCATTATAGAAGTTAAAAACCCTTCTCGCCATGACATAGTTTTTTCTATGGATCGCCCGGTTATGGCCGAAATTTTTAATTTAAATTTTTGTAGTAAAAACCAACCAGATCGTGTTACTGAAGTCTTATCTCGTTTGCGAACTGATCACTTAAACCCCGAAGAACGTGCTAATTTAGAAAATCTTTGTTCTCGATATTCTGATATATTTTACATAGATGGAGAGCCGCTGACATTTACAAACCAAATAAAACACAGTATACGTACAACTGACGAAATGCCGGTATATACTAGAAGTTATAGATATCCATTCATACATAAGGAGGAAGTTCAGGAACAAATTTCAAAAATGTTAGAGCAGGGTATTATCCGCCCCTCTCAATCGGCTTGGAATTCCCCCATCTGGGTGGTTCCCAAAAAAGCAGACGCCTCAGGGAAAACCAAATGGCGTTTGGTTGTAGACTTTAGAAAATTGAACGATAAAACAATAGACGATAAATATCCAATTCCAAATATTTCAGATGCCCTTAATAAATTAGGAAATTGCCAATACTTTACCACCCTCGACCTGGCTAGTGGTTTTTACCAGGTGGAGATGAACCCTTGCGATATTCCAAAAACAGCATTCAATGTAGATCATGGGCATTTCGAATTTTTGCGAATGCCTATGGGCCTTAAAAACTCACCAGCCACATTTCAACGCGTTATGGATAATGTGTTGAAAGGCCTTCAGAATGTAATTTGCTTAGTATATTTAGATGACATAATAGTTTTCAGCACATCTTTACAGGAACATATGGTTAATCTGGAAAAAGTATTCGAAAGACTTAGACAATCAAACTTCAAAATTCAAATGGACAAATCTGAATTTCTCAAATTAGAAACTGCGTATTTAGGACATGTCATCAGTAGAGATGGAATTAAACCAAACCCTGATAAAGTTTCCGCTATTCAGAAATTTCCCATACCAAAAACCGCGACAGAAATAAAAAGGTTTCTCGGTCTTTTAGGCTATTATCGTAAGTTTATACCAGATTTTGCGCGTGTCACTAAACCAATGACAAAATGTTTGAAAAAAGGCTCTAAAATAGTTATAAATGATCCTGAGTATATAACCTGCTTTGAAAAATGTAAAACCCTATTAACCAATGACCCGATCCTGCAATATCCAGATTTTAATAAGGAGTTTATACTCACTACAGACGCTTCAAACTTTGCAATTGGAGCGATACTTTCCCAAGGACCTTACGCATCTAGGACTTTAAACACGAGCGAAATTAATTATAGCACAATAGAAAAGGAACTTTTAGCTATTGTCTATGGCACAAAATACTTCCGCCCTTATCTATTTGGTAGAAAATTTAAAGTAGTGACAGACCATAAGCCGCTTCAATGGATTATGAACCTTAAAGAGCCTGGTTCAAGACTCACAAGATGGCGTTTAAAATTAAGCGAATATAATTTCACACCTATCTATAAACAAGGCAAATGTAACACAAATGCCGACGCCTTATCGCGAATAGAAATTAACAACGAAGACACTAGTTCTATCGTAGTAAATGTTTCTGAAGCAGATGAACCGCAATCCCCTTCAGGGTCCTCAACACTTACCGCACATACAAGCTCATCCACTATTACCGTTCATTCAAGTGCAGAAGATCCTATCCTAGAAATACCCATATCAGAAGACCCATTGAATAAATTTAGTAGACAAATATCACTTGTAGTAGTAGGAGATATAAAAAAACGACCGACTATTACCAAGCCATTTGACACCCACACAAAAACCACAATTCAGATATCGGAATCGAATTTAGAGGATGATGTAGTAAATGCTATAAAAGAATATGTAGATCCAAAAATTAAAACTGGACTAATTATAGACCCACCTTTAGCCATGTATAAAATTGTTCCCATTCTGCAAAATAAATTTAAAAGTTTAACTATGAAATTAGTTCTTACAAAAACTGAGCTCGAAAATGTTCAAGACTATTTAAAGCAAACTGAAACTATTGCAAAGTATCACGTGGGAAAAACTAACCACCGTGGTATTAACGAATGCTTTCTTGCTCTTTCTCGTAGATACTATTGGCCGAAAATGAGAGAATCAATAACCAAATTTATAAATGAATGTAGCATTTGCGGTCAAGCGAAATATGATAGGAATCCAATTAATCAAAGATTTTCCATAGTACCACCTCCAACAAAACCATTCGAAATCCTCCATCTTGATCTTTTTACAGTCGAAAGCGAAAAATACCTAACATTAGTCGATGCCTTTTCAAAATATGCCCAGGCGTATCATATAAGGGATGGAACCGCCTTAAGCGTAGTCCAAGCTCTACTCAAATTTTGCACCCATCACGGTCTACCTTTAACAATAGTAACTGACCAGGGAACTGAATTCACGAATGCATTATTTTTAGAATTTGTAAGACTTCATAAAATTCAGCATCATAAAACTTTAGCTCACGCCCCAAACGAAAATGGTATAGTGGAAAGATTCCACTCAACAATACTCGAACATTTGCGTATATTAAAATTAGAAAGAAATTCCGAGTTAAGTGTTAATCTTATGCCTTACGCCCTTTTAGCCTACAATAGCTCAATTCATAGCTTCACAAAATGTCGACCTTTAGACCTTATCTCTGGACATTTCGACCCTAGAGACCCTACAGACATTGACTTAACACAACACTTACTACAGCAATATATAATAGACCATAAGCTTAGGATGACTCAAGTATATGACATTATTAACGAAACATCATTACATAATAGAACTCAATTGACTGAAAATAGGAATAGAGATCGAGAGCCAGAACGCGAGTATTCCCCAGACCAGCAAGTTTTTATACGAAACCCCATGGCATCTCGGCAGAAACTCGCCCCGCGCTATACGCAGGATGTAGTTTTAGCTGACCTTCCCATACACATTTATACAAAAAGAAAAAGAGGTCCCGTAGCAAAATCACGACTGAAACGAAGTACAAAAGACCCTGTATTGTTACAGAATACTTCTACTATGCCTACTGACACGACTGACTCAAGGACAAGATGTATCGATCGACAGCCTGCAAGACGGACCAGGAGTACTTCCGTTTAAATTAGGAAATGCCAAAATAATTTCCCACTACCATTCTTTCCTTAGTAAAATAGATACTTCTGAAATACACTCACAAATCAAATTAGTGAAAACACAAATTTATCAAGCACGCACCGAGTTAATTAATCAGACAATTTCTTTATATGAACCTCATATTGAATATCTAATGTCGAAATTAGATAGATTATTAAATCAACTGTACACATTTGAGACCGATCGTAAAAAGCGAGGTCTGATAGACGGACTTGGTTCAATAATTAAAAGCATTTCGGGTAATTCAGATTATACTGACGCGATTAAATATAACAATGCCATTGAAGTTTTAAGTAAAAACCAGCATAAATTAGAATCAGAAATTAATAATCACATTAGCTTAAACAAAGAATGGACTTTGAAAAATTCTGAAATTTTAGAAAATATTACATACAACCAAAATAAAATTGCTAAAACTTTAAATTCCATAATTAGCAGCGATAGTAATAAGAATAACGAGTATATTAAGTATTCTCATTTTGCGCAACATTTAATTATTCTTAGTGATAATATAGATAAGATATCTGAGGAAATATATAGGCTCGAAAATACTTTAGCTTTTATAAGAATAGCTGGCGCTCCGCACTTTGCTTTAAATATTAACAATTTAAAATTAATGATAGATAAGTTAAGAATATTATATTCTAAGGATCAAATTATTGATGTAGATGCTAGATATTTTTATGATTTTATTAGATTAGCTTATTTCTATGTAGACAATTATATAGTAATAGTATATAAGATTCCGATTGTCTTTTCCTTAAAATATGATTTATATAAATTATCCCTCGTTCCTAATAAATACAACCAAATCCTCTTACCTATTTCACCTTACCTAGCAATCTCTGGTGACGATTCTAAGCACATGGAGGCTGAATGCCCGAAGGTAAAAGAATGGTACCTCTGCCCATCAGCATCAAACTATAAAGTAACAGAATACCCCGAATGTATCCACCACCTGATAACCAAGCAGGAACTTCTTGAATCATGCAAGATAACTACAGTTACCCTAATCAAAGAAGCAGTAGAAAAACTAGACGACAGGCATTTTGCTATGAATTTTCCGAACATCACGAAAGTAAGAACATCGTGTGGCCAAGAACAGCACAGAAGTCTTCATGGAAGCTACTTAATTATTATTCCTGTAAATTGCTATTTCAAGACGTCTACATTCACAATCTCCAACTCGGAAGATCACATAAAAGGTCACCCTCTGAAAATAATAGAACTACCAAAGTATCAAGAACCTGACGAAAGCACATATCACACACATGCAACCTTAAACTCAATCGATCTCCAAAATCTTCACTCGATTAATGGGAAAATTATATTCCAGAACCCTATAAAACTAGACAAACATCTGCAACTAAGTTTGTTCCATACAACTATACCATTTTATACAATATCGATTGCAGTCATACTATGTGCATTATATATTGCATACAAGTATCTACATAGAAGAAGAAGCCTTCGCGAGAGTCACGCCGTAGAAGACAATGCCGATATACCTTTGAAGAATAGAAGACAACCTGCTGAAGTAGAAATAGACCACAGCGATATTTCGGCAACCCTATCAAAACTTTCGAAATAGTCGCCGAACTATGGGGGGAGGTGTTACATATGCACCCCTCACGTAAAATGAACTTAGAGCAATTTGCCGAGTACTCTTATAAGAATCATCATCATCAGTCAGTTGCAGTCCAACATGCTCCTGGACTATGATTAATATTGAGAATATAATAAATGAAGCCACCTCTTGGACTATAAAGAAAATACAATGCAAGCAGTTTCTTCTTAAATTATGAAATAAAACATCAAATCCTGGAAATGCTGATGCCGCATCATCGAGGTGGTCCCATCTCCGTGGGACCGTGCTCTTAATGTTAAGTTAGTTAGTCACTTCAGATCTTACATCGGTCGGAGCCAGTAGTCTTAATTTTAATTGTAATATTCTTGTAGATCCAACATAGATCTGACATTAATTAAGTTATAATTTGTAAAAGTAAGTTTAATTTAAATAAATTCTAAAATAAAATCGTTTTTTTTGGAACTCCCGTTCGAGAACACTAAAACTTGTATGCAAATATGTATATTATATATTATTTATGTATGTATATATATATTATTGATTTATTGTATGTACTTATATTTTTTTTAATATTGAATTTAAATTTATCCTATTTTATCTCGTTTGGAAAGCATCTACTTATTTTTGTCTCTAAATCACCTAAAGGTTGACTGGTAGAAAATGCCTTGAGGCATTAAGTCCGCCTATGTACAAAATGTGCATGATGTTTAAATAAATAAATAAATAAATAAATATGTAAAATTTATGCCTAAAAATATAATTTTTATATTCTAAATCTAAATAAACAAAACCTTCGGCATTTAAACAACCACCTATTCCATTAACACTAACGTCACAATTATATATTGATATATTAATATTATTTTCCCTTAAATATTCTAACTTAATTGCAGATAAAGAGGCCCCTGTATCAACTAACCATTCTAATTTATTATTACTTAATACTAACTCAATATAATTAATACTATCGCATGTCAAAATTTGATTACCTTTATTCACGAAAAAATTTTGACTCACTCTCTTTATTATGCTTTGTGTAGGAATCAAAATTTGTCCTATTCTCCGTAAAATAATGAATTGGTTTTTTAGTATTATGCCTTTTATTATTCTGGTAATTAGCTCTATTCTGCGAGCTCCGACCGCGATTTTGTTGAACAAAACTTCCACGATTATAATATGATGAATGCGGTCTATTATTATTATAAACTGAATAATTTCTAGAGTTATTTTTATTTAAGTTATAATTATTACTTGTGTTAGGTCTAGAAAAATAATTTTGGGAACGATTATGAAAACGATTATAATTATTTCTACCTCTATACGAAGTATAGTGATTTCTAGATTGCGAGTAGGAGGCAATGTGTTCAGGTCGCGAGCTAGTCTCGTCCTCAGCTGCACGTCTTTCAACTGAGTAAAATCTCAGGCTGTTATTATAGTACCTAAACGCTGACTTTGCAATCCTTCCGCAAAACGCTTTATGGCATTTTTCTCGTTTACTGGCCGTAGTGCCTTGTACGAATCGGGATCATCGTTAGCTTGCGAAATAGTAAGATCTACAAAAAGTCGTTCAATCTCACTACCAAAATCTTGGATTGACTTACTCCCTTGTCCAGCACTTTGCAATTGAGCTTGTAAAGAAGTATCCGATTTAATAGTCAATAAACAAGTACGCATATCTTTCAGTAAAGAATTTATATCAGCATATTCCGTTTTTAATCTCATTTTAGCGCTATCAGAAATACGTGTTTTCAGTATAAATTTTATTAGCAACTGCTTACCATCACTAGCAACCATCGAACTGTATAATTCTATGGCATCAATAAGATCTCGAGTGATAGATTCGTCACCATTCATTTTCGGCAATAGGCTTACCGCCGTTTTCAAACAAAAATGTTCCGACATTTTGTCAGGTATTTTATAACTTATAATCTTATAATAAACTTTTCTTATATTAATGCAAATATCAAAAATTTCTTTAGAGACAGACGCAGGAAAAGATTGTATAAGGACCCCGAGTCCATAGTCAAGATATTGTCAAATCCCATACATTTTGATTTATTTCAACGCATTGACGACCTCCGTAGAGCAGTGGTTGAGCGCGTTGGTGCAAAGAGAGGTCGCGAGTTTGAATCCCGCCAAAGCCGGAAAGTTTTTAATGTTCCTGGGTCATGGATGTGTATTTTTGTATACAATGTAATAAAAATCTTAAATATGTGTTTAATATAAAAGTATTAAATATATTTCCGTTGTCTAGTAACATCAGTTCTTTGGATACTTAGCACGGGGCCAGATCGACGCGGTGTGAAGCGTCCACGTGTTAACGTGTGCCCTGTAAAGCGTTTTTCGAAGAAAAGAAGTATTTTCCTAAAATTAAAAACAGATGGAACGCATCGCATATCGCAATCGTATCTGGCCAGCTTTTTATCTGAACGGACAATTTAAGTTCTTAAGTCTGTATTTATATAGGTGCTTGTCCTCAGGAATGGCGGGATACGACCCGTTTGTGAAGCACGAAGTGGTGAAGACATGGTACGACAAGGTGCGTTCGTACTTCAGTCCCTATTATGACGAAGGACATGTGATCCTGAACAAGATTGTCAACAAACAAGCATCCAAGCTGTAAACATTATGAGGCTTGTTACATATGCACCCCTCACGTAAAATGAACTTAGAGCAATTTGCCGAGTACTCTTATAAGAATCATCATCATCAGTCAGTTGCAGTCCAACATGCTCCTGGACTATGATTAATATTGAAGATATCATAAATGAAGCCACCTCTTGGACTATACAGAAAATACAATGCAAGCAGTTTCTTCTTAAATTATGAAATAAAACATCTAATCCTGGAAATGCTGATGCCGCATCATCGAGGTGGTCCCATCTCCGTGGGACCGTGCTCTTAATGTTAAGTTAGTTAGTCACTTCAGATCTTACATCGGTCGGAGCCAGTAGTCTTAATTTTAATTGTAATATTCTTGTAGATCCAACATAGATCTGACATTAATTAAGTTATAATTTGTAAAATAAGTTTAATTTAAATAAATTCTAAAATAAAATCGTTTTTTTTGGAACTCCCGTTCGAGAACACTAAAACTGGCGCAGTCTTGGTGGATTTTTTCCGAAAAATCTATGAATCTACGATAGTGTTCCGGGAGAAATAAATTCGGGTGTGTGTGAGATCCAGAAATTGATCCAGCAGAGACCAGAATGTACATGTAAGTGCTTTAGTTTCTATCTAGAGTTGCTTCCTTTATATCCTATAATTTTGATATAATTTTCCAAGATTTTCCACCCAAGGCAATCACGGAATCCTAGAGTTAGTAATAGAAATAATTTGTTAGATAGGAATAGAAATTTAGAAATCATTTCAGAAGACAGAGAAAATTTAATTTTGAGTGAAATCTTTTCAGAAAATTATAATATATTAAATATGGCAAATTTAGATAATATCTATAAGTCTCTACGTCTTTTACCTGAGTTTGACGGAAATCCGAATATTTTAACTAGATTTATTAGATTATGTGACCAGTTAGTGCAGCAATTTGTTAGATACGAGGAAGGCTATGAACTTAGTAATTGCGCATTAATTAATGGAATTTTAAATAAAGTGGTAGGCTCAGCTTCTCGTTTGATTAATTCTAATGGTATACCTGAAAACTGGAATGGCATTCGATCTGCCTTAATTAATAATTTTGCCGATCAGCGAGATGAAACATCGCTCTATAACGATCTAGCATTATTGAACCAGGGTTCACTTAGCCCTCAAGAATTTTATGAAAAGTGTCAAAATTTATTTAGTACCATTATTACATATGTCAGCCTGCATGAAACGGTGCCGAGCACTATAGACTCTAAGCGTGCGTTATATAAAAAATTAACGCTTCAGTCATATTTACGTGGACTCCGCGATCCACTAGGATCTCGTATCCGTTGCATGCGCCCTGACACAATAGAGAAAGCGTTAGAATATGTTCATGAGGAGATGAACACACTCTACATGCAGCAGCGCAACGAGCGTTCGTCGGAGAATAAGATACAGGTCAGTGAAAATAGATTTAAGCATGGATCTATGCAACCTATGTCTTTATTACCCGCGCAGCAGTTTAAACCACCAGCGCGACCATTTAACCCTATGATAGGTACACCATTCCGCTCACATGTAGGTACACACCTTCAACGCCCAGATCAGGGTTGGAGATCACAGCCGCAACCTTTCCGTGGACCTACAAGGACACAGCAAATGTTTGCCGCACCCCTACCAAATTATAGACCCCAAAGTAATGTATTTAAATTAAATAAACCTCAAAATGCACCTCAGCCTATGAGTGGTGTAAGCCATTTCGTAACTAAACCGTTTGGACAGACGAACAGACAACCCCATGACTGGAGAAAATTCGGGAACCCTCCGCCAAATAATTATTTTAAGACTAGAGAAATGAATTTTAACCAAATGTACGACCCATACTATAATGTGGACTTTGACTATAATGACGATTATTATGACTTCAATAATTATGACTACCAAGTAGAATCACAACCCCAATATCGTCAAACCTGTGTTATAGAAGAGGAACAGGATACCGCCTCAATCAATCAAATAACGATCAGGATTTTCAGAAAATTGCCAAGTCAGGCAAGTTAAAATAGAATTAAATTTACAAACGCAGAGACAGTTGCCCTATATTCAAATAAGTAACCCACCATTAAAACTTTTAATCGATACCGGGGCAAATCAATCTTTTATTAGTCCATCTGCCGTAGAAAAATTTTATTCACATATTCAGTGTAATTATGATCCTTTCGAGGTAACAAATATTCATGCCACTACTAGAAATAATTATTCCATTACTGTACCTTCTTTTCAGGAAATAAATGATAGTGAAAAAATTACATTATTCATATATAAAAATGTCACCGAGACTTCAACAGTACAGTCGCATTGCAACTTGCTCCGAAGTTATAATTAGAAAATAATAATAAATAATAGTTTTCCAGTCCTGTGCTATTGTGAATCTAATAGATTAACGATTGGTATAACGTTTGTTTAAGTGTTTTCATTGCTCGGAACTGATTTAGAGTGTTAATTTACCAAAACAAAGTGATAAGTGACGGTGGACCTAAGTTTTTATTTTCACAAGATTTATATTGTACCTCCATCTCCATGTATACGTACAAGTGTCAACATCAAAGACTAGTAGTGATCAATTAATTCGTAATGCTACATAAGAGCGTCCGTGGCGTTGTGTGAAGCGATCGGACTGTTAACTTGTATCCAAGTAACTGTGGTCGAAGGATCAAATCCCGCTGTATGATCGATTGACTTTTTTAGAAATTCTTTTTCATTTCTACACACCAAGATGTCTGAATGTATAAATTGTGGAGTAGTTGTGAACAAGTCTAACAAAATAACTTGTTCCAACTGCAATAATGTCGTCAGCGCAACCCCCTCCATCTGATGCTCTCGAGTTTTTGCTGGTAGAAGTCCAGGTATCGCACTATAATAAATTATTACTCGGGGTCTACTATTGCCCATCAATGCACAATGATTACTTCTCATCCTTTGAAAATACGCTTGATGCTTTTACACCGTACTACGATCATTGTGTTATAATGGGCGATTTCAATACTTGTCTACTTAAGGGTGATAGTCGATCGACTAAACTTAGTTAAATTTTAGATTCATATAATATGAAATTACTACCTCTGAATCCTACCCACTGCTTTCCAGGTTCCCGTCCTTCCCTGCTCGACCTAATCATAGTCTCCTCTCCTAATCGTGTTACTACGCATGGACAAGTCTCAGCTGATATGTTTTCATACCATGATCTTATCTATGTCGCCTATAATGTTCGCCCTCCCAAAGCTAAGGTAAAAACTCTTCTTCAAAGAAATTTCTCTTCGATGAATATTGAAAGCCTAGAGGAGGACGCACATAACATAGACTGGTCAAACTTACTCTCAGCTGATTCCATTAATGACAAAATTGATATATTTAACGCTAAACTTAAATCTCTTTATGATATTCATGCACCTGTTAGGCCCGTTAAAATCAAACATCTTCCCGCTCCCTGGTTATCAGACGAAATCAAATCTCTGATAAATGCTAAGCATGCAGCCAAAGCCAAATTTAAAATAAAAAAGACAGAAGAATATCGTAACAAATATATTAAAATCCGGAACCGCTGTAATATGATGTGTCGTGACGCACAAAGACGTCATATTCACGCCTCCGTTGAGAACGGGGATCCGGCTAAAACATGGAAATTTCTCAAATCCCTCGGCGTGGGCAAATGCTCTGAACCGCAAGACTCTCATAATATAGATATAGATTCTCTTAATAACCATTTTACTTCCTCTTTTAATCTCGACCCCAAAATTAAATCACAAACGTTAAATTATATTTCTTCGCTACCTATATTGAATTCTGATCCGTTCCTTACTGTTCCAGTTTCCGAGTGTGAGATTAAAAAGCACATCCTTTCCATATCGTCAAACGCAGTAGGAGATGACGGTATCAGTCGTAGAATGATCACACCAATATTAGATATAATTGTTCCTGTTCTTGCACACATTTTTAATTCATGTTTAGAGTCTTGTACCTTTCCTGATGCCTGGAAGGCAGCTTACATAATTCCTTTACCTAAATCCTCCTGTCCTAAGACTGTGTCTGACTTCCGTCCTATTTCCATCCCACCCTTTTTATCAAAAGTTTTAGAGCGAATCATTCATCACCAGCTTACGCAATTTGTTACCCACAACAGCTTACTCAGTCCGTTCCAGTCCGGTTTTCGCACTGGTCACAGTACGACTACCGCATTGGTAAAGGTAGCTGATGATATACGGTCAGGTATGGATGATAAAATGCTTACTATTCTCACACTTCTGGATTTTAGTAATGCCTTCAATTCCATAGACCACGATATTCTGCTAGCCCGGCTTGCATCTTTAAATCTTTCACCATCAATAATTAATTTAATTCGTAGCTACCTTGTAGGACGACGGCAGAGAGTTAAATCATCTGATTATTTCTCCGATTGGAGTTATATCTATGCCGGCGTGCCTCAGGGTGGTGTGCTATCTCCTCTTCTGTTTGCAATTTTTATAAACCCTATAACAATATCGATTTCATCATCCTACCACTTGTATGCGGACGATCTTCAAATATACACACAGTCTCCTTTGGACAATCTGAATTCCGCTTTTGATCTAGTGAATCACGATTTGTCGAATATTTGTGAATGGAGCAAGAATCATGGACTTCTTATTAATCCTATTAAAACTCAATTAATTGTAATTGGTAGCCCCGGGCTAATTTCTAGAGTTGACCATGATTCTTTACCTCCTGTCCTTATAAATGGTGTAACAATACCTTTCAGTAAAGTGGTTAAAAACTTGGGAGTGTACTTTGATGAACATTTATCGTGGACGCATCAATTGCAAGAGATTAGTAGAAAGGTTTTTTCTACCTGGCGTTCCCTAAAACGTCTACGATATGTTCTTCCGATACCCACTAAGGTAGTTTTGGCTGAATCCCTACTCCTTTCCCATTTAGATTATGCGGACGCTTCTTTCACTAACTTGACGGAGGAACAACTGAACAAATTGGAGCGCCTTCAAAACCTGGCTTTGAGGTTTGTTTTCGGTTTACGTAAATTTGACCATATCTCCGAGTATCGCCTCAAGTTAAAGTGGTTGCCAATCCGCTACCGCCGTGACTCTCGTGTTCTCTCCTTCCTTTATAACATCCTATTTGACTCCCATTGTCCCACTTATTTAAAAAGTAATTTTAACTTCCGTACCTCTGACAGACTGGAACTACGATCTATATCTAATCTTCTTCTTGACATTCCTATCCACCGCACTAAATACTTTAATTGCTCTTTCATTGTAAAATCCATTTCCCTTTGGAATTCTTTACCTATCCATATAAGGCAGGCTGAAACTATACATCGCTTTAAAACTCTTATAAAAAATCATTATCTGGAATCATATTGTGTCAACCCTTGACTTATGTAACTAACACTTATTATTATAAATTAAAATATCATGTAGGTTTATCTATTGTATATATATATATATATATATATATTATATTATATTGTATACATATATTATATATTTATTGTGTTTATGTATTATTTTATTTTATTTACTTTTATTTTATTAAATATACTTTTGCGCAACTCCCATTCTCTAGCATTGTTTTCTCTAACACCATAAGGTTGTCTGGAAGAAATTGCTATCTAGTAATAAGGCCGCCTTTGTGTGCATGTCTGATTTTTGTAATGTATATTTTTTTTTGTTTTTTTTGTAACTTGTTGTGTGCACAATAAAGTATATTTGTATTTGTATTTGTAATGTTTATCACTATCGTTGTGTGAATCTAATTGCGACAGCGTTTAAAAAGCTGAGTAAAACTGCGCGTTTAGCATGGAACTGTCCCCGTTGCTTAAATATTCATAACCCGGATAAATCGACAATATCTGAGGAGGACCCCTCACAGGAAAGTTCTGATGGGGAGGACGATAAAGACAGTACTTGCATACGACGTATAATAAGTGAAGAAATTAGAAATACAATGCGTTCCGAAGTAAAACATATGATTCGTGAAATCAGATCGGAAATGGATGACATACGAAAGCAAATCGAAGAATTAAAATCATCCGGATCCTTTGATATTTCTCAAGTAATTGATTTGAAAAAGGAATTTTCTGAAATGCAACGGGATAATGCTGATCTTCGCTCTCAAAATTCTACTATGAAACTCGTTATATCTGAATTAAAATCTCAAATAAATACTATGGACCAAAATTTGAGAGAGACGAACCTGGAATTTAACGGCATACCTGAAAATAAGGACGAGGTTCTGCCTAACATCATAACACACATATCAAAAATAGTATCATACGATCTCAAGGATTGTGACATAATGAAAATTACTAGAGTAGCAAGCATGACCAATAATAAGTCTCGTCCACGATCTGTAGTAGTGAAACTGCGCAGTCCCAGATGTCGAGATGAACTGTACTCTGCGATTACCCGGTACAACAGATCTCATAATGATAACAAATTAAATACATCCATCATAGGCTATGCGGGTGATAAGCGGCCAATATTTGTGTCAGAGCACCTCTCTCCAGCAAACAAATCCCTTCATGCAGCTGCAAGAATACGGGCTAAGGAAAAATCCTACAAGTTCGTTTGGGTTCGCTATGGTAGGATATTTGTATGTAAGAATGAGAACTCGGGAAGTATTCTAATTAAGGACGAAGCTAGTTTAGAGAAGATTATTTAACGATTTTGCCTACTACTGTTTAATCTAAGTTTAACATAATATAGTTACCTATTACTTTTATAATTTTTATTGTCTCAATGGCTGTATCTATTTTTTATCAAAATGTAAGAGGAATTAAAACAAAGTCACATGAATTTATGTTGTCCATTTTAAATTCTGACTATGATATAGTATGTTTAACGGAGACATGGTTAGATGAATCCTTTTTGTCTTCTGAATATTTTGATCAAAGGTATACTGTAGTGAGACGAGATCGTAGTTCGCAGTTTAAAGAATTGTATTCCAAAGCACATGGTGGTGGGATTTTAATAGCTGTAAGTAATAAGTTTAATTTTGTTAATAAAAGTGATTGGCAAACCTCTGTCGAGGATATGTGGTTATGCATAAGTAAAAGAAGTGTCTGTATAAACCTATGTTTAGTTTATTTGCCATCCTACATACCTATTAATTGCGTTTCACATTTTTTTGTTAGAGCCGAGGAAATATGCTTGCAATATAATGACACCACTACGTTGATTATTGGCGACTTTAACCTTCCTTCTGTTAAATGGCACCAATCTTGTGACCCCTTTTTAAATATTGTTGACCCTAAAGCAATGGCATTAAGAGACTTCCTTACCATCACAGCGTGTAAGCAGGTAAATAATATTTACAATGAGAATGGAAATATTTTGGACCTTATCATTGTGGACGAGAACACAAACACTAGTGTCAGCAGAGCTTTCCCCCTTAGTAAAACTGACATTCACCATCCACCATTAGAGTTTACGATTAAAAAGACATCCTATTCCATATTAAGCTACAATGTTTCAAAAGATAGCTATATTTTCAGCAAAACAGACTACGAGGCCTGCGTTGGTGCCCTTCAATCGGTTAAGTGGGACGAATTTAGTCATTTGAACTGTAATGAATTTGTTCACAAATTTTACAATATATTATGGGATACAATTAAGCTACATACTCCGAATGGCAGGCACAAGAAACTATGTTACCCAGTTTGGTTTACGCCTTCATTGATAAAGATTCTAAAAGAAAAACATAAATATAGAACTAGATATAAAAAGTATAATAATCCACGTGACTACGACACATTTGATTTCTTACGGACTAAGGCAAAAAAAGCCATTGGGAACTGTTACAAATACTACACACAGAAAATAGAAAATGAATTAAAAACTAACATAAAATCATTTTGGAGATATACAAAATCAAAAAAATCACTCAATAATGTTCCAAATCAGGTTTGTTATGGTGAGCGTACGGCTGCTGGGGGTAAGAATGTAGTAAATCTATTCGCGGAATACTTTGCATCTATATATAATGACCATCAAGTACAGTCTGACACACATTCTTGCTTGATTGAACCAAATTACTCTATCTCACACATAGAAATTACTGAGGATGAAATCAGTAACAGTATAAAGAAATTAAACTTAAATAAAGGCGCGGGGCCCGATGGAATACCACCTATTTTTATCCGCCTGTGTATCAAAGCTCTTGTGAAGCCACTTTATATAATATACAACACGTCTATACAGGAAGGTTTATTCCCAGATTTATGGAAAATTGCACATATTACTCCAATACACAAAACGGGTAGTTTAAATGAAGTGACTAACTATAGACCGATTTCCATTTTGTCACAATTTGCAAAGATCTTTGAGGGTCTCGTTTATAATGTTGTGTACTCCCATCTGCGTCATATTATTAGTCCTAAACAGCATGGTTTCGTGTCTAATCGTTCAACTGTGACAAATTTATTACTTTACACTACTTTTATATCAAACACTTTTGAGGCTAGAGGTCAGGTCGATGCTGTCTATACAGATTTTGCCAAAGCTTTTGATCGCGTTGATCATTTGATTCTTTCTAGAAAATTGAGGCATGCTGGAATACATGGCAGTCTATTACGTTGGTTTGAAAATTATTTATATAGTCGTTCACAATTGGTTGCACTAGCAGGATACGAGTCAGTACCAATTTTTCCATGTTCTGGGGTACCACAAGGATCCAAATTAGGACCTTTACTATTTTTAATATTCATTAATGATCTTTTGGATCTAATAACCTGCTATTGTTTAGCCTATGCCGACGATTTAAAAATTTACTATGGAATTTCCGGTTTGAGCGACTGTATGAAACTTCAAGGCGATCTTAATATTATACAAAATTGGTGTACTGAAAATGGAATGTATTTACACGTAAAAAAGTGTCAGTGCATTACATTTACAAATAAAAAGAACTTTATTAATTTTGATTACCGTTTGAATGGTTCTAGTCTTCAGAGAGTCTCAGTCATTCGTGACTTGGGAATTCTTTTTGACACTTCTCTGTCGTTTCGTCAGCATATTGATAATATGGTGATAAAGGCTAAAAAAATGCTAGGCTTCCTTATACGCATGTCAAAGCCATTCCGTAACAACTGCAGCCTTATCCTACTTTACAACGCTCTAGTGCGAAGTAGCCTAGAGTACTGCTCTAATATATGGTCACCCTACTATTCAAAGCACGTTGACAGTATTGAATCCGTTCAGGCGCGTTTCGTTAGACATCTGTGCATAAGAAATGGAGTCCGAAAAGATATACCTGACTACACAGATAGGTTGACACATTTCAATATGTTCACTTTAAAAGAGAGACGAACTAACTCTGACTTACTGGTTCTACATAAAATTATAAATGGTAACCTTGATGCAGAATTAATAAACTTTTTTAGCTTCGGGGTTAGTAACCGCGTTAGACGTAGAAAGCGTACATTTGAAATTCCGACTTCATCCTTGAATACCACCTACAACAGCCCACTTACACGCATGGCACGATTTTATAATGATAAATTATCTACTGCAAATGATCTTGATATTTTCAATATGAATCTCTTATCATACAGACACTACCTCTACAATAATTAGCAACTTTGGCTCTATTTATTTACTATCTATTTATTTATAATGCTTATATGTAAATCTGTTATCTCGGAAATTTAGTAAGAACAATTTTCATTGTCATGCATACCTGTTATTTGTGTATATACTATGGTTAAATACTATTTCTGTTTGTTATATTCTAAGTGTTAATGTATATGTACTGTTGGTTTGCTAAATAAATAAATAAATAAATAAATATAAGTTTCATAATTTTTTCGATGGATTAGTTGGCCTAGATTTATTAGAAAAATGGGAATCTAATATTGATCTTAAAAATAAATTATTAGTAACGAAATCCTCAATGATCCTCTTACTTATGTACGATTCACGTAACTCTAATTTATATGAAGAAATTATACAGGCAAATACTTCAAAATTAGTTAGTGTACCCATAAATTTTCAGGAAGGCGAAGTCTTTATACCTGAACAAATAATTTGTAACTGCATTATATCTGACAGTGTGACCGTAGTAAAAAATAATCGTGGCATTATAGAAGTTAAAAACCCTTCTCGCCATGACATAGTTTTTTCAATGGATCGCCCGGTTATGGCCGAAATTTTTAATTTAAATTTTTGTAGTAAAAACCAACTCGGAAGATCACATAAAAGGTCACCCTCTGAAAATAATAGAACTACCAAAGTATCAAGAACCTGACGAAAGCACATATCACACACATGCAACCTTAAACTCAATCGATCTCCAAAATCTTCACTCGATTAATGGGAAAATTATACTCCAGAACCCTATAAAACTAGACAAACATCTGCAACTAAGTTTGTTCCATACAACTATACCATTTTATACAATATCGATTGCAGTCATACTATGTGCATTATATATTGCATACAAGTATCTACATAGAAGAAGAAGCCTTCGCGAGAGTCACGCCGTAGAAGACAATGCCGATATACCTTTGAAGAATAGAAGACAACCCGCTGAAGTAGAAATAGACCACAGCGATATTTCGGCAACCCTATCAAAACTTTCGAAATAGTCGCCGAACTATGGGGGGAGGTGTTACATATGCACCCCTCACGTAAAATGAACTTAGAGCAATTTGCCGAGTACTCTTATAAGAATCATCATCATCAGTCAGTTGCAGTCCAACATGCTCCTGGACTATGATTAATATTGAAGATATCATAAATGAAGCCACCTCTTGGACTATACAGAAAATACAATGCAAGCAGTTTCTTCTTAAATTATGAAATAAAACATCAAATCCTGGAAATGCTGATGCCGCATCATCGAGGTGGTCCCATCTCCGTGGGACCGTGCTCTTAATGTTAAGTTAGTTAGTCACTTCAGATCTTACATCGGTCGGAGCCAGTAGTCTTAATTTTAATTGTAATATTCTTGTAGATCCAACATATATCTGACATTAATTAAGTTATAATTTGTAAAATAAGTTTAATTTAAATAAATTCTAAAATAAAATCGTTTTTTTTGGAACTCCCGTTCGAGAACACTAAAACTGGCTGCTTCCACCAGTAATAAGCGAGAAATGAGTTTTGCAAGAACTTTGTACGAGAGAACGATTTTATTCAAATATTTTTGCAATGTTATTTATTGATTTTTTTTTATATTAGTGTGTAAAAATGTTTGAAATTACATTTTGTATAAAACATAAGAATCACGCCAGTAATTTCTTATCACTGATTTCTTTTACGCATTCTATAGTTATCGTCTCACAATTTTATTATTTAAATTTCTTTTTTTCATATTAGTGTGTAAAAATGTTTGAAATTACATTTTGTATAAAACATAAGAATCACGCCAGTAATTTCTTATCACTGATTTCTTTTACGCATTCTATAGTTATCGTCTCACTATTTTTTTATTTAAATTTCTTTTTTATATATTAGTGTGTAAAAATGTTTGAAATTATATTTTGTATAAAACATAAGAATCACGCCAGTAATTTCTTATTACTAATTTCTCTTACACATTCTATAGACACATTCTATTGACTGAATATTATTAGTAATTAGTTACTACAGTGTCTTCTATATTCTTGCATTTCAATATCACTAAATATTTGTCTATTGAAAACCTAGAATGACTTGGTTGCATTTACAAAACAAATGAATTTTTTTCTATGATATTAAAATTGACGTCACGTTTTACCTTTATACAGGATCTTATTCCAATATTTAGTTTGTAGGTATAACATATTCAAAGGGTTGCAATATTAAATGAATTTTTACAATGTTGATTTTGTTTAAATAAACATTTTATTGGGTACGAGCCTTTTCATTTTACGAAACTCCCGAATTTAATTAATTCCTTCCTAGCTATTTTATAACTAGGAATTTTTATGTGTGTACATGTCTGTATGTGGTGTCGTAGCTCCCAAAGTGATGAACCGATTATGATCTAGTTTGTTTTGTTTGAAAGCTGATATGATCGCGAGTTCTTAGCTACGTATAATCTATCTATATGTCGCAGTCATCTAATTGAAATCGCTATTTCATTGAGTGCTAGCGTTTTTATCGAATGACGACATTAAATTGAAAGAATAGGCCGAATATTGATTGAACAATCGTCAGTCAACGCATTGTAATGTTGTATTGTCAGTCAGGTGATTGAAATTTTTTCTCACTGCGGCGCTAGTAGTCACCAAAACAAATATGGAGTCAAACAGCTGGCACTGATAGCACTGAGTTGATATTTTTTTCATTAAATCTACATTAAAGTGCGATACTCCTTATAAAATAGTGTAACAGCATGGATTTATCTATTAATACGTCGCCGCCGGCTACCCTTAAAGAAAAATTTAAGGTGAAACTGACTGAGTAGGTACGAACGACATAATGAAGGTAAGTTTTAAACATGCTGTACGACATCGTTTTACTAATTTAGCTGATAAAACATACAAAACTACACTAAATGGATGTATTTATGTAATATTATTTATACTAGAATTTGCAAAGTTACATTTATCGATAAAATATCGTTAGTATGAGCGCAAATTAGAAAAAATATCACCTAACTAGATATCCCATAAGTATGTAATACAACGACTACGCTAAATGACGTTCACTCAAGACGTTGGACGTTACAATAAATAACATGACGAGTTGTCCTTTAGTCTTTCAATTTAATGTCGTCATTCGATAAAAACACTAGTCACTCAATGAAATGGCGATTTCAATTAGATGACTGCGACATATACACAATATAATAAATCTGTCCATGTCTGTACATTAAAAATATTTAATTGAAGATCAAAATGGGGGTCTATAAAAGCCACAGAACCTAAAAATAACGATTTAGAAAAAAATATCTGTTTGTTAATTGTTTGTCTGTGTGTCTGTCGGTTCGTATGTGAGTGTTTGGTAACACAAGACGCTGATTTCATCATTGTATTTCGATGTCTTAATTTTTTTGGAATATAATCGATTAAAAAAAACAAACACTTAAACATATTTAATACAATATATCAATCTGATATAACAAAAGATATGTGTATACAAATTACCTACCTATCACAAGTTCTGAGAATACTTAGCAATAGCGAAAGTAATGGATATTAAAAAAACCCTCTGAAATGTGCACCTTACCAGGAAATCAGAATGCTACATAATTAAGTGTGTTACGAAATTGGATAGCTGCATTTGACTGCACCCCTCCGTGCTCCCGTGATCGCCCCATGCCCCGTGCCCGGTGCGTGCAAATGCCCCCGAGTGTCCAGTCTGCCCCCACGAGCGACGTCCGCGTTAGACTTTTAATGATCCGCATCCCTTTGCTAATTACTTTGTCTATCATACGATATCGCGCATCGTTCAACGTTTGTAGAAAGTGAATGTTAAATTATCCCCTCGTTCCACTTGCTAAGTATAAACGAAAATAACGTTTTATTCGTTGACATCGCGTTCCTTTAGCACCAGTAGGATCGTTTTGACATGTCACTAATGTTCCACACTCAGAATAAAGAATCATATGGAACTGGCATAAGCATGTACTTTGCCTGTATACCTAAATAAACAAAACTGACAGCAAACATGGCGGATTAGGGTTGCCCACTTTCTTTTTTTTAAGAATATTGCGGATTTTATACCTCACAACTGAGCTAACTCAAAGAAATTGATTTTCAAACACTTTATATCAAATAAACTAAACAATATACAACAATTTAAATAAATGTTAGCTACTTACCGGTGATTTTGCATAGGCCACAACTTACTACAGAGGACTTCGTGTTACCTAATATAATGAATGCAGAATTATTTTACAGTTTTGCGCAGTAATTAAATCGAAAATCACTCAAAGACCCTAAAAATCTCACAATAACAACGTTTGACATGTAAACAAAGTGATAAGTAAAATGGCGTCCGTGACAGCAGAAGTATATCAAAGCCAATGAAGGGGGCGTTGATAAAAAGAGTGTAGATACTTATTTCTTACTTAAAACTTTTGTTGTAAGAAAGAGACAGGTAGCCTATTATTATTGCCGTGTGAAATTGAACTATTAGTACTGTTCCATATGATCTTTGTTCCGAGGTTCCACATGCAGCTGTCACTTGTCAGCTGTCAAAAACTGTTCAAAACTTTTCATATTAGAAAATCTACATAAAGGTACAGGAATGATGACTATGTCGAAACCGGTCTTGTATTTTAAGAAATAATTTGTAAAAATAATTTAATTTGTAATTTGTAAAATAGCTACTAAAGGGGGAAAAAAGTGCAAATATTTAGTGTATTATTACTATATAATATGCATTTCCATCAAGAACCTACGGTACATTCAATAACATATCGACTGTATTTTATGCTCAACGAAGTGGGCACGGGTCAGCTAGTATAAAAATAAAACGATAATGCCTCCCACACCGATTTCGGTGTCGGTGGCCGGTTTCATTGAAAACAGGCCAGCTACCCGGGATTTTTTTTATAGTGTCCAAGTATGTGCGCAATACACAGAAGCTCTATCTCTTCCTTCACTCTCGTAGGACGGATAACCGACGCGACTTTCTAGAGATCGGGCGCAGGACCGACTTTTTACATGCCCATCCGACGCATGGATCATCTTTCTTGTCAGACCATCATGTGATATGTCTGTATTGTCCTAACGAAACTTGGAAACAACGTTTTTTGTCGTTTCAGCGAGATTCTAAAGATACTTATATTATCTAATGTAATAAAGGTTATTATTGAATACTGTTTTGGAATTTTTCAATTTGCCAATTCAATCAGAGGAATTGTAATTTACCTCAAATACAGTGGAATATCGAGACTTTCGAGTTCTGATCCAAAGACAACCTGCAGCTACATCTTCTGTCTACAAATTTCACATATTACCTTTAATGGCCAAGGCTATGTTACAAAAGTTAATAATAGATTGCACTTAGCAAATAGTGGTTTGGTTTTCCCTACATTTCTTTAATTTCCGCGCAACTTACAGATGTTACTAAATTTCGTCAATTTTCAAATGTCATTAATACCTCGGCAGAATAGAGCTTGGGGCACAGCAGTGCCCCTGCCAAGTTGAGCAAGGACCGTCATCACCATCCTTTTCTCGAAACAGTTATGGCCATTTTCGACCCCTTATAACTTCGTTGTCGATTAAACTATGACCCTGCATTTTTACATACTACTTAATTAGTAATTAGGCATTGTAAAAACACGGTATATTTGAAATTTCATTCAAATTGAAACAAAAGTTTAAGAATTATAATAACTCACTCACTGACCGATCATCAAAACTTTTTAAGGTAGAAGAACTAAGTAGCGAGACTTGGCACTTTTTACTAGTTAAATGTTTTTGATGGGATATCTATTAGGTGTCCGAACATCTTCGAGTTTGTTTTATGTAATTAAAGATTTATAAGTAGTTCTGTTATTTTACCATGCAGGCTATAAGTAGGTGACTAGGTTGGTAATAGGTACCTTATTTTTAACCGACTCAAATGCCTGTTTTTTTATGTATGTACAGTGTATACCGATTACTCTGAGGTTAATGATTTGATTTGCGTGATTCTTTTTTTATTTGTCGCAGAATAGCTGTCATTTGGTCCCATAAAAAATTTACATAGTTTGGCCCTGTAGTTTTTATTTTATGTAGGTCAATATTTTACCAAAATTTTTAACGAATCATTTTTTACATTGATGATTTTGTCATTTAGTTTCGGTACGGCTAATGTAATAAATCTTTGACTTTGACTTAGAGACACTAAAAAGTTAAAAATAAAAATAAACTAACTACGTTTACAAAAAACCGACTTCAACAACTAACGAGCATAAAATAATATTTTTATAATGTAATTAGAAATTAATGTTCTTTTTGAAGTCAGGTAAAAGAACAACATCCTAAAGTTGCTGACTTGAAACTCACCTTTGCTGTCACCGACTTCAAAAAGAACATTTATTGTAACTACATTATAAAAGTAGGTATTATTTTATGCTTTTTAGTTGTAGAAGTCGTTTTTTTTGTGAACGTAGTTTCTTTTTACATTTTAATATTTGTCTATGTACTTATACCGCATCGCAATATTTTCCGACGTAACATAATTTCCGCACTACCGGCCGAGCATCCTACTTTACGTTTTTCCGCCGGGACCTGAAAAACGTAAAGTTGCCTCCTCCCTTTCCCTTCTCCCCGGCCCCGTCCCACGTTAACTTAAATTAGGGCATATCGGAAAAGCTCGAAGTTCCGGGAACAAATGCGCGGGAAAACGCGCGCAGTGGGCGGGGCTGTTGCACCCGGGCTCCGCCCCTGCTGCACCCGGGCCTCGGAGCCCAGACGCCAGCTCCCGTCGATCAGTGCAGACGTATCCTGGAGCTTCTTAATTCATTGTTCCAGCCAGTTCTTTGTTCTGAAATATTCAAATTTAGAGTTTAGTATTTTAAATAAAAAAAATTGAATTTCGAAAATATTTAACTTTAAAGACCAGTTTTAAATAAAATTTAAGCATAATATTTTACAATATAAAATTTATTAAAAATATTATGTACTTGTAACACAAAAAATATCGTAAAATAGAAAAGTTAAAAACGAAAAGATATCCATCGTTCTTCCCAGCGAAAAAGTGTTCCCGGCCGAAAAGCGGTAAGTATGGAAAAGGTAAGTTTCTAAGTATTTTTTGCTTACGCTCGCATTTTAACTATACCTATTTAAAATAAATTAAAAATTACCTTTTAACGTAAAACAATTAATGCACGTAATTGTTGCTCTCTATTAAATTATAAACTTATTTTAACATAATTATATTCTAAAACTTTGAAAGCCTTATGGATTTCAATAATTAGAGATCTAAACTTTTTTTTTACTTTCTAAGTTCCTTTTTTATAATAGTTTCTAGTTTTTAAATTTACTAAATCTATTAAGACTTACTTTTCACTCAAATAAAGATGCATTTTTGCTTTAGTTTTGCGGTGGCGTGCTTGGTGTTGTTTGTTTAATTTTTACCCGACTTCGGCGAACCCAAAATGATTTTGGAAGTCTATGTATGTATGTAATATGTTCCCTCGTAGCGGCTAAACTACTGATCTGATATTATTAAATGAGATGTCAAGCGATTCGTAATGATGCTGCGAGTACTTAACATAATAATATTAAAAAATATATTTTTTTATAAAACTCAGAATCAAACCTAAAAAAATTAAAAAATATTAATTGTCTCGTGTTAGACAATTATTTTTTTCTATCAAAAGATAGGTTATCAAAAGATAGGTAATCACACCACGAATATTTTATTGTTAAATTCAAAATAAACGTTTAAAATGCGGTCGTACAAGTAGTACCTCGGAGTTGTTTAGTTACTTTCTAGGTAATGGTTAATTTAATGTTATGTTTGATGTGGAAACATAAAAATATAAAACAAAAAAAAGTTTAAAAAACTATAACCCGTCTTCACAAAAAAGAGATCTTTTAGACCATTGCATCGGTACAAAAATGGCCAAGGTAGAGTGGTCGTAATAAAATCTAGGCGTCAGCTCCCGCCGAAATACGATAGAAAAAATAGAACTTGAAAAAGCATAATGTTCGTCTGCTGTTGCAATATTCGAATGCATTTCTATATTTTAAATTGAATTATTTTCTTGTTTTAGCTATTTTAGACCCATCTTTTGCGAAGTCGGGTTATAGTTTTTTTTGGGTGAAAACATTAAACAACGTCTTATGACTTGTATCGCGATTGTCTAATTGATAGAAAAATTGCATTATCGAAACTAATTTTCTTTATGTGGTAAAAACGATACAAACAATTAGACGACCGCATATCGCAGTGGTTGAGGGTTTTGGTCCTCGTGCGGGAGGTCGCTGGTTTGAATCCCGCCGAAGTAACAAAAAAATGATTTCTGAGTCATAGACGTGTATTAAGTTTGTGCATTAATATAATAAAAAAATTAGTATGTATATATTTACTGCACTACATAAGCAGTAAATATATTTCCGCTGTCCGGTACTTGTAACACAAGTTTTTCGGATACTTAGTATAGATTGAAGTGTGAATATTCAAGCTCACATATATACAAAAAACGTGATTTTTGTACGGAACGCTTCGAGAGTGACTCGCACTTGGCCGGTTTTTTATTTTTGGCGTTCCGTACCTCGTAAACCTAAAATTATTACATAAAAAAATTAAATAAACCGGCCAAGTCCGTATTATCTTCCGCTCGAAGGTTTTCGTACAAAATCCAAAGAAAAAAACAAGTTGGTTGTAGTCTTCGATTTATTTATGTAATTATGGTTTTAGTTTTTGTTGTTTATGTGGAAACACATAAAATGTGAAAATTTCAACTATCTAACTATGACGGTTCATGAGATAGACTGGTGACAGACGGACGGACGGATAGTGGAGTCCCGTTTTAAGCCCTTTGGGTACGGAACTTTAAAAAGGAAATAATATAATTATTTTGTTATTCAAGACTTTTACGGGCGTGAAAGTATCGAGTTGAATTGAAAAGTTATTCAAGTCTATAACGATAAATAAAAATTTCAGTTTTTCGCCACAAAAATTTGAAAGAAATAAAAATTAAGCAGGGGCATTAATAATAAGATAAAATCACAAATATATTATTATATTATAAAGATTATATTTATATTTAAAAAAAAAAAATATTTAAGGAAAATTACTAAAAAGCCATTTTCAGGCTCTAAAAACGTCGAGATTTGATTCCTGAACATTTTACTTTGTACTGAACGCTCGATCGGCATCAGGTTAATATCTATTTTTTTATTGTGACTTTCGAAAAATAAGTAAATTTTATAAACGGCTTCCAAAAAACGGATTTATCTTTTACTCAGACTTGGAGACACTAAGTAAAAAATAAAAAAAAAACTTTTTTTTATATATTGTAAAAAAAGCAATGTACAATTATTTACCTATAATATTACTTACTAAAAACCATGTAGGGTTTAACAACAAGTGCTAGTTAAAAGTTTACATCATTATAAACGAAGTTTCTTATTATTAAATTCTTTTATTGTATAAGGCGTTATCGCGTAAAGTATCACTCCCATATCATCACGTTCATCATCCCTATCACGGTTGGGTTAGGTGGAGGGTTGCCCCGACCAGCTGCTGTCGAAAGGTAACCGCTACCAGTTCTGATAGCGTGGTGGAGCTTGCCACTGATGCCTTGCGTACCCCTAGATACTACACATTCTATAAGGAGTGCAGGAAATCGTCTATCCTTTTCCAGCAGACGCTTATGCTAGAATGAGACAACTAATAAGCTCATGGCGGTTTTTACTGCTTCTTTCTGGAGCTCAGCGTGGTCTGTCAATGTCCAATTATGACAGAAGAGTGACTAGTTATACCAAAAGAAGGTAACACGATGTGTGGCCAACTTCTGATTGGAATATCGCAGATATTTAACAGGGTGTGAGGTTAAATAATGTCATAAAAGGAGGGGGTGAAGACGATCATTTCAACCCCCATATATATAACCCATATTGTACCGTGTTTGAGATATATTTAACGTGGTGTATTTTTTTGAAATGGGTGACTTAACCTGTTAAGTTTATAATAAAAATAGGGTAAACAAGAATTGGTTTGATACATAAAGATCTAATTTAATTACATTATCAGATAATATAAATATTTTGTTAATTATACCTATAGTATAATTAACAAAATAACGAAAAAAGTTTTTTCCATACAGTAGTTTAAAACCTTCAAATATATTTTTTATGTTTAGATCGCGATCATTGAAGCCATTTCCCGTGCTTTATTATGAACCACAAACGCAACTATTTTGAAAAAATGAAAAATGGCGAATATCTCAAAAACGGTCTAATATCGGTTATATGGGGGGTCAAAATAGTAGTCCCATTCCCTTCACGGGCTGTCATTGTTCTGCCAAACATCCTGTATAGGTGAGATCTGCCAATCAGTAGGATGGGCGATTCTCTGCCCTCCGAATGGAGTGTGCTGCATCACACGGTAGGCAGGACATTAGTGGTAGGCTCTACCACGCTAGATGGTGAGGTTGCGGTCACCTCTCCACAACAGGTGGTCTGGCCGACTGTTCATCTAACCCCACTGTGGGCAAGCATCGAGGGAACAGAACAGCTGATAGCACCGAAGCCTCAGAAATCGGAGACGAGACTCCAGACAAGATTGTACCAGGATAGCAGATACTGTAAGGGTGGAAAAACGGTTGGAAAGACGTTGCATTGACTCTCGGACTGTTTTTAACTCTTATGGTCTCATGGCACAGAATCAGAAACTGGATGTCACACTACGTTCCCAGGTGGGGGCAGGGGAGGACAGCATATTGTTGTTATATTGCTAAGTATTTTTTTATTCTTGTTATATTGCTAAATAATTGCTTTGTAGATGACTTATATATTTTTAAATGTAATAAAAATTATGTATAAATATGTATCTTGTATTATTGCTTTTTTCAACTAGTAGTCCCATGGGCGTATCCAGGTGGGGGGCAGGGGCTTGCTAATTATAGAAGACTTGTATATTTTAAAATGTAAAAAAAAATATATGTATAATTATTAATTATGTAAATTGTATTATTGCTTTTTTAAATAGTAAATTCTAGAAGAAAGGAATTGCAACTTAATTGGAAGGCGACAGTTTTATTTATAGTTATATAGATCGTTGTTTGTAGTAGTCTCAAGCCTCAAGGTGGGATTACATAGAACAAAGAGCTAGAACTAGAACAAGAGCATTCTTTCTTGATCTTTTAGTAACAAAAGGACAACGAAATACTGATATACGTCTATTTACACTAATATAATTTGATGGAGTGGAGGGTAGAATGAATTACCCCCACCTTTAGGCTCCATTCATATTGTCATGTTTATCCCCACAGCATATTCATCCCTATTTTCCAATAATTAAGAAACAAAATACATATTATGATTAGTGTGTAGCGGACGGTGCTTGAAAATGCTGCATTATAATATAATTTATATAATTATTTTATACATTAATGTAATGTACCATTTGAACTAAAATATTATGTATGTAAAAAGATTAGTCCTGGACACAATGAATTTGTAATATTTTTAAGTGATTATGAAATATGTACCTAACACTAATTGATAATTTAGCATGCACAATTTTTTAACAATATTTCCACGCCCATGAGGCAGACATTTTGAGCTCAACTAAATAATTGTAAGACCTGATTGTACAAATTTCTTGGTAATAAATGAATTCTAATTCTAATTAAATTTATGTTATAAATATTCAATTCAGATCCTAACTGAATCTAAATTAAAAGATAAATAGTTAATAGAATCAGGCGTTACTTTGTGGAAATCCATAGCAGAAAATTTAAATGTATCATATCTAGCAATATTTCGCGAAAAATGATAACCACAACCTGCAAGCAAATGATTGAGTGTATGCCTAGGCATGCTTTTGATGCCTATGCGTAGATATAATACATTTAAATTTTATTAAAAGATAAAATTAAACAAATCAATTTCACCTATTGTATTTTTTCATTGCACTGTAAATGCATGTGTTATTTTACCTATATTTTACAGAGTTAGTTTATTGTTTACGTCGTTTCCAAGATGCCATTACTTATTACGACAAAGAAGTTTGAAAACAAAAATGTACGGGATTTGAAATAAGCATCGCTTAGGTACATAGTCATATATCGCTATGTACCATAACGATGCCTGTGTCAAAACCTGTTGTATAATAAAATTTTTATTAACATGTATAATACTTCAATTTCAATTCAATTCAATTCAATTCAATTCAATTCAATTCAATTCAATTCAATTCAATTCAATTCAATTCAATTCAATTCAATTCAATTCAATTCAATTCTTTACAGAAAAATTATTTACTGTGCTTTACCATATTCGATTTCACTTTTTAAAGAGCAGAATGATAAAATATACAATTTAAATAACTTCATGAATAAATTGACATGGCATCATAGTGATGTATTTACTTTTTTTGATACTAACTAATAAGTTTATTAGTAATTTTGTATTGACACCAGATACTTCACATTTACATAAAAAACATTTAAGAGATATCGCTACTTTGCTAGCGTTCAATATAAATAATATTAACGATGTACCTACTATTAATGACGCAAATTTTGTTACCAAAACTGATGTAAATAATGTTCAGAGTTTAAACTATTAAGTAAGACAAAAGGGAAGCAATATAATAATTGTTTAACAATAATACATCAGAATGTAAACCGCTTCTCTGGCAAAATACTAGAAATAGAACTTCTAATAGATAAATATGAAATAGATGTATTATGTGTTACAGAAACATGGCCTAAAGAAAATAAAATGCAATTTAATATAAATGGTTTTAAGATAGCCAGTGTGTATAATAGAGTAAGCGCGGAAGGTGGAGGATGCTTGATTTTAATAAAAAATGGTATTAAATATAAACAACGTAATGATATTGTAAATTACTCCGTTGAGAGAATATGTGAAGTAGCATGTGCAGAGATAGATACCTATTTGTTCTTATGTGTGTATAGACCCCCAGCTTCTGACTTTAAACAATTTTTGACTATAATGGACGACATTTTATCTAGAATATATGTTAGTAAAAAACAAATTGTTATTTGTGGGGATTTTAATGTTGATATTCTCGTAGAATCGCCATACAAAAATAATATTTTATCTTTATTGAAATCTTTTAACCTGGAATACTTATTTAGAGAACCCACACGGATCACTCCTACATCTGCAACTTGTATTGATAACTTTTTTACAAATTGTAACGTTATAAATAAAAATGTTATAAATGGTGTGCTATCTGACCACAACGGACTAATTGTTAAACTTGAGAGAAAGGTGTCAAATAAACCTGTAAAAGTTCAAGTTAGGCATATAACTGAGAATAGACTAAGGCTATTCAAAGGAAAGATAGACAGCATTTTACAAAATAGTGTTATACCTGTATTTGACTCAGATATTTTGCTTAGTACTCTTTTGGACATTATTTTAAAAGAATTCAACCTAATATTTACAAAACGCCAAATAACGATAGGTAAACCCGTTTTCAATGACTGGGCTACCAAAGGGCTAAGGAAAAGTAGGGACACACTTTATGAACTTTACAATCAAAAATCTTACTGTGAAGATGAATCTTTTGTTAATTACGTCAGACGATACTCTAAAATCTTTAAAAAATGCTCGATTCAAGCTAAGTCTAATAAAATCCGTAGTAATATTTTAAATTCAAAAGACAAAATCAGAGCAACTTGGAAAATAATAAATACAGAAACTGGTAGAAATAAATATAATAATGATAGAATAACGTTAAAAATCAATGACGCTCTGGTTTCTGAGAAATTCAAAGTTGCTCAGTACTTGGAAAACTACTTTGCCAGTATACCACAAGATATTACCAAAGGACTCACACCATCTACTGATAAAGCTTTAAATTATCTAAAAAATAATGTATATATTCCGATAGATAAAGACTTTAAATTTAAATTTATTAATAACAATGACATAAAAAAGGCGTTTAAAATGATCCAAGTTAAGAACACAGAGGACAATTGGGGCATATCAGTCAAAATATTAGCATCTATTATGGACACCATTTCGCCAATATTAGTTACTATATTTAATTGTAGTGTGGAAAATGGAACGTTTCCAGATTTAATGAAAATCAGTAAAATAACACCTTTGTTTAAGTCAGGATGTAAATCAAACCCTAATAATTATAGACCAATTTCAATTCTTCCATCTTTAAGTAAGGTTTTTGAGAAAATACTGCTTATTCAATTACTGGTACATTTTAATAAGTTTAAAATATTTCATGATCGACAGTATGGATTTACCAAAGGAAGATCGACAACTTCCGCAGGGACTAAATTGATATCAGTAATACTTGATGCTTGGGAAGGGTCACAAGATGTTATAGGAATATTTTGTGATCTTTCCAAAGCATTTGACTGTGTTGATCACGACATCCTTATAACAAAGCTTAAATTTTATGGAATTTGTGGTAATGCCAATGTCAGACAAATACGACTTAATGAGATCTAATATCTCATTAAGTCGTATTTGTCTGACAGAATTCAAAGGGTATCAGTCGGAGGTGTAATGTCGTCTGGATCATTAGTCAAAATCGGAGTACCACAAGGTTCAATACTAGGCCCTTTCTTATTTCTTATATATATTAATGACCTACCGTATATGATGGATAAATATGCTGAAGCAGTCCTATATCGGATCGGATCGGATCGGATCCAATCCAATCCAATCCAATCCAATCCAATTCAATTCATGTATTCAAAATAGGTTTTACAACGCTTTTTAACGTCACAATGTACAATTTTATTATTTGTCAATTTCTAAATACTGCAATACATTTGTATAGTAGGTATAACATATCTTTTAATTATTATCAACATAGCATTATTCCAATTAACATAATATTTTAACTTATATATATAATTTAATATAATATTCATTACAGCCAGTGTGCAGAAACACAGTGCAGAGTCAGACTAAGCCCATACATCTTTGTCATCAATATAATCCTGTATCTTGTAGTAAGCCTTTGATATTAGGACTCCTTTAACTTGTTGCCTAAACTTAGTCTCATTAAGATCAGATACAATAGTTGGTATTTTATTATAAAACTTGACACAGTTACCCATAAATGTTTTTTTAGTTTTGCTAAGTCTATAAGTTGGTACCTGAAACTTATTCATATTTCTAGTGTTACGGTCATGAATGTCACATTTTCTATAAAATAGGTCTATGTTTTTTCTAGTGTACATAATAACTTCGTATATGTACAACGAAGGATGGGTAAGTATATTAACTTTCTTAAAAGAATCCCTAAGAGATTCACAGGTTTTCATTTTATATATTGCTCGCACTGCCCTTTTCTGGAGTATAAATATGGAATCAAGGTGTGCGGCTGATCCCCACAATAACAGTCCATAAGACATTACACTATGAAAATACGAGTAATAAACTAATCTAGCTGTGTCAACATCAGTGAGTTGACGAATTTTACGAACGGCAAAGGCAGCAGAGCTTAATTTATCTGACAGACTTTCAATATGCTTTCCCCACTGTAGACGAGAATCCAGTTCAATTCCCAAAAAAGTTGTGATTTCTTCTAACTTAATATTAATATTATCTATTTTTATTAAAGAATTCGGAAATTTATTAAGTTAAGCGATGAGAATCTTATACATTTAGTTTTATTCGCGTTTAAAACTAGATTATTTGTATTGAACCACTCATGTACCTTACTTAAAGTGGTATTAACCTGTACTAGTTCACTATCCCTACGGCTAACTTTGAATAATAGTGAGGTATCATCCGCGAATAGGACTGCTTCAGCATATTTATCCATCATATACGGTAGGTCATTAATATATATAAGAAATAAGAAAGGGCCTAGTATTGAACCTTGTGGTACTCCGATTTTGACTAATGATCCAGACGACATTACACCTCCGACTGATACCCTTTGAATTCTGTCAGACAAATACGACTTAATGAGATATTAGATCTCATTAAGTCGTATTTGTCTGACATTGGCATTACCACAAATTCCATAAAATTTAAGCTTTGTTATAAGGATGTCGTGATCAACACAGTCAAATGCTTTGGAAAGATCACAAAATATTCCTATAACATCTTGTGACCCTTCCCAAGCATCAAGTATTACTGATATCAATTTAGTCCCTGCGGAAGTTGTCGATCTTCCTTTGGTAAATCCATACTGTCGATCATGAAATATTTTAAACTTATTAAAATGTACCAGTAATTGAATAAGCAGTATTTTCTCAAAAACCTTACTTAAAGATGGAAGAATTGAAATTGGTCTATAATTATTAGGGTTTGATTTACATCCTGACTTAAACAAAGGTGTTATTTTACTGATTTTCATTAAATCTGGAAACGTTCCATTTTCCACACTACAATTAAATATAGTAACTAATATTGGCGAAATGGTGTCCATAATAGATGCTAATATTTTGACTGATATGCCCCAATTGTCCTCTGTGTTCTTAACTTGGATCATTTTAAACGCCTTTTTTATGTCATTGTTATTAATAAATTTAAATTTAAAGTCTTTATCTATCGGAATATATACATTATTTTTTAGATAATTTAAAGCTTTATCAGTAGATGGTGTGAGTCCTTTGGTAATATCTTGTGGTATACTGGCAAAGTAGTTTTCCAAGTACTGAGCAACTTTGAATTTCTCAGAAACCAGAGCGTCATTGATTTTTAACGTTATTCTATCATTATTATATTTATTTCTACCAGTTTCTGTATTTATTATTTTCCAAGTTGCTCTGATTTTGTCTTTTGAATTTAAAATATTACTACGGATTTTATTAGACTTAGCTTGAATCGAGCATTTTTTAAAGATTTTAGAGTATCGTCTGACGTAATTAACAAAAGATTCATCTTCACAGTAAGATTTTTGATTGTAAAGTTCATAAAGTGTGTCCCTACTTTTCCTTAGCCCTTTGGTAGCCCAGTCATTGAAAACGGGTTTACCTATCGTTATTTGGCGTTTTGTAAATATTAGGTTGAATTCTTTTAAAATAATGTCCAAAAGAGTACTAAGCAAAATATCTGAGTCAAATACAGGTATAACACTATTTTGTAAAATGCTGTCTATCTTTCCTTTGAATAGCCTTAGTCTATTCTCAGTTATATGCCTAACTTGAACTTTTACAGGTTTATTTGACACCTTTCTCTCAAGTTTAACAATTAGTCCGTTGTGGTCAGATAGCACACCATTTATAACATTTTTATTTATAACGTTACAATTTGTAAAAAAGTTATCAATACAAGTTGCAGATGTAGGAGTGATCCGTGTGGGTTCTCTAAATAAGTATTCCAGGTTAAAAGATTTCAATAAAGATAAAATATTATTTTTGTATGGCGATTCTACGAGAATATCAACATTAAAATCCCCACAAATAACAATTTGTTTTTTACTAACATATATTCTAGATAAAATGTCGTCCATTATAGTCAAAAATTGTTTAAAGTCAGAAGCTGGGGGTCTATACACACATAAGAACAAATAGGTATCTATCTCTGCACATGCTACTTCACATATTCTCTCAACGGAGTAATTTACAATATCATTACGTTGTTTATATTTAATACCATTTTTTATTAAAATCAAGCATCCTCCACCTTCCGCGCTTACTCTATTATACACACTGGCTATCTTAAAACCATTTATATTAAATTGCATTTTATTTTCTTTAGGCCATGTTTCTGTAACACATAATACATCTATTTCATATTTATCTATTAGAAGTTCTATTTCTAGTATTTTGCCAGAGAAGCGGTTTACATTCTGATGTATTATTGTTAAACAATTATTATATTGCTTCCCTTTTGTCTTACTTAATAGTTTAAACTCTGAACATTATTTACATCAGTTTTGGTAACAAAATTTGCGTCATTAATAGTAGGTACATCGTTAATATTATTTATATTGAACGCTAGCAAAGTAGCGATATCTCTTAAATGTTTTTTATGTAAATGTGAAGTATCTGGTGTCAATACAAAATTACTAATAAACTTATTAGTTAGTATCAAAAAAAGTAAATACATCACTATGATGCCATGTCAATTTATTCATGAAGTTATTTAAATTGTATATTTTATCATTCTGCTCTTTAAAAAGTGAAATCGAATATGGTAAAGCACAGTAAATAATTTTTCGAGCATGTACATTTTTCAGCACTTCAAAACCGTCAATTATTTCTTGTTTCGTCAATTTTTAACTATTACCTAAAAATATTATAATTGTGGTTTGTGAATCAGTATCACAGTGTTTTATGTTTTTAATTATGTCAATGTAAGAACATCCTGGGGTGCAATAATTTACTACCTGACCCTTTACATGATTATTTAGTAAGGATCCCAGACCTTTTCCAATAGAGTCAAAGAAAACTAAAGTCTTTTTGGGTAAGGTATTATTATTATAATTGTAAGAAATGCACACCTTTTTATTTTGACTTTCCACGGATAGAGGTAAATCGTTAGAGATTATTGTATTACATGAGCAAGGTTGTGTTTTTATTAAGGAATCAAATCGTTCAGCATTATATCGGCCTAAGTCAACTAATTCAGTCAACGAACTTATGTATGCTTTTATTTCCTTCTGTGCCAGCTCATATTTGTGCGATATATCTCTCAACGAGCCCTCTAGGGATAAAATATTTAAATTTAGCTGGTTTGTATCCTTTTCATAGTCACGCATACACTGGTTAACTTCGTTTTCTAAAGCTTTTGTTTGACTAATTAACTGAATATTATTTTTTCTCAGTTGTGTAGCGTTTAACCAGTGCTTTTGCTTTTTATATAGTCTATTGGTTTTTAGGATAAATCTATTAATCTTAACGTATTTCTTGATTCTATTACTTCCTTTTATTAACAGACTCGGGTTGTCTTTAACATTTATGCAGTCCTTCGATATCACAGTAGTAGATGGGGAATTCGTCAAGCCTAAGTAGTGAACAGCGTCGAATTGGCGATCTTTTGATGAGTCCGAGTCTAACAATTCATTATATAATCTGTTAGTGTCAGCCTTCTTCGAGGTGTTTAGTTCGGACTGAAGTTCACTTATCAAATCGTGAGCTTCACGTAGTTCATTCTCCAATATTTAAATTCGTTGTAACACTTCTTCGTGTGACGAGCTACAATGGTAAAATGAGTTGACAATTACTTGCAGTTTATCTCCCTAAGTAGTGAACAGCGTCGAATTGGCGATCTTTTGATGAGTCCGAGTCTAACAATTCATTATAATTCGCCACCTTGGGGAAGAAAGGTCGTATAAGCCATTTCGGCAAAAATGAGTTATGAATACAGTCTTATTAAAAATTTTCCGCTCTATCGATTGGTGTATATAACTTTTTCTTATTCGCAAAAAAGAGGTTTTTACGACCCACGTGATTTCAACGTCTAAACAAGCTTTTTGTGGGAATTTGCGGTGTAAGAACCATAATATATATTATTTCTGTGAATAAGGGTCGTAAACGATAGCAACTCTTGGGCAAGCTAGGTGTATCAACTAAGTAAAAAATGGTGATTGGTCGTAAAAACCAAAGTCTGGTACATTTTTGAGTTACAGCCATATGGTTAGTAGAATTTGGTTTATACGCCCATAATTCAAAGAAGTTGTACTAGTGCTAAAGTATATACACCCATTTCGAATGCACTCGCGAGGTGGAACTGCCTTTTATAACTTTATTTTTTTATAATTAAAAAAAATGTAGTAGATAAACACTATTGTTTTGCGTAGATCGGTTTATTCGGTTTCATAGATAAGTGTAATTTATTAATATAGTTTCGGTTTCAAGATATCGGGCGGCGTGGTCTAGATGTAAACATAATAAACAGATAGCGACACTGGTTAGGTTGTACTAGTGCACAATAATAAAAAGTAGAATCTATATTTATTGCTATGGATAACCGGCTAGATTTATTACTTAAAAGAAGAAGAGTGATCCAATCTCTGTTAAATTTGGGAAATCAAACGCCTGAAAGGTAAGCTTCTTTATACTGATAATGTCATTTTTATATACCTACTTCTTTTTTTATTGTTTCTTCTTTGTTTCGTAAAGAATCATTAGTAAAATAATATAATAATAATGTAATTAACTATCTAATATAAGATCCTATTGAAATGTTTATTTACATATCGAAAAAGCTGGGATCGAAACGAACGTGAGCCAGGATACATGGCTTTTACGCCCCAATTAGCTTAAATAATTTTTATACTTTTAACGTATTAGTGGTTTTTACGACGTAGTTTACAAATTCTTTAGGTTTTAACTTCCTGGTTTCGACTTTAATACTAAAGTGTTGGTACATAATAATTTCTTCATTATTATAATGAATAATGCATCATAATATTAAAATATATTGTTTGACGACCACCATAACGCAAAGGTTGAGCGCGTTAGTGCTCGAGCGAGAGGTCGCGGGATCAAATCCCGCCGAGGGAACAAAAACTTTTTAATGTTCCTATGTGTATAATATAATAAAAATCTTAAATATACGTATAGTATAAAAGTGTTCAATATAATTCTGTTATCTGGTACATGTAATACAAGTTCTTCGGATACTTAGCACGGGCCAGATTGACGTGGTATGAAGCGTCCATAGATATTAAAATATTAATTATTATTATTATTATTCTACTTACCAACAACCTACAGTTTACCAGTATACTGTTTACTCACTATTCCTTATATTATTAAAGGCAGTTTACTATGACTGTCAAAAATGGAAAACTTTTGATTGCAGATTTAATAATGAACAAGAAGAGGTCATAAAAACATTTAATAATAATAGAATTGCGATAAATAGTAATAATGTAAATCAAAGCACAGATGTCATAGAAGATAGTGACACAGAAAGCCCACTGAAATCAAACGAAGTAAGAAAACGTATCTACGTAAGAAGCAGCAGCTAAAATGACTTCGACACCTCTTCAATTTCAGCTGTATTTTAATCGAATTCGTGTTTGCTTATAACATTGGTGATCCGAGCCCTTTAATAGTCATACGAAGGCGCAAAATAAAGTTAGCATTATTTCTATCGACGTAATAAAACCTGGAAACAGTACAGTTACTGAAACCAAGACGTGTTTAGCACCAGTTTAGTCAGGTTTCCCCCATACATGGTTTTCACTTGATTAGTATCAAGCTAATTCTTCGTGAGTACCTTTATTTCGATGAGTCGCCCAAGAATATCTTGGACGGAACTCTTGTTTGTGGTACCTAACAGAGTTAGCAAGGATAAAAAAAAATCTCAACTTTCGAGCGTATGGCCGGGATAACGTACCACGCGATTTGTAGGACAATTATGTCTGTTGAATTACATTAATATTAACTGCTGGTTACTAATAATTTAAGATGACCTCGTTATCGATACAAGTTGGCAAGAGGGAACTCTTTGATGAAACCATAGATTTTGTAGGACAATCAATGTTTTCGGATAATTTAGATCATTATCTTGAGATATATCAAAAAAAAATATTTTGGAATCACCAAATCCACAAACTTTATTCTTGCTATCTCTGTTAGCTATCGCAAACAAGAGTTCCGTCCCAGAAATTTTTGCGCGACTCATCAAAATGAAGGTACTCACGAAAAATTAGCTTAATACTAATCAAGTGAAAACCATTTATGGGGGAACCCTGACTAGTTGTAACCACCATATCAAATTTTTTACATCCCACCTGCGATGAAAGCGCCCCAATTTCGTAAATCCCGCTTCTGCACAAACCTTATTCCTTGACTTACTTTAACTACTTTCAACGACGCTTCCTACTCAGGTTCAGGTCAGATTCGTGCATGCTACTACCTAAAGAAACACAATTGACCCCATGTTACCCACCTGTTTCTTTTGGCGATGCTGTGATGTGCCTGAAGATTTATGTTCCCCAAAGACTGACGAAAACTTGCATCTTAAAACGAGAAATCTACCTGCTACTTCTGGTAATGCCCCGCCAACACCTTCATGTTCCCATCAACCTGATGAAAATGTAACTCCAAAATTGAAACAAAATAGGAAGAGTAAAAGATTATTCTTTAAAAAGTAATGATACACAAATTACTTGCACTTTAAAATATCCTTTAAAAGATCATTGTACGTTGAGATATTGTCAGACGATGAAATATTGGATTTTAGTGCAGGAAGTTCTGATGAGTGGACCTGTAATGAATCTGATGTAAGTGATAGTCCTAAGAAAAATAAGAAAAAAATATTAATAAGGTTACCAAAAATATAAATGATGATAGTACAGATAATTGTAAAAAGAAGAGAAAAATTAATAAAAAGAAGCAACGTATGCAATTTAAAAATAATGGCGAGTCCTACGAAAATAAACAAGGAAACCTGGTACCTAAAAAGAAATGGGAAAAAATCCTTGTGAAGCAGGCAAATGTATAACTGAAGATAAAAGAAATTCTATTTTTAAATTCTTCTGTTTTTAGAGGAAAAAAGATTGGCTAGTCAATTGTACTCGCGTGATTCCGGTATCACGTTCAAGAAAACCAGACGGAGGCAGAAGAAGTTTAACATATTAATAGTATCAACTCCAGGATTTTGGTGTGATACCAGAATCCTGGAGTTGATAATAACTAATTGTTATTATTGTTATTTTTTGTAATGTTTTCCAATTAGAGAACTCCTATAAAATTGAAGGTTTTGATTGTTGTTAAACTGAACCAATGCTTTATTTTAGATATTAAATAAGGGTAGCTTAGTTTGATGCATTGCATGGTGATATTAAAACTTTTTGTTTTGAAATTTGATTTTGATTCAGCCAATATATTATAAGCTATAATAACCTTCTAAGGTTTTTTAAAGTTATTTTCAACATTGTGTTTACTTTTTTTAAATAAAGAAACTTGATTAAAATATGATTTTTTGTTACATTTAAAAAATTTCTACATTATATGAACGGTGATTTGAAAATTCTATAATTACCTATCAATAAACACTTCAAAACAATCTCTTAATAAATAAAATTGGATTAATTTTATGTACTTAAAATTATTTCACCTACCCGAGATGGTTTTTGTTACCCAAGTTTATAGTGAAGTAGGTAAAGTTATAAGCAGTTAAGACTCTGGACATTCCCATTTACTGTTTGTACGACTCTCTTTATTTTACACTCGTGGTTTTTACGCCCAACAACAAATAAAAAACATTTAGTTACGACTCACATGTATGAATTATCTTAGAAAATCATGGGGTGTATAAACCATTTTTACCGAAAAATTGGGTCGTAACTCCACTCTAACTTCTAAAGTAAGCTATTGACATTAAAATAAGGTTTACCATTCGAAGGGCCATAAAAAATAATATTTATGTCACTTAATGGGGCTAAATATTATTAGAAAACAAAAATTTCACATCCGATTTATTTTTAAAAATTTTGTTTTTTGCTTCTCCTGTAAAGTCGGGTTTTGGTTTTTACGACCTTTCTTCCTCAAGGTGGCGATATAATCTGTTAGTGTCAGCCTTCTTCGAGGTGTTTAGTTCGGACTGAAGTTCACTTATCAAATCGTGAGCTTCACGTAGTTCATTCTCCAATATTTAAATTCGTTGTAACACTTCTTCGTGTGACGAGCTACAATGGTAAAATGAGTTGACAATTACTTGCAGTTTATCTCGCTTGTCTTGGGCATCCATAAGTTGAATGTGAAGTTCACTAAGTTCATTTATTAGTTCAGAGTTCTTTTTTATTACTTTCTTTATTTCATCTTCTCCTTCTTCTCTTTCTTGAATTAGTTTGTTGCATAGTGTCTTGGATTTTTTTAGTTCAATAGGAACTCGTTGCAACTTTTATTTTAATATTTTAGTTATTTTTGATTATTAATCACTGGTTAACTGTTTATAAACTGCTGTTTATTAACTTTTTGTCAATTTTATACTTGAATCTTGTATTTTCTAATATCACTTATAACTTTTTACTTCTGGGATATTTATTTTCAATAACGATACCATATACTTATTATCACTTTATCTCACTGTTTTTTTACAATAAACAAATGAATAACACGTATTATTATTTTAAAAACTTAATTTTATACGGAGCCGATATGTACGTGACGACGGTAGCGCCATCTCCCTTGGACTGTGGACGACTTCCTGTATTTGGAATCAAATTGACAATTCGTGGTTGCCAAATGTTTCGTACCATATAAAATATTAAATGGCTTTTTAATCATAAGGGGTACAAAGAATAGGAAGAATTCTTCGTGGTGGGGGGAGATGCACGTGTCAGATTTGATTATTAATATGGCAATTTGTAACAAATTTAAATTATAACTAACTATGAATTTATTATTTTGTGAATAATTTAATAAACACAAATAATTATGTAAGTAGTTTTTAAGTCACTTTGACATTTATGTCAGTATAATATTATTTCCGGTTCTAGAATTTTATAATTTGATGTTTAATAAAAATGTAATTATTAAGGTTAAATTCTGAAATAATGTGAAAATAATTGAACATTCATTGTAAACATTTTTGTATGTCAATTTCAGTATTTCATAATATTGTAAATTACTCTACGAACTTCCGCTTTAAAAAAATATTGTCATTGTGTTATATCTTCCGGTGTAAATAGCGCCAATTTATTCTTATAAAAGAATATGTCCGCTATATTGGCTTCAGTTCTGAACCAGATATTGAGTGAACACATTTAAGATAAGTACCATATTTTCTGAAAGCCTCTATATTATGTTGTAGCTAAGTAATATTATTATGTCTCGTTTTATCGTTTTATTATAGTGTTTTAGTAGTAAATAATTTATTAATATTTAATACTTGGAAATATATTTTGATGATAAATTATTGGTATATTGTAAAAATAGTCTAATTTGCTAAAGTATCATGTCATTGGTACTTTAAAATAAAAAGTAAATTACCAGGTTGTTAAATACAACTATTATATTTTATTCCATAGTTTATTATTTATTGTTTAAATTCTATTCCTAGTACAGTAAAAATATTACAAAGCTGTTTAAGATATTTTGGTTACATTTATTTATTGATAAAAGGAAGTGTAGTATATAAAATGGTGTGTTGCTAATTGTCTTAATTTCTTGTAATTAAAATATAAGTAATGTGATACAATAAAACTTATAAATACATTGGTTTAGCGTTTTACCTTGAATTTTGATTTTAGTAAATCTACACTTTAATATATTTTTACAGTTAACTTTTGGCCATTCTACTTTATCATATTTTAGCTTTCTTTAATTTTATTATATTTTCTTTCCCCTTTTGACATCAGAAGTGGTGATCCTCTCCATCCCGCGAATTCTATTTCATTTGTCTAATCACATTTTTGTTTTCAGATACCTACCGCAACAATAGTTGGGAGTATATTTTTCCGATGACAATGGCCTTTCACCACCCATGGTATCAACTATCAACACTACTTGTTGGACAATAGAATATTAGAAGAGAACTGGATATTGTGGCTGCAGGATGCCAAGTTATCTAGGGCCAAAAAGAAAAGTAAATTGACCAGTGTATTTCAATGATGGTACTCCACATAAGGTACAAGTTATTATTTATGAACAAATTGACTTTAATGATAAGACAAGCATTGTGTTTAGAAATTTTGTAATTGTTATATTTTAACAAAACTTCTAATTTAATTTAAAAAAAAAAAACGTTAGTCCGAAAACGCCGTATGGCTGTAGGTATATAAAATATACAACACAATAAACATAATAATTATGTAAAAATAGATAATATACATTATTATTTTAGTTCATTTTTACTCTGCTTATGTTTGAAGCTAATTGAGCATAAATATAGGGAAATCTTTAAAAGGTTATATGAGAGTGATACATAATACCAAAGCTTGCTTTGGACTATTATGTAATTAATGTTGGTAGTTATTGTTGGTAAGAATTGAAAATAGGTAAGTCAAAACGTATCAATATTTTAACATAAACGACAATACCATATTTTATTTTGAACCAATAGCGGTTTTTCTTTCTACCCGCAATTTTGGATTATTTTTTATTTGTTATGTTTTTAAGTCAAATACTGTTGTGGTGTTTTGTGAGAAATGTTATATCGTTTGTGTCCAATGCCTACTATAAAGATTCTATTAACGATGACACACCCCGGAAGTGAAGTGGTATTATTAAGTTTTAGTGTTGAAATTGTTATAAACTTATTCTATTGCTTTGGTGAAGGATGGCCCCTAGCTGAATAAAGATGATTTGGTTTTATCAAAAATATTGAGATATTGACACGAATTATTACTATGGCAAACGGTATGTTTCTATTTTATACAATATCACTAATTTTGGGGCTCACCAAAAGTAATTCGTAAAGAAACCCTTTTTTAAAGTTAACATTGAGAATGTGGATAAGGTATGATCGTGTACAAATAAAACTGGATAGATTAGAAACGTTAAATAAAGAGTATTAGTGATAAAAGCATTTGTGTGAATCCGTTTAATACAAAAGAGTATTTGTAATGTCTGATACTTATAATATAATTGTTTTTTTTTTGTGGTCTATTGGGTCAAGAAACATTATGGGTAACAAAATTTATTGCAACGTTTTACTTAATGTTTTTTTAGTCTATAAAATATGTCGGTGTTTGTATTTTAATATATATACAGTTATTTATCGAACACTAAAGGATGAGCAAAATGTTGACTAAACTATATAATGCTTTAGCAACTGAGAATCTATATTATACAACTAACTATAGTATCGTGAACAAATATTGAATAGTATAATATTTATTTGTATGGTAGTAGGTATTTTACAAAAGCTTTCGCTAAACTAACTAAATGTAGTTATTAACTAATTATAAGGCTTAATAATTCATTATAATTGTAAGTTATAGAAATGAGTAATTTTTTGTTTTTTGTATGATAATTATACCAGAAAATGGGTATGATACAAACATTTATTGCTTTTTCATCCCACATTGATATAATATTGTGAGGAGCAGCGATTCCCCACCACAACATTTTGTCGTGCTAGCTATATAAGGCGTGACTCAAGCGCCGGCGCGCCTCATGGATAGCTCAGCTGTTGTGCAGTGCGGACGTAGCTTCGGTCGCAGAAGCGCTGTACACACTTAGCGAATAACGGTTGTGCGATTAAGCGTCGTTAGCGAAATTGCGCACCCGTGTTCCTTAGTAAACGCGTACGGACCCTTTTCGTTTGCTCTCGTCGCACTGGGTTTCGATAGTTCCTGTCCGCGAGTGTTGTGTGGTTCCAGTCGTGAAGCTCCAAGATCGGCGTAACCATTCAGCGTAACCAGACGGGGCAAAATTCAGTGTGACCATAGGATAATAGTCTGCTGTTTTTAACAAAACAAGTAGCTATTACCCGTCCTGCTCCCGCACCCAAACCATATCCGACGTACCGAGTACCAGTTAGGTCGTCTAGGGGTCGCGCGTACAACAGCCGCCATACTAGGATTCTTGAGGTAACCAATATGAACTCCCAGGAGCGGTAGCTGTACGAAGCTACTACCCAACACCCGCTATGTCTAGTAGTAAACCTACGGCAGCGGACGATGTCGATACTAGAGCGGGACGGATGCGTACTTTGTCGTCATCCTCCGCTCGAAGTGACACGCCCGCTGCTAGCCCCATACCGGCTGCCCCACGTCAGCCCAAACACCCACTGGCCGGAGTCGTGTACTCTGACCCCCACGTAAGCCGCAAAGTCGTCGGCAGCGCGGTATCGCCTCGCGGCACGGAGCCGTCGGCATCGAGGGGAGGGGCCAATGTTGTCCCCACCCCCGGATGTTCCCCGACGCCCCCCGCATACGAGGCCCATTCACCGGCGCGCCGCACAAGCGCAACTGAAGCCACTAAGGCCAGCTTTGAGAGTATTAAATCTCAGCTGACCCCGGAAGCGCTCCAGTTAGTACTGGCCCACTACAGGGAACAAGGACTGATCCCTAGGGACCCCCGTGAGCCCAAAATGTTGCTTAAGCGCCCGCGCACAGCAACCATGGACTCTCCCAAGTCCCCGACTCCTTCTCCGCCATCTAAGCGGAATGACAAGGACAACCTAGCCCAAGCATCGGCCCAGACCTTTGCCACAGTGGCCGGTGCCCCAACACAGCCACCACAGGCGATGGACACGTCTGAGGCCCCAGCCCAACCTAGCTCAAACGCTACCAGCGCCAAGCCCAAGAAGCCGCGCTATCCCCCAATCATTGTGGAACACCTCCCTGATTGGGCCCAACATTTTACCACTTTGAAAGGGATCCTAGGGTCTTACCCGCACGGACGTCCTTTCCAAAAAGGGATCAGGTTCACCCCGCAGGATGAGAAAGAGTACCGCGAAATCCAGCGATATCTTACGAAGCTGGAGGCAACCGATAAGATATCCTGGTTTTGCTACTCCCTCCCAGCGGAGCGCAAACTTAAGGTAGCCATCAGAGGACTACCTGTAAATACTCCACCCGAATGTATTTCGGATGCCCTAGCCGAACACGGATTTAACGTCGTATTCGTACGACAAATAAATGCCCGGAGAGGCAGGCCGGGCTGCGTATTTCACGCGGTCCTTCAAAAGACCCCTGATATCTCCAAGATATACTCCGTGAATGAGCTCCTAGGAATGGAAGGAGTCACCATAGATGCTTGGAGAAGCAAACAGGGGCCCGGACAATGCCACCGATGCCAACAGTTTCGCCACACGAGCGCAAACTGCCACCGCAAGCTGGCTTGCGTCCGCTGTGGCGCCGAGCACACCGCTAGCGAGTGCCCCCTTACGTCCGATGACGCACCAACCTGCAGCAACTGCGGAGGCCCACATCCCGCCAACTTCTTTCGCTGCCCCGTATTCCTAAAGGAATCCCGGAACAAGAACGCAGGCCCATCAGCGCTCTCCTTGCAACCCAAGCCGGCCCGCAACAGCAACGCTCAGACCGTTGCCTCGATTGCCCCAGCACAGGTGCCCCCTTCGGAGTCGCAAGGCCAAACACTAATGGCCAAGGCCAACGACCCGAAGCCGCGTGCAAAGACTAAGGCCAGAGGTAAAGGGAAAGGCAAAGGGAAGCGGACGAATAAATCCGCCCCCGCCCAAACCCCCTCCGTGCCCCAGACGCCAGTTGTCGCTTTTCCGGCCCCCAACCCCGCCGGCAAAACGACCCCAGGTCCCACCATGCCTGCCACACCCAAGGCAGTGACCCTACGCACCTCTAAGCCCAAACGCAAAGCAGCTCAGGCGGAGCAAAATGCCAACTTTTCGCAACTCCTAAACCAGGGTTGCGAATTAGTTACCAAAGTTTGCGCCGAGGTCCAATCAAGGGGCCCGGACGCTCAAGCCATAATGGCTTTGTCTGCAGCTATGCAGTTGCTTAATACCATAATTTCCCAATGGAGCCCTTAAAAGTACTCCACTGGAACGCGAGGGGCGTGCTAAACAAAAGCACCCTCCTACGCCAAACGCTCCACTCATACGGCATCGACATAGCTCTCATTAGCGAGACTATGTTGACACCCAGACGCCGATTCAGGGTGCCGGGGTATCACGTATATCGCCAAGACGACATATCTAACCCGGAACGTGGGATCCGTGGGCTAGTAATATGTGTTGCTAGGAGGATTGTTCACCAAATCCTCCCAGACACCAATACCAGCTCCTTCCAATCTTTAGGTGTAGAAGTCCTATTGGAAGGGCGCCCCACCTGTTTCTTCGCGGCCTACAGACCGCCCAACATCAGGCTAAATGTCGCTGACATCCACCAACTCTTGATTAAAGAGTCAGTTGTCATAGCCGGCGACATGAATTCCAAGCATCCAGCATGGAATTCCAGCCGCTCCTGCCCAAACGGTAGACTGCTGCACGAAGATGCAGAATCCAAAGGGTACGAAGTCCTAGGACCCGAGGAACCCACGAGGTACCCCGAAGCGCAAAACCAGCACCCAGATGTGTTAGACATTGCCATCTGCAAAGGCCTGTCTGGTAGAATCACCCAGGAGGTCCTTTCTGACAGCATGCAGTCCGATCACCTCCCCGTGATCCTGCATATCCAAGGACTCCCCACAGGCCTACCCACAAGGCCTCCTAAGCCGAGAACCAACTGGGAACACTTTGCGGAGTATCTACACGTAAACACTCCCAGTTTCCCAGTCTCCACACCAGCTGAAGTAGACAGCCTGGCTGAGGCCCTCAATGCTGCCTTCCATAACGCAAGGGAAAGCAGCGAAATACCGGTCACAAGAACCACCAGGTCCCCTCAACTCCCACAACACCTCCGAGCCCTCATAGCTCGTAAGAGGTCTTTGAGGAAAATCTGGCAGCGCACCCGATGCCCCAGCATTAAGAGCAATCTAAATGCTCTGGCGGAGAGGATTAAATCCGAACTCGCTCTCCTAAACACCGAGAGATGGAACCAAGTCATTGACGACGCGACAGAGGACTGGCCATCCCTCTACAGACTCTGCAGGAACCTCCAAAGCGCTCCCCCACCCACAAGACCCCTACTGCACGAGGACGGTAACCTACGTTACCGAGCCCAAGACCGTGCAGACATCTTTGCGCGATACTTAGAGCGCCAATTTGTACCGTTCACCTCCTCAGCCACCGACCACATCCGTGAGGTCGAGGACCGAGTGAGGCAGTTCAAGGAAAATATTCTCCCCACCACGGCCCCAGCTGTCATCACCCCGTCAGCTGTCAAACGGGTGCTGACACACCTTCCGATAAAGAAGGCCCCCGGAGTGGACGCCTTTACAAACGCCCATTTGCGCCACCTGCCACATCGTTCAGTGGCAGCAGTAACTCGCCTGTTCAATGGCATTATCCGCTCCGGACACTTTCCCAGTGCCTGGAAAACGGGGACGGTCATCATGATTCCGAAACCAAATAAGAACGTGAAAAAGGCAGAAAGCTACCGCCCCATTACTCTTCTTCCATCCATCTCGAAGGTGTTTGAGAAAACCTTCCTCGCTCTTCTCACACCGCACTTGCCACAGAGGATGGAACAATTTGGGTTCCGCCCTGAGCTGGGAACCACCCAGCAGCTTTCCCGAGTCATACACTCGCTAACCGCATCCGCTAATAAAAAGGAGGTAGCGTGCGCAGTATTCTTGGACATGGAGAAGGCTTTTGATAGAGTGTGGCATGACGGCCTCACCTTCAAACTCCTGTCCCAAGACGTACCACCACACTTTGTAAAGGTCATCTCGTCCTTTCTCGTGAATCGTACCTTCTCGGTCCGAGTAGAGGACACCCTATCAGAGGCCCACACCATCTGCGCTGGAGTTCCCCAGGGCAGCTGTTTGTCCCCGAGCCTCTACAACTCATACGCCGGGGACATTCCATGTCACAAGGACACCACCCTCGCATTGTACGCTGACGACACAGCGTACACTGCCACATCTATGAACCGCTCCTTTGCTGCACGCAAGGTCCAACGCTCTCTCGACCTGCTACCCGAGTGGCTAGAAAAATGGCGCCTGTCGGCCAATCCGGCCAAGACACAAGCCATCATCTTCCCATCTCGCGGGAACACCATTTTCCCACCAAAGTTAACTCTCAACGGTACCGAAATACCGTGGTCGCTAAAGGCTAAGTACCTGGGTGTTACGTTGGACAGCCAACTCAGCATGGCCCAACATGTCAAGAACACCACAGCCTCGGCAAAGGTCGCTCTGGCCAAACTAAGGCCCATTATGGCCTCACCAGCTCTGCCGATATCTACAAAGGTCTCCCTATATAAAACGTTTATCAGGTCACGGCTTACATATGCGGCCCCGGCCTGGTACCAACTCACTTCGCCTGCTAACAAACGCCTAATGCAGCAAGTGCAAAGTAAGTCTATCCGGCTCGCAGCCGGGGCCCCAAGATACGTTCTAAATTCGGTCATAGCACGTGACTTGAAAATGGAGAGTGTCGAGGACTTTGTCAGCAGACTGGCCTCCAAAATGTACGACAGAGCGGACAAATCTAGGCTGGATTCCCTCCAGAATCTAGCCCCCTGGCACGCTCGCCCGCCAGACAAAAAACAGTTCCCAAGAGGCAACATAAAACCGCCTTAGCCAGTATTAAACTGGCCCCCAAATTATTAAATATAAAATATAATTTATAATATAATTTATATATTATAGCCTATATCTTTTAACTTTTAATGTCGCTCTATTGTTCTTGTCTAAGGGTAGTTAGGTCGATTAGGTAGTGGTTGCTCTCCTTTTGGACTATGTCTAAAGTTGTAGTTTAGTGCACCCGCCCATCCCTACCCCTTAGTTAAAATGGAATTCCCTACCCGATAGGTCGAGTCCTGCAAAGTATTTCAGTATACTTTCGTGCTAGGGATCGCCAATCGTTTAGGTTAAATAATCAAATTTTAAATCCAATTCTAATTTATAATTTATTTATAACATAATTTAATTTGATTAAATGAAATTTAATTTAATTTACATTAATCAATAATTCATTCCGCACCGATAGGTAGAAGCTGATCGTTTCGGACTCTAGTCCACCTAGTAGTATCGCCCCCTACCCATCCCTGCCCCAAATATATAATTATGTGTTCCTTATCCGATCGGTAGGGTCATTGATATCAACATTGTTGTAGTTAGGGTTCACCGGTCGAATAGGCCCAAACTTTATTAATAATAATAATAATCTTAACCTAATAATTAATTCTATCATCATAATTAAATTTAATTTATTCTAATTATACCAATTATTACTTTTGAAATATATAATTATTTAATTTAATTTTTTGTTTGATTAATGTTAAACTCATGATTAATGAAGCAGCCTGGAAGCACAGCCACTGGCCAGCCACCACCCACCAGCAAGTCAACTCTCCTGCCCCGCCTACCTGAGCTCACCGCTCCTGTCGCTGGCAGCCTCCGCTAGGCCTTCCCCGGGGCTACCGGGGATCTCACCTGGCGGGGTGGACCGCCGGGGGCGGTACAGGGAAAGCGAAGCAGGATTAGAGACGCCTGCTATTGAGGACGACGCGCCCAACAAGAGCCCAGAAAAGGCTCGACCCAGATACCGTCTCATCTTAGTGAGACGCGGAAGTTCCCTCGGTGAAGGGGCATAGCCCCGATACCGAAAAACCATACCCAGAAAGGGTTTGAGAGAATACTCCACGGCGCGCCTCTTTTTCCTTGGCGCCAACATCGGATAGACGTTTACACGAATCTCTGTCGGTTGGTTTAAGGGTCACGTGAGCTATTTTTCTTTGTTTAAATTGTAAAAAGTGTGCAATCGTAATCTCATTTATTTCATTTTAGTTTATTAAAGTTTAGGAAAGTAAAATAATGATTGTTTCGTATGAATAAAACGGTGTTCTTGTTCAGTGTTGTTTTCTTTAAAATAAGTTCTACTTACGATCCTAAAATCCGAATTGGGATAAAAAACTCAGTACGCTCACTTTATCTATTTCAAGAATAAGAAAACCATTATTCAGATTGTGTTTTTTTTAAATGTTACGATTGCTAGCTTTTATTAATAGTTCTGTGCTCTAAATGCGTGGTTAAGTGGTAGAAGTAATGCGTGAAATATCACGAGACCGTGAACGTCGACGTTTTCGAGCTAGGCTACGCGTTCAGAAACGGCACAAGTGAGCCTCGCAAAGTAGGTCACGGTCCAGTGACAATAATTCGCAGCACTCGAGCGACGAACGGCGTGATCGGTAGACTGGCTCGCGTGTCCTAGACCGACGGGATTCACGTAATACTGTAAGGTGATGTTCGCGTAGTAGAAGTAGGCATCGGTCGTGCGATTCCGACACCTATCCACCGTCGGGATAGGTCGCGCAGTAGCTCCCGTGATGAGTCACATTCTCGTTTGCATAAACAAAGACGCCGCGCCCGCGTCGATCGTGAATTTACTTCCGAAATACGGCTTATAATAATAATAAATCATTTATTCCAGACCATAGGTCCATAATTGTGTTAGTATTACAAAAAGATTCTTAAAACTATGTTAGTAGTGAAGTTATATAATAGGTTGTTTAAATTTAGTATGTAGGTAGATCCAGTGTCTCCATATCGGACTTTCTAGTTTCATGGCAATTTGCCTCAGGTATCTGTTGGAACTGTCCCGCACTCTTTGCATCATAGATGCTGATCTTTTACGCAGTATGGCTGCAAAACCGTCTACGTTGGCATCCGCGAACATCGCGGATGCGCTACAGTACCGGGGCAGTCGCATCAGAAACCTGAAGGCATTGTTATACTGCACTCTAAGTGCATTGACTGCTCGCTGCGTATGACTGGTCCACAGGCTGCATGTGTAAAATGTTTGAGCGAAGGCTCGAAACAGTACACACTTAACACTGACTGAACATCTAGCAAACCTGCGGGCCAGCATATTACATCGAACAGCCATCCCACGACGCTCACGCTCGATGTCGGGATCATCATTGAGGTTTTCGTCTATAATATGCCCCAGGTATTTAAATTGAGGCACCCTCTTTAACGGTATACCATTTAACAGTACAGGTGGTACATAATCAGGAGTAAAAGAACCAGCCTTAAAAACCATCAATTCACTTTTCCCGACATTGTACCTGAGCCCGTGGTCACCAACATATCTTTCACAGAATTGTAACAGTTTACGTAGGGCGCTGATAGATGGGCTCAGTACTACCATGTCATCAGCGTAACTAATGTTATTAATTATATGCCCATGTATTGAGCACCCCACGTTGGTTCTACTGAGCCCACGAATCAATCCGTCAATGTACAAGTTGAAGATCGTTGGCGATGTTAGCCCACCCTGCCTCACACCACATTCTAAACCATAAGCATGTGACAGAGAGCCAGACCATCTTACATAATTAGCCTGATGCTGATACCAATATTTAAATGTATTGATAATAGCATCCGGCATGCCGGTTGCCTTCAACTTGACCCACAACAAATTATAATCTACAAGGTCAAAAGCCCTAGAGAGGTCTAAAAAAGCAGCGTAGACTGGAGTTTTACGATCAGTGTAATATCTGACAGTGTGCTTAAGCACTAAAATTGCACTATCGGTGGATAAATTTCGCCTAAAACCAAACTGTGCATCGTCAAGTACAACGTATGATGAAAGATGTCTATCAAGGACACCATCAAACACTTTTGCAGTTATGGTAGCTAGAGTGATAGGTCTATAATTATTTTTATCTGTTACATCGCCAGTTTTATTCTTCACAATAGGTACCACGACAGCCTTTATAAGGTTCTCAGGTAAGTACGTATGCCTTAAACAAAATGTGAATAACATACCCAAAACTCGACATAAATGAGGACCTGCATGCCTCAGATGCTCCACACTCAGCCCATCATGTCCTGGGGATTTTCCCTTTTTCATATTCCGTATTATCTTGGAGATGTCACTCGCGGATATTCTGGCTGGGGGTTCACCCCCCGGGTCTGAGTTTTGAAGCATCTGTGGCCGTACAGGCAGTAGTGGCTGGACTGAAAAATGCTCACGAAACATATTCGCAATATCAGTATCATCAGTCAACCCATTAATATTAGCAGGTGGGCTAGATCTCATATTTAGCTTATTTGTTTGCTTCCAAAACTTAACAAAAGAATTTTTCTCATAGTGACTTGCCAATTTATCCATTTGTATTTGCTCTCTATTTTTTTGAAGCATTTTCAATTTATTTTTAAATACATTTTTTGTTTTTTTCATAGCGTCAAATATAGGGCCTGACATGGGTTTGTTATTATTTAACCAAAATTTATATTGAGATCTAGCCTCCCTATGTGCTTTTCTTACATGTGTATTCCACCCCGGCACACTGGCACCTTTTTTTACACTTCCAGACTTACAACTTTCCACTGCTGCATAGGTCAGTGTCTGAATAATATTGTCATATAAATTATCTATGTACACTCTATGACTCACATCACTACACATCTTGTCAGCACAATAATGTAATTGACTAGGAAATACAATTTCTTTTAATTTTCTAGTACATATAGTTTCATAACACTTAATTTGGTTATTATTTCGGTTCCCCCATAATATTTCATTTTTTATGTTAGAAGAAGAAGTAGCACACTTTTTAGTAATAATATTATTTACACTACATTGGATAGCCAAGGGCATATGGTCCGACCAGTAAACCCCGAGACATACCTGCACATTAGTTACCGACTTCCACGCTGCCTCGGTCACCAAGCAGTGGTCCAACCATCGTCGGGAGCCGTGAGCGTCACTAACAAAAGTGTATGTGTCGGAGTTTATACCTAATTTAATATCATCAACACATTTCCACGATTGTAAATTACAAAACTGGCACATTTCGTTGTAAAATAGGCCCTGTGGGTGAGCATTAAAATCACCTAACAAGAAAACAGTTTCTATGTTACAGCTTTCTATTATTGATGCTGTTTCACTCATACATTCGGTAAATTCTATTAGATTTTCTGGCGCTTCAGTAGGCATATAAATAGAAAACACCAATATCTCTTTATCCCTTAACGCAATTTTTACCGCTATTAAGCGATCACTTTGACACTGTACTACTGAAACAATATTAAACACTGATTTCTTCCACACTATAGCTACACCACCGTAGGGACGTCCTCTAAGTAAGCCGCTCGATGTGTCGACCGACGACTTGCCGGTATAACTAAAGTCTTTACTTATGTCCCCAAGTATAGGTATTTCATGCGGAAGGAGCCACGTCTCTTGTAAGGCAATCAAATCGGCCTTTAAGCACAAATTATTTACACACTGAAGTGACCTTTTAATACCTTTACAGTTGAAAGATAAGAGATTTATATTATTATTGTTTATTGACATTTGTTTTCTTATACTCGTATTTCTCCATATTTATTTCCAATTTTGTATTATCATGTTTCTGTGCCTGTCCTTTGTTTTTGTTAAATGTAATAAATTGTCTAAAAGATATCCCCTCTGGCCACAAGTTTTCATCAAGAAAAACTGGTAACTTATATCTCGGGATTAAAAATTTATATGCATTATATCCCTTGCTTTGTTTCATAATCACTATTTCGGGAACAATTTTAACCTGAGTTTTATTCAATATATATTCTCTAATATCCTCCGCAGTACAGGTTTGATTAACATTATAAATATAGAACATCGTTTTATTATCTGCAGCCCTAAAGTTATTATTTCCTAATGGTAAGGCCCTTCCTTTATTGCCTCTAAACCTATTTTTGTTTACTACTTGCTTCCATTCGCCCTCTCGAGTAATATTCGCCCATGAAGTCTCAAGCATTCTATCCTGCTTTACGCCGGTCGATCGCTCCGTCTCCTGCACGTGTGTGCTGGCCTCTTCAGGCTGGTTACAGACGCGTTGCACCGTCGAAACCGCAGTGGATCTGCTGGTGGCCTCCACGCGCTGCGCCTGCGACGTCACCCGAGCGGGAGAGGTACGTTGTTGCGCGTTATTAGTTAGAGCGAGAGGAGACGATGTGCTTACGAGATTTTGCGAAACTGCAGTCGTTTTGCCGGTGGCCTCCACGCGCTGAGCGGGCAACGACATCCGAGCGGGCGAGATATGTTGCTGATCGTTACTAGTTAGAGCGAGAGGTGACAATATGCTTCCGAGATTTTGAACGTTGTTCGTTACTTGTGCCTGCGGCTCGGTCATCGGCCTCTTATTCGATTGTGCGGTAGTTTTAAAATTATTCGATTCAACGTCTAGTATCAGCTGATCACGGTTTATTTTACTCATATTTGAATGATTTGTACCCAAATTTTGATATAGCTGCGCGTTATGATTAATCTCACACATTTCTAAATAGGAGCTTTCGTCCAGTACACATGCACCCCTCTGTCGATTAATATTATCTATTAGTGCATGTATCGATGATTCCGCAGGATTTTCGGTGGCGTAGTTTCTTGTACATAATTCTTCAAATTGACTAAGGGTTACATAATTTTCCTTTAGATATTTTACTTCGGATTGTAGCACCAAGATAGTCTTCAATAATGCAGTGACATCCACATGATCGAAGGTAATTGGAGGGAGTTTTTGCAGATCCTTCGCGACGAAAACTGGGATGATTTCTGGATCAGTCTTCTTAATTAGATTTATAATATCTTCAAGATCTCTTATCATTTTTCCCTTACTTTTACGGGTTATCATACGCTTACTATTCGGTATTGCTTGAAATAATAAGCATTTTGCAGTTTTTATTTCATCTTCGGAGAATGACGTTTTACATATTTGTATCAGACTTTCTGTGTTCATAACGTCAATCTTATTTATAACAAAACATAACACTTCACTTATAACAGTATTACATTGATTACACTTCAGAATATTATTTTCCATTTTTTTTTTAGCTAACACGAACTACATTACGTCTGTGCGTAGTGAGCGCGCGCTTAGAAAATTATCGGACAGCCGGCATGAATGAATACGGTCTACATGTCGTTTTGGCTTACATGTATGAATACGGTCTGCATGTTGAGCGACCTCTCACGTATGGATACGGCCTGCGTGTTGAGTAGGATTTCATGTATGAATACGGTCTACATGTCGTTTTGGCTTACATGTATGAATACGGTCTGCATGTTGAGCGACCTCTCACGTATGGATACGACCTGCGTGTTGAGTAGGATTTCATGTATGAATACGGTCTACATGTCGTTTTGGCTTACATGTATGAATACGGTCTGCATGTTGAGTGACCTCTCACGTATGGATACGGCCTGCGTGTTGAGTAGGATTTCATGTATGAATACGGTCTACATGTCGATTTGGCTTACATGTATGAATACGGTCTGCATGTTGAGCGACCTCTCACGTATGGATACGGCCTGCGTGTTGAGTAGGATTTCATGTATGAATACGGTCTACATGTCGATTTGGCTTACATGTATGAATACGGTCTGCATGTTGAGCGACATCTCACGTATGGATACGGCCTGCGTGTTGAGTAAGGTTGCATGTGTGAATACGGTCCACATGTCTATTTGGCTTACAGGTATGAATACGGTCCGCACATTGAGCGACCTCTCACGTATGGATACGGCCTGCGTGTTGAGTAAGGTTGCATGTGTGAATACGGTCCACATGTTTATTTGGCTTACAGGTATGAATACGGTCCGCACATTGAGCGACCTCTCACGTTTGGATACGGCCTGCGTGTTGAGTAAGGTTGCATGTGTGAGTACGGTCCACATGTCTATTTGGCTTACAGGTATGAATACGGTCCGCACATTGAGCGACCTCTCACGTATGGATACGGCCTGCGTGTTGAGTAAGGTTGCATGTGTGAATACGGTCCACATGTCTATTTGGCTTACAGGTATGAATACGGTCCGCACATTGAGCGACCTCTCACGTATGGATACGGCCTGCGTGTTGAGTAAGGTTGCATGTGTGAATACGGTCCACATGTCTATTTGGCTTACAGGTATGAATACGGTCCGCACATTGAGCGACCTCTCACGTATGGATACGGCCTGCGTGTTGAGTAAGGTTGCATGTGTGAATACGGTCCACATGTCTATTTGGCTTACAGGTATGAATACGGTCCGCACATTGAGCGACCTCTCACGTATGGATACGGCCTGCGTGTTGAGTAAGGTTGCATGTGTGAATACGGTCCACATGTCGATTTGGCTTACATGTATGTATACGGTCTGCATGTTGAGCGACCTCTCACGTATGGATACGGCCTGCGTGTTGAGTACTCAGGCATGCATGTGTGAATACGGTCCACATGTCGATTTGGCTTACATGTATGAATACGGTCTGCATGTTAAGCGACCTCTCACGTATGGATACGGCCTGCGTGTTGAGTAGGCTTGAACGTTTGAATACGGTCTGCGTTCAAGCCTCAGGTATTAGTATTACGAACAGAGACGTCTGTTTTATTTAAGAACGATGGATATTTGTGCTGTGTAAAAGTTGAACAAAAGTCGATGTTTGAATTAATTGAGTGATGACCGAACGAATCGTGTACAAGACAAATGCTTCACTGTATATGCTTGCAAAGAATATTTCCTAACAGTCTGTTATTTTCTTTTAGTTATACGGTCTGTAATGCAGACAAAGATACGGTACTGACAGAGTCAGCTACTACTGCCAATCGATTAATGCTTTCATTAGATGATGACGTGGAGGCCGGACCATCAATGGCACGCACATCAGGACAGAGTGGCAATCCCAGAAGAGCCAGTGTCGAGGACGACACATCATCAGGAGAGGCCGTGTGAGGAGCAGCGATTCCCCACCGCAACATTTTGTCGTGCTAGCTATATAAGGCGTGACTCAAGCGCCGGCGCGCCTCTTTTTCCTTGGCGCCAACATCGGATAGACGTTTACACGAATCTCTGTCGGTTGGTTTAAGGGTCACGTGAGCTATTTTTCTTTGTTTAAATTGTTAAAAGTGTGCAATCGTAATCTCATTTATTTCATTTTAGTTTATTAAAGTTTAGGAAAGTAAAATAATGATTGTTTCGTATGAATAAAACGGTGTTCTTGTTCAGTGTTGTTTTCTTTAAAATAAATTCTACTTACGATCCTAAAAATATATTGTTTACATAGTACGAGACCATAATGAAAAATATTTAGACCATAATGAAATTAATAGCAAATTGTGTTGTGACCTGTTGGAGGAGGCTCAGAAATTACAACTAAATATAGCCACTTCTACATAAAATAAAATTTCCTCTCATATTTTTATTTAAAAAAAAAAATCTCGGGTTAGGTTAGGTTAGGTTTGGGTTAGGTTTGATTTAAGTTAGGTTTAGGTTTAGGTTAGGTTTGGGTTAGGTTAGGTTTAGGTTAGGTTTGGGTTAGGTTAGTTTCGATAGATATTAATATTAATCTAAAAAATATATATGAAAATATATTAAAAAATGTGAAAGTCGGATTGGCCGAACGGGGTTATGTTTTTATGGTATAGTGGGCCCGACAGACGTTGTTCTGTCAAAACTATGAATTGTATAAATAAATAATTATAAATACACCTAAGTACAAACATATACCCACCAACCTACTGGGGAAATAACAAAGTCTGCCTCTTCTCACTCTAAACGGAATATTACTATTACCTACAATAAGAAGTTTTGTTCGTAGTCCAATATTTTATGATATTTGAACTATCTAACCTAACTAGAACTTGATTTGATATAAATAATGGCATGGCCTACCATCCCATACAATCTATCTTTAATACAAAAAAAAAAAAATGCAATAGATGTCACTACTATTAACGTTTGTAAATTATAAAATGTAAATATGCCGAACCAAGTACAAAACATATTCACATTAAAATAAGGATAAGAATATTTTTTAAGCATAACATCACATTAAGCTAAATTCAACTCCTCAATTAAGAAGATACGAAACGAAATTAGTGATTAGTATTTTCTAATAGTGGCGCTAGATGGCGGTTTCCGGAATTTCTAAGGACTTCAGCCTTTGCCAGTCGCATTGCCAGTATTGGGGTGATGCCATTTTCTAGTATTAGGTCATGTCTCTGTTATATATCTACTTTGTGATAATGGTAAACCAAATTAGTTCTTATGGAAATGTTGTTTATTGTTCCAAAAGTATTACAATCGAAATTCTGAAGTATAATACTTTTTACTCATTTTTCAGTTATTAGTTTCGTGGTATTTATAGTTAGACTCGTTTTTGAAAATTGGAAATAAATAATTGTATTAACAACAAATTTATTGAATCGTGATAATGGCGTCTGCTGTCGAGTTTATATGGATCAAAGAGTTTTAATTAGCAAAAAAAAAAAATGTATTTAATTTTGTACATTAAATAAGCTCACAACCAAACTGTTATCATCAAGTAGACCGTTTAAGTTATGTGCCTCTAGCTTATGTAATTTGTTTACTGTGGCAGCTGAAAACACATTAAGCCTGACCACTAATACTCTTCCTATATTATGATTTATTTGGTAGAAATTAAATTTAGGATCAATCAATCAATCGATCAATCTCTTATTTCATCACAAGAATGTAGTTACAACATGATGGAAAAAGTATTATTATGTGGATGACATTCTGCCATACAATAGCTTGTGATATTAAAAAAAAAAACATTATAATAAATATTATACTAGTTACAAACTAAGCCATTATTTTTGGCTAGTAAAGTAAATTTATATCAACTATTAAAAATTACAATTTAATAAATTACTATTTCATAGAAATAATACAATGTCATATAAATAAAAAAAATGAATAACAAGATTTGGTACAAAATGATGTATGATGGAAATAAAACTAAATCCGCAGTGCACAAAAGTGAAATAAAGTACATTATACATGTGTTGGAACTTGGAACACATTTAAAATTGTTTTGTTCCTCGTCACCTTAGCAAGTAGGTAAGTTGCCTAAAATGTAGCTGTGTAAAATTATCATAAAATGTAATTCTATACAATTTATACTCTACTACGTTAGTAGTAGTTACATAATGTTTTCATTGCTCTTTGTCAAAAATAATTACCCAATTTTGACAAAGTACTTAATTGTAAACGTGTTGCTGTAACACTGCCTTTAATAACGTACATTAATTTATTCATCTTCAAAACGAATAGTACATTGTCCTCCAAATGTAATTATAGTATGTTGTCGTACATTACTTTATTACTGTATTTGATAACTTATTTACCGAACATTTCCGGTGTTCGCCGACGTATTAGATTGTAACTATAATAATAAAAAATTCAGATAATATAGTTTACGGTCCAAATCAAATGGACCTTCCTCAGACATCGACTGATGCTGGTTTTATAACTCAGTTGGAAGGTCCAGCAACTCCAACTGGGAACTTGCTTCCCAGAAAATACTAGTAATGATATTATCCAGATCGAGAGTACAAACTCTGACTTTTTAGAGATTTTGGGTGAAGACCCATCTATAACAGTTGCATACGGAACTGACATACACAAAGAAGTAGCCTCTAGATTTACACACATAGCCACAAAAGGACTTGATAAAGAAGCTCGGAAAAAAATATTGGAAAAATTTAAAATACCCAACAACTGCACAAACATAGCCGCACCCAAGCTTAACGCTGAAGTAAGGGCGGCTATAACGGATACAGCAGTAAAACGTGATAAGTCGATTGAATCTAGACAAGTCGAAATAGCAGCAGCTATCTCGTCACTTGGGGTTATTATTTCTAACCAACTTAATAATACACAAGGTTCTGACAAGCAATTAACGCAAAACATGATGGACCTAGGTCAGTTACTGTGTGATATTCAATATAATCAATCTTTGTGTAGAAGAAGTCTCATTTTAAACTTCATCAGAAAAGATTTGAGAGACCATCTGTCTTCTACAAATATTGAGGGCAATCTTTTTGGTCAAAATTTTGTAGAAACCATAAAAACCGCAAAGGCAGTTTCTAAATCCAGTTCTGATTTAAAACCAGAACCAAGGAGGCAACCTCAATTCTTTCGAGCGAGCTCTTCAAGAGGTAATTTAAACTTGAAGGCGAGGCCCTCTGCTCGCCGGCAGCAGACGGGCCAAACGCCACGCCCACAACAGCCAGCTGCGGCGAGGACCAGACCCGTGCCACAGAGGAGGTCCGGTCAGCCTTATACGAGGCCATCCAAGCAGAACCGCCGCCAGTAGACACGGTACGCTATGCAGGTAGACTTACAAAATTTTATAATCAATGGAATTTAATTACTTCTAGCAGTACCGTTTTATCCTGGATAAAGGGTTACAAAATTAAGGTAAATAAACCTATTCAGCAAAAAATTCCCAAAATTTCTGTAATCTATCAATGGCAGAGAAAGATGAATTACAAGAACATGTAAATAGCTTAATGTTAATTGGTGCCGTATCACCGTGTAATCCTTGTATAGATCAGTTTGTGTCGCGTGTTTTTCTAATACCCAAACCAAATGGTAAAAAAAGATTTATCTTAAATTTAAAAGACTTTAACAAGTTCATTGATAATTGTCACAAAAGACTCCTATTTGGCTACATTAGATTTAAAGGACGCTTATTTTTTAATTAATATTCACCCTAGTTCCAGAAAATATCTCCGATTTTATGTTGGACCTAATATGTATGAGTTCAATGTTTTACCATTTGGTTTATGTACAGCTCCATATATATTTACAAAATTAATGAAACCAATTGTGAATGTATTAAGATCTAACGGATTAATATCATCTATTTATCTCGATGATTTATTATTAGTTGGAGGTAGTTATGAAGAATGTGTCAAAAATGTTAACATTACGCAAAAATTGTTATTGAATCTAGGTTTCATTATAAACAAAGAAAAGAGTATTACGACTCCATCAAACTCTGCAAAATATTTGGGTTATATTATTGACACGCACAATTGGACTATAAGTTTACCTTTAGAAAAAAGATTAAGAATTAAAAATGAACTTTTAAATATTATGCAGCTTAAACGGTTTAAAATTAGAACTTTTGCAAGGTTAATTGGATTATTAGTCTCAGCATGTCCAGCAATAGAATATGGTTGGGTATATTTAAAACAATTAGAACGGTGCAAATATCTAAATTTGGTGGGCAATGATGACTATGAAAAATATATGACTTTGCCATCTTCACTATTACCTGACTTAAATTGGTGGTCTAATGCCATAGAATATTCATTTAATAGAATAAAAAATGATAATAATTATTGTTTAGAAATTTTCACTGACGCCTCAACTACGGGGTGGGGTGCCAGCTGTGGAGACCAGAAGGCTAGTGGAAAATGGTCATTAATTGAAATTCAACTCCACATTAATCACCTGGAACTTCTTGCAGCATATTTTTCTTTGAAAATATTCACAAAAAATTACAGCAATTGCAATATTTTAATGAGAGTTGATAATACAACAACAATTAGTTACATCAACCGTGTGGGAGTATATACAATACCCTCATCTATCTAAGGTAGCAAGAGACATCTAGCAATGGTGTGAAACACGTGGATTATTTGTGTTTGCTTCATACATTAAGTCTTCAGATAATGTGATAGCAGACAGGGAGTCAAGACGGACTCACCCAGATGTAGAATGGGAACTATCTTTATATGGTTATGACTCATTAATCAAGGATTTATCAATAAATCCCGAAATTGACTTATTTGCTTTTTATTTAGCCGCGTACGGCTAAATAAAAAGTGTCAGAACTTTGTTTCTTGGTTCAGTGACCCAGATGCCTTTGCAATAGATGCATTTACTTTAAACTGGTCCAAGTTTCTCTTTTATGCATTTCCTCCAGTAGCAATTATTCTTAAAGTTCTAAGAAAGATTATAGCAGACAAGGCAAAGGGGATTGTGATTGTGCCACTGTGGCCCACACAATCCTGGTATCCAGTGTTCTTACGCTTGTTAAGTTCAAAATTAGTGTATATAAATAATAATAACTTTTCTATTCCTAATTCTAGCAAACGGAACATTCACAGAAAAATTATCCTGGTTGCAGGAGTTTTGTCAGGTCTGCAATATTACAGCGAGAAATCCCAGATGCTTCAACAGATATAATTCTAGCTTCAATATCGGAAAGTACCTTAAAACAGTATGATATTTGCTTCAAAAAATGGTATGATTTTTGCATTACTAATATGATAAATATGTTTGAGCCTTCCGTCCCTATGATCTTACAATTTCTTACAAAAGCCTTTGAAGATGGTGCCCAATATAGGACAATCAATTCCTATAGATCTGCCCTTTCTTTTATTGTAAAAAAGTTACCGGATGATGATAGGATTTCGAGGTTTTGTAAGGGTGTATTTAAATTAAGACCACCTTTACCTCGTTATAACTTAACATGGGATGCAGGTGTTGCAATAAATTATTTAGCTTCATTGTTTCCCAATGAAAATTTGTCACTCGAAACATTAACCAAAAAGTGTGTTACACTGTTAGCCCTAACTACAGCACATAGGGTGCAAACCTTATCTAAAGTTAGGTAAGATGAAATAGTAGGCTGTAATGATCAAATAATTATTAAAATAAGTGATTTAATTAAAACTTCTAGACCAGGCTCAAAACAACCAATTTTATTCTTACCTTTTTTTCGTGAACGTCCAGAGGTTTGTACTGCGAAGACACTCCAAGCATACATAGAAATGTCTAAGGATATTGTGAGGCAAAATAATTATCTTTTTGTTAGTTTCAGAAAACCATTTAAAAATGTTTCACCACAAACTATTAGTCGTTGGATTAAATTGACCTTAAAAGATAGTGGAATTGACGTCTCCATCTTTTCGTCGCATAGTACAAGGCACGCAGCCACCTCAATGGCAAAGAAAATGGGCATTAGTGTAGATAATATAAGACAAGCTGCTGGATGGAGCGGTAATTCCACTACCTTTGCTAAGTTTTATGACAGGCCAATTATTGAAAATGATAGTCTTGCTTTAGCAAATACTTTATGTTCTTTATAAAATAGAGATATAATAAATACTTACCTAATAGATGATGTTATTGATCAAGTTAAATTTAATTATAATATATAGGTTCTTACCATATTATGTTACTGTATTATACCTATTAATTACAACTAAGTTAGGTAAATTAATTGATAATAAAGTGTAATTGTAAAATTTGTGATATTTCTTACTCTAAACATCTACAATGTGTTAATAATTCTTATAATACTAATCTCGAGGACGAAACACCGAGTATAATTAACGATCAAACGAACTTACCAGTACGTGAAGTTCGATCGTAAGTATACGAGGTGTTTCGTCCGAAGAGATTAGTATAACCCACCCTCCCTAACAGGTGTTTGCCCATAACAGAAATATCACAAATGACTCTCAACGAAATGAAGTCAAGTCAATATGCTTCGCTGAGGTAGACGGTGGGGACGCCGTAAGTAAAGGGACTATCATCTATGTTTTATGTATTTTTTTTTTTTTTTTTTTAGAGTTACCAGCTCTAAACTTAAGTGCTGAAGTGGAATCACTACGCGATACTACAATGTGTTAATAATTCTTATAATACTAATCTCTTCGGACGAAACACCTCGTATAATTACGATCGAACTTCACGTACTGGTAAGTTCGTTTGATCGTTAATTATATCTTACTCGGGAACCAGAAATGACAACAGTCAAGTTTAATCTGAAACCGTCTAATTATATTTTAACTTTATTCATAATATTATATATACCTATACGTATATAATCCTACCTATTACGTGCATATTAAGAAACAAAATTGAAAAGGAAGGATGAGCTCATGGGCACTTGCACATGGAGGTATTATTATTATTATAATGTATTGAAATTCATAAGAGTATATGGAAATGGTATTCATATGGTATGTATATTATGGATCCAACAGTGGGTACTTATAGTAAAATTATATGGTTATCTAAAATGGCGAATTCATTATTTAAATTAAAGGTTGACGTGTAAAATAAATGACATCTAAAGTTCTAGCTCCTCTAAATGTCGAAAAATTTATAGTTAAAACACGTTTGTATAAAAAAAATGAAGATGGCGGAAGCTGCATAATGCCCGTCTAAGGGTTCATCGGGATTTTCAATATTACACTGTTCTCACAAGTGCAAGCACGATTTTGATACGATATTCCTCATGATAGGCAATGATAGGCAAGTGCCTATCTCTCGACTCCATCATCACATCAGTTCGACAGTATCATATTGTTGTATTGATCAGAACTACATACAGTTGCCAATTTCTATAACGCTACGATAGTTGGAAGATGGATAAATTAGTTACTTTCCATTACATTATTAGTTATAAACAGACCAACAAATAAAAGGGTGTTTATAAAAAGTGTAATTACATAGGACTAAAATATGTGCGTATAGTGGATGTTGACAATACTCTAATACTAGCTCAGTTCATATTATTATATGGAAAATTTAAACTTGATATTTTTGTAAATATTTATTATATGGTAATATCGGGTCGATAAGGCATCCAGATTAGAGAACCGACAGTTAGTTATAGTATACGTATATAGTAAAATGGACAGTTAATTATATTATGAATAATATTGGAGAGTTGAAAACAGATTAAAATAATATTCCGTTGTTTCAACTCTTAAATTAATATAGCGTAGCTAGGCAGTGTCTATAAAGTCCACATCAATTGTTTTGTTGTGCGGTGCACTTGCAACTGTAATAGTTATACTGTAAAAGGCGCAACAACTATTAATTTTTAAGCAAAAACATGTAGTCTGTCCTTGGTTTTGTTGTTTATATTATTATACACCATGCATAATTGGGATTCCTTTAATTTAAAAAATAATTAAGGTTTCATTATATGAAGTCACTTGAAATTTCAAGTAAAGTATGAATAACTCAAGGATATTGTAAGCCCCTTACAAGACTGGCTGGCTGGCTTACTTGGTTTATTTCATTTGTTAATACATAGGTATATAGCAGTTTGTAGTGAATAAACAGAAACCTATAAAAACCCTTGTCATAAATACTGTCTTTGTATCCTATAAGTGACTGCAAGATAAAATAGATTTATATGTTAGTTTAATCGCATTAGATATGGATTCTAAATCAGTAACTAACCGTGACCGGTAACTATAAAAATGTGCTATTTATTTCTGCGAATAAGTACAACGCATATTCAAATTTAGAAAAAAAAAGTTTCAAATACTATGTAACTTTGCGTGGTACAAACTGTCTGAAGCGAGTTAGTATATTGGATATTAATAGAGAACAATGCAAGGAAAACTTATCTAGCTCCAATATTGCAATGCTACGCAGTATTCTAAAAAGTGTCTGCTTCAGAATGAATTATTTAATTATAATATTAATATGAAGTTGTTACATACAATGCAGGAATTAAATCTTTGACAACTACAGCAATGCAAAGCTAAGCCAAGATGTAGGTACAATCTTAATTTTCATATATTTTATTATTAAATAATATTATTGAAGGATAAGGTTTACATTACACATTGATATCAGAGTCATTGATACCGGTGTACAATTAACAAAAAACATGGTAAATGTACAAGTTAAGATGTAAATTAACTATTCTATTTAACTAAGACTTTTCTGTTACTTTGATTGAATCATAACTAAAGTCTCTTGTGCATTTTTAACTGGGTTTTGAGGACTTACAAGACTTATTTGGCGTCTGTGAGAATACTGTTTTATATATCTCAGTACTGGGTTGTATCTGCAAAAGTCGAAACAAACAAGAGTCTAAAAATAAACTTTGTTGTGTGCTATTAAATACCACCAGATATTCATTATTACACATAATTATTTCAATATATTATATTCTAATTAACCTACTATCTATAATAATGTTATGCTCTAAAAACATAATATTAACATAAAATTATGTTGTTGAAATATTATGTCAAATAAGTCAGTACCTACAAATTACCGAGTATGAAAAAACCTAATTAAACAATAATATATTTGTCAAAAGGATAGCTATAGAATGTAGGTATGTACAGTCGGCTGCACTAACATGGATACATCTACAAATTTGCAAAAATATGTCTACGGTAGTTTTTCAAAAATATCGTCACCTTATTGCATTCAAAGCGATGTAACCAGCAAAGTGTTTCAAAATTATGAATACATTATTTTCATAATGAAGTAAACAGCAGTATTTCAGTGAATAGTATACACACTTAAATTCATAATTATGAACACGCGACAAATTTCAGTAGCATGTAAACATTGTTTATTTTATTATAATGTAAACGTTAATTTTGTGTTTCAGAAAAGGCTGGTCAAAATTTCATTACATTGCAATAAATACAATAATGAATTCTATAAATAATAGAGGTGATATGTTGACGGGTATTATTATTGACGGTTATTTAAAAATCACACATACATTAGAATATCGATTATATTCTTTAGTGTAATAGGTATAACTCCGATACACGCGAACGTATATATTTCGAGACTACTTTCATCGGTTTTATTGTCTACCCTCAAACTATAATATGATCAAAACTAAACGATGTTAATATCGTTCTATATTAGTAATATTGTAAATATAAATAATATAAACTAACACGGGCAACATGAGAAACATCCCATATTTTAAAATAATAAAAATTGTAGTTTTAAAGGACTCCATTTGGATTGCCTAAGCTTAAAAACAAAAAACAAACCAAAAAAAAAATAATTACTGAATAATTAATATTGCGAAGTGCGAACGAGTCTGTAAATTAACTCTGTTGTACAAACTCGTGACTAAATATATTTTCTGGTTTCGTTATCATCATATTATGTATAGTTTGAGGGTAGAAGTAAAAACCTGATAAAAACAGTCTCTGAAATATAATATTATGTTCGCGTAAAATTTCTGATCGATTGCAATAAATTGGATAATTCTTGTCTTTTCGTGTTTTTTTTTTGGTCAGAAAAAAAAATTATTTTTTTAACTAGCCCCTGAATAGTCAAACAGTGAATGAACTGATGACGAATTATTGCGATCTCGTCAGATTTGAATAAAAATAAAAAAAAGTTTATCAAAATCGGTCCATTCATTTAGTAGTTACGGTGCCACAGGCAAACAGACGAACATACATAAATAAACGTCAAACTTATATTATAGTGTAAGTTTAGTTTGCAGACACGCAAGCTAACATTTTGTATGATAAACAAAATTAATATAATATTAAAATATCATAGATATAGTTTGAGGGTAGAAGTAAAAACCTGACAAAAATAGTTTCTGAAATATATGTTTTGGTAAAATTTCTGATTGACTGTACTAAATTTCATAATTCTTTTCTTTTTGTGTTTTTTCTAGTCATAAAAGTAAAACTATTTTTAAGTAACACTCGAATTGTTCAGCAGTAAGCAAATTTTTTTGTTGAATCATAGCTTTAGTGTTTTAACATGACCACGTCAGCTTTCAAACAAAAAAAACTACATCAAAATCGGTTCATCTGTTTGGGAGCTACGATGACAGACATACAGACAGACTCGAAAAATCCCTCTGTTTTTGTCGGAGGTGCAGAAAGGGATTTTTTACGAATTCAGTAGTCCAAATTTCATGTTTCTACCATTTGTAGTTACGGCTGTGCGAAAAGAAAAAGAAAAAATAAATGTATACATCTTATTGGAACATACCCCGAGTACATTTTTGTGGCATTTAAAACACATTTGCAGAAAAGTGAAAAATGCTAAAATTTTATAAGTGTATCCATATTATTGATACAATTAATGTTTACATTGTAATGAAGTAAACAATGTTTACATATTATTGAAACATACCACGAGTACATTTTTGTGGCATTTAAAACACATTTGCAGAAAAGTGAAAAATGCTAAAATTTTATAAGTGTATCCATATTATTGATACAATTAATGTTTACATTGTAATGAAGTAAACAATGTTTACATATTATTGAAATTTGTCGCGTATTCATAATTATGAATTTAAGTGTGCATACTATTCACTGAAATACTGATGTTTACTTCATTATGAAAATAATGTATTCATAATTTTGAAACACTTTGCTGGTTACATCGCTTTGAATGCAATAAGGTGACGATATTTTTGAAAAACTAACGTAGACATATTTTTGCAAATTTGTAGATGTATCCATGTTAGTGCAGCCGACTGTACATTGTACATGTAAAACAGTGGAATTATGGTAAGTGGGTCTTTTAAACTGCCTATTGCTTGTGTATTGCATACATATTATATTCATTTCTACTGGAATATTATATATTGATGTGGTTGAATGAGTTTGAAAATTAAGCTTTTATTAAGATTAAAAGTTTAGGCCTTTCCTCGTGCTATGTACAATCTATATAGTATTCTACGAGTGAGAACTACTTTAGAAATCTTTTATAATGTAGTGCTTGGAAAGCGGTGACCAATAATGGTTTTAAATTTTCATAAAATGGTCGGCCAATTCGTCTGGAACTTAGAGGTGGTGGGTGAAAACAATGGACTTCCGCGTAAAAAAGAAAGGAAAAAAAAGTTGTTTTAAATTGTTTGTTTAGAGCAATACGGGCTGATAACCTGACAGTCGGAAAAAGAAGATGATCCATGCATCTGACAGGTGCGAGGAGGGTTGGTTCAGGTTGGTTCAGCGCCTTATCTCCCTCCAGCCGTGTCGGGTGTCCGTTCCACTGGATGCGATGTTGAGGGATGATGGATTACTTCTGTGTATTGTACTTGAGCATTTTATAGATGGCTCCTGCATAGCTGGCCACTGGTTTGAATGAAGCCAACCACTGTTACCGGAATCGGGTGGAAGGCAAAACAAGGCGTCCGTAATGTACGTCAGAATCTGGAAGTATCTCATTGGTATACGGCTACAACCTGGGAGAGGGAAATTTGCCATCATAGTTCCTAAAATTGATATTTATATTGTTGTTATATTTTAATTATTATTCAAAATACTCAGTTAGCGCACTGATAAGAACTTTATATTTTACGCTATGGTAATTGAAATGACGTGTCATATTTTACTATTAGAAATAATAAAGTAATAAAATGTTGTTCTGTGAAGAACATGAATAACGTAGGTAGGTACAGATCTAATCACAACTTTTGAGTACAGATAATGATTACGACCTGCGAGCTAAGCAAGCCTTAATGGCCAACATCTACCAAGGACCTCGAGCTACATTCACATCTTCTAGAATCTCTCACCGTCTCATCCCTTCTACTATAAAATACTGGCAGTACGAACCCGGATTAAACTGCGAACCGTGCATTGACCAGAAGCACGGATGATCAAAAGCAGTATGTGCCTTAAGTCTCAAATGAAAATCATACGTTACCTGGTGGTAACCAAGGTGTACAAAGGCAGTATGAGCCTTCAGTCTCAAATGAAAATCATACGTTACCCGGTGGTAACCAAGGTGTCCAAAGGCAGTATGAGCCTTCAGTCTCAAATGAAAATCATACGTTACCTGGTGGTAACCAAGGTGTCCAAAGGCAGTGTGAGCCTTCAGTCTCAAATGAAAATCATACGTTACCCGGTGGTAACCAAGGTGTCCAAAGGCAGTATGAGCCTTCAGTCTCAAATGAAAATCATACGTTACCTGGTGGTAACCAAGGTGTCAAATGGCAGTATGGGCCATCATCCTCAAATGAGAACCATACGTTACCGAGTGGTAACCAAGGTGTCAAATGGCAGTATGGGCCATCATCCTCAAATGAGAACCATATGTTACCGAGTGGTAACCAAGGTGTCAAATGGCAGTATGGGCCATCATCCTCAACTGAGAACCATACGTTACCGAGTGGTAACCAAGGTGTCAAATGGCAGTATGGGCAATCATCCTCTAATGAGAACCATATGTTACCGAGTGGTAACCAAGGTGTCAAATGGCAGTATGGGCCATCATTCTCAAATGAGAACCATACGTTACCGAGTGGTAACCAAGGTGTCAAATGGCAGTATGGGCCATCATCCTCACATGAGAACCATACGTTACCGAGTGGTAACCAATGTACAAATGGCAGTATGGGCCATCATTCTCAAATGAGAACCATACGTTACCGAGTGGTAACCAAGGTGTCAAATGGCAGTATGGGCCATCATCCTCAAATGAGAACCATACGTTACCGACTGGTAACCAAGGTGTCAAAAGGCAGTATGGGCCATCATCCTCAAATGAGAACCATACGTTACCGAGTGGTAACCCAGGTGTCAAATGGCAGTATCGGTCATTATCCTCAAATGAGAACCATACGTTACAAAGTAGTAACCAAGGTGTCAAATGGCAGTATGAGCCTTCAGTCTCAAATGAAAACCATATGTTTACAGGGTGGTAACAAAGTTGTCTAAAGACAGTATGGGCTTTCATTCTCAAATGAAAATCATACATTACCGGATGGTAACTGAGACGTTTAAGGGCTGTATGAGCTTTCACCCCAAATGAAAACCATAATATGGTACCGAGACGTAACAGAGTCGTTAAAGGTAGGATGGGAATTCATCATTTAATATTATTATACAATTAATACACCAGCAAAGAGAGACAATCTGATATCTGATATTGAAACAAGTATTGGAAATTGTTCTAGATGGCGTTGTACTGTTATAGATACTAGTAAACCTGTTCGTTGGGTGGCAGGAATTAAAATAGTTGAATTTTATGGAATCAATATCTTATTAGATAATTAATGTAAAAAATAAAGGTCAGAAACATTAGTTATATCTATGGCAATTTGCTTGCGTACTATTTTTCAGCACAGCATATTATGTTACATACGTGAGCCTATTTTACTAGGGCTCGGCGTTTCGATGCCGCGATGTAGGAACAGCCTAGTGTCATCTGTATGACTATTAGCAAACAGTTAGTATCATGGAATCGTCCTGAGATGTCACTGATCTCTGTGAAGTTTTACTTATGTAAAACTTCACAGAGATCAGTGACATCTTTGTATATTCTGTATCTATGTCTTTATTCGTCATACATTACTGGATAGTAACAGACTTTGTTACTAACAAGAAGTATGGGCCTTAAATGTTTAATATAATATTCCTTATGTTGCAATTTAAAAGCTAGTAAATAAGTTAATATTATATTACATTGTCAAAGTTACTTCTGGTCTTAATTTTTTTAACTAAGATTTTAATGAGTTGATCATTGATGTAAAAATTATATACATAGATGTTCTTTCACCAAATCAATTAAAAAGAAAAGAAAAGGGAAAGGCTAAGTATGAGTATAACGAAAGGAAATAAAGTTATCCTTATGGTTAAGGTTAAGGAAAGAAAAAGTAATATTATGTTGAATAAGTCCATACGTTTGGAAAGTGTTAAATAAATCTGAATTTGCATTTTGACTAGTTTTGATTCTTGTACTTTTCTATCTTGAAACTTTAGCTTTAAGTTATTATTATATAAACCTTAATAAGGAAGGGATGTAGTGTTTGCATAACTGATTGCCTCTTTACCGCCGGAATATATCATGTACAGGACACATAGAGTGGGGATAGTATTACCATAACCGTAGTGATAGACGGACGTGTTAGAGAGATATGGTAGTTATTACTAGTGGTATACAGAGTCAATTCTTATATTATGTGCATACTACAATAACGACATCATAAATGTCCTACCTTACAATAGTTAAAGTTTTAATTCTATTTTTATAAACTTTTCACCAACCGTTCGGTCCATTCTGACCAGAATTACATCGTATCGAGGCGGGCGCTGGTGCACGAGGTAACAATCATCACGGTGGCAGCAAGTCTGCACAACTTGTAAGGTTGCGAATTGTATTAGAAAATTGAACCGCATGGCTGAGCACCATCTTAACCCATCAGGTTGCGACACGACTATTCTGAAACTGACAAAAAAATGTGTTAGTAGGTGAATCCACATTTCTGATGTTAGCTATATAAAAATATAGCTAACATACTGATGATGAGATATATAAATATTATATATTTATTGGTATTTTTACTAAAATAATTCAAAGCCAAGTTATGATGTATCTAAAGTTTATTGTAATGGTTTACTTTCCACAATGTATACAAGATTATCAACCAGTTGCTACTATTAAATATTTTTATACAGAATACTATTACATTTTATTTACTAAAAGTAATCTTCTATACATATAAAAAATCTGTAGAGGGGTCATGTCTGTACATCTATATCTATCTATACATATAATAAATCTGTAGAGGGGTCATGTCTGTACATTAAGAATATTTAAGTAAAAATTAAAAAAAGGGGGTCTATATAAGCCACAGAACCTAAAAATAAAATTTTTGAAAAAAATGTCTGTCTGTCTGTCTGTCCATATGGGAATGTTTGTCGTCGCATCACGATAAAACCACTGTATGGAATGAAATGAAATTTGGCAGGCAGGTAGCTTACGACTTGAAGAGCATTATTGGAAATTATTATCCCGAAAAACGAAAGGGTTTCCGTGGGATCTTCAAAAAATTGTAGCTACCTATTTGACGGTATTTCAGCCAAACTACTCAACGTATTTAAATGAAATTTGGCAGGCAGGTAGCTTATGATCTGAAGAGCATTATTGGAAATTGTTATCCCGAAAAACGAAAGGGTTCCCGTAGGATCTCCAAAAAATTGTAGCTACCTATTTGACGGTATTTCAGCCATACTACTCAACGTATTTAAATGCAATTTGGCAGGCGTGTAGCTTATGATCTGAAGAGCATTATTGGAAATTGTTATCCCGAAAAACGAAAGGGTTCCCGTGGGATCTTCAAAAAATTGTAGCTACCTATTTGACGGTATTTCAGCCAAACTACTCAACGTATTTAAATGAAATTTGGCAGGCTGGTAGCTTATGATCTGAAAAGCATTACTAGAAAATTATTATCCCGAAAAACGAAAGGGTTCCCGTGGGATCTTCAAAAAATTTTAGCTACCTATTTGAAGGTATTTCAGCCATACTACTCAACGTATTTAAATGCAATTTGGCAGGCAGGTAGCTTATAATCTGAAGAGCATTATTGGAAATTGTTATCCCGAAAAACGAAAGGGTTCCCGTGGGATCTTCAAAAAATTGTAGCTACCTATTTGACGGTATTTCAGCCAAACTACTTAACGTATTTAAATGCAATTTGGCAGGCAGGTAGCTTATGACATGAAGAGCATTATTGGAAATCATTATCCCGAAAAACAAAAGGGTTCCCGTAGGATCTTCAAAAAATTGTAGCTACCTATTTGACAGTATTTCAGCCAAACTACTCAACGTATTTAAATGAAATTTGGCAGGCAGGTAGCTTATGATCTGAAGAGCATTATTGGAAATTGTTATCCCGAAAAACGAAAGGGTTCCCGTAGGATCTTCCAAAAATTGTAGCTACATATTTGACGGTATTTCAGCCATACTACTCAACGTATTTAAATGCAATTTGGCAGGCAGGTAGCTTATAATCTGAAGAGCATTATTGGAAATTGTTATCCCGAAAAACGAAAGGGTTCCCGTAGGATCTCCAAAAAATTGTAGCTACCTATTTGACGGTATTTCAGCCAAACTACTCAACGTATTTAAATGAAATTTAGCAGGCTGGTAGCTTATGATCTGAAAAGCATTACTAGAAAATTATTATCCCGAAAAACTAAAGGGTTCCCGTGGGATCATCAAAAAATTGTAGCTACCTATTTGACGGTATTTCAGCCAAACTAATAAACGTATTTAAATGAAATTTGGCAGGCAGGTAGCTTATGACATGAAGAGCATTATTGGAAATCATTATCCCGAAAAACGAAAGGGTTCCCATAGGATCTCCAAAAAATTGTAGCTACCTATTTGACGGTATTTCAGCCAAACTACTCAACGTATGTAAATGAAATTTGGCAGGCAGGTAGCTTATGATCTGAAGAGCATTATTGGAAATTGTTATCTCGAAAAACGAAAGGGTTCCCGTAGGATCTTCAAAAAATTGTAGCTACATATTTGACGGTATTTCAGCCATACTACTCAACGTATTTAAATGCAATTTGGCAGGCAGGTAGCTTATAATCTGAAGAGCATTATTGGAAATTGTTATCCCGAAAAACGAAAGGGTTCCCGTGGGATCTTCAAAAAATTGTAGCTATCTATTTGACGGTATTTCAGCCAAACTACTTAACGTATTTAAATGAAATTTGGCAGGCAGGTAGCTTATGACATGAAGAGCATTATTGGAAATCATTATCCCGAAAAACGAAAGGGTTCCCGTAGGATCTTCAAAAAATTGTAGCTACCTATTTGACGGTATTTCAGCCAAACTACTCAACGTATTTAAATGAAATTTGGCAGGCAGGTAGCTTATGATCTGAAGAGCATTATTGGAAATTGTTATCCCGAAAAACGAAAGGGTTCCCGTAGGATCTTCCAAAAATTGTAGCTACATATTTGACGGTGTTTCAGCCATACTACTGAACGTATTTAAATGCAATTTAGCAGGCAGGTAGCTTATAATCTGAAGAGCATTATTGGAAATTGTTATCCCGAAAAACGAAAGGGTTCCCGTGGGATCTTAAAAAAATTGTAGCTACCTATTTGACGATATTTCAGCCAAACTACTCAACGTATTTGAATGAAATTCGGCAAGCAGGTAGCTTATGACTTGGAGAGCATTATTGAAAATTGTTATCCCGAAAAACGTAAGGGTTCCCGTGGGATCTTCAAAAAATTGTAGCTACCTATTTGACGGTATTTCAGCCAAACTACTCAACGTATTTAAATGAAACTTGGCAAAAAGGTAGATTGTAACATGAAATAACCAACATAATATTTTTAACCGACTTACAAAAAAGGAGGAGGTTTCTCAATTCGTAAATATATGATTGTTTTTTATGTTTCTTCGCGGGTATCTTCATCGTTTCTGAAACGATTTTAATTTTTTTTTATGTTGTGTAGGGTATAATTTAAATTTGGTCCCATTGTCACCAAAATGGTGACCTGATGATGGGATCCGTGGGGAATCGAAGGAAATCCTCAAAATTTATGTGGAATAATATATTGATTTTGATTTTTTCTGAAGTAGTCTAAGCGTATGTTACCAAACAGTAAGGTTTTGCACCATATCCTGGATCTATAATATCAAAAAATTTCGCGTTTCAGTAATCTATATATATATATTAAAAAATAATGCGCCGCTCTGGCTTACGCCAGGCTAGGCTAGGTAGACTTTTTCTGGAGCTTAAATTTTCTAAGGTGGAGGGTATACTCGCTGAGGGAAATTTGAGTTCATGGTGTCGATTGATAGAGGTTTTTCTTGTCTTTTGTTTGGTGTGCTTAGTATCTCGGTGCGCCGTCTGGTTCCCGAGATATTTAATTTTTAGATGTTTTCTATCTTGGGTCCACTTTTATATTAAAGTGGTGCGCGTGTCATCAACGTAGAACAGCACTGGTCGACGAGTTTGTCCCGGTGTTGTCCTGCGCGGGTGACTCCCGCGGGGAGAGGAGTATTATTAGGTTAGGTTTTCTTTGTATGGTTGTGGGTTTTTCTTGTGGTTTTGGTGTTGGTTTATTTTCTGTTCATTGTTTGGTATAATTTATTATCTGTGTGTAAATTGTGCTGTACATATTTTATTTGGTGTTTGCCAGGATATTCTTGGTGAGTGTCATTGTTTGCTTCGGACGTTATGTCAGAAGTGGAGGAGGAGGCTGAGGGGGGTGCAGGTGAAGTGGAGAGGACAGTTGAAACTTCAACTGCACGAGGTCTCCAACTTAAATTAGGAGAGATTCGAGCGAATAATCGCTCGAAGGGTTATTGTCGAGCCGGGATAACCCTAGAAGAAGTGTTGGGAGACTGGTCAATGCCGTCTAACTCCGAGTCGGAGCCTTTTCGGGCCAAGCGTCTCTTCTCGGAGAGGTCCGGCTCCGACACGGAGGTGGAGAACGTACCTGGGCGGAAGAGTACCGCCAAGCGTGGAAAGGCCCGGGGAAATGAGTCTAGGTTATCCAGCGCTCGTCGCCAGGCGGAATTTGTGGCCTCGCTGGAGAAGAAGTCACTTATGAAGGTGGCTGCGGAGCCAGGCAACCTGGAGATCCCTCCCGGGCCTTTGGACCTAGATGTTGACATGCTGGGAGCTAAGGAGCTAATGAAGGCGGCTGAGGATAACCTTCAGGAGATACTGGGCATTGCTGGCAGATCCACCAATTTAAAGGGTGGGTATGCCAGCAAAATACGGAGAGCTACGGGGACCGTTAAGACGGTACTCGAAGCGTTGATGTCCCGCACGGAGGCTGAGGAAACAAGGCGCCTCCGTGCTGATAACGGGAGGTTGCAGCGTGAGGTGGAAAACCTGCGCGAGGAGGTTCGCGGCTATAGGCGCGAGTTTGAGGAGGCGAAGAAGGCGGCGTCCAAAAAAGCAAAGTCGTCGCCGCCGTCGTCGAGTCCGATGTCCAGCGAACAGCTGGGCATATTAGAGGGAAATATCGCCAGGTTGGTCGGAAATCTGGTCGACGGCCGCCTGGCGGTTCTGGAGGACCGACTTCCGCCTCCAAGAAATGTCCGCCCACCGTTGGCTGGGGATAAGAAGATGGCTATTCGTGAGTCCCGGCCAACAAATATTGTAGAGAAGGAGGCACCGGTCCGGGAGATGTCACCGATAATCGGAACGCCTAGGAGTCAGGTGTTGCCGACTCCAGGAAACGCTCAAAAAGCAGCTCCTAAGAGTCGGGAGGAGTTTCCTACATTGCCGGTCCGTCCTGCGGTGAGACCGGTGTCTGGTTCTGGGGCGTCAAAGTCAAAACGAGGGGGGGAATGGTCGAATTTCGGACCTTCTCCCTCCAAGGCGCCTGAGACTCGGGATGGAAAGCGTTCGGTGGCGGCAGCCGCTTCAGACGCCTGGACTGAGGTGGTGAGGCGCAAGGCGCCAAAGAAGAAGGCACAAAGGTCGCCTCCTGCACCGAAGCAGAATAAGGGGGCCAAATTGGTCCTCCCCAGATCCTCTGCTGTGGTCGTCAAGCTGAAGCCGGAAGCGGCCATGCAAGGAGCTACATATAGCTCAGTGCTGATACGGGCGCAACAGAGCATCAACACGGAGGAGCTCGGCATTGGCCCCCTCAGGGTGCGCACGGCGGCGACTGGTTGTCGCCTCATTGAAGTGCCAGGGCGTAATAGTGGAGAAATGGCAGACGTCCTGGCACAAAAAATGGGAGAATTGTTGGAAGGAGTGGCGGAAGTGGTCAGGCCCGCCAAAGTAACGAGTTTCCGTTTGACGGGACTCGATAAGACTGCGACAGCGGACCGTATTAAGTCAGCGATCGCAGAAGAAGGTGGCTGTACAGAAGAACAAGTGTGGGTCGGAGGGATACATTTCGGCCCACACGGTTCTGGCTTTGCCCGGATGTCATGCCCGTTGGTTGTGGCCAAAAAGCTCAACCAATTAGGTGCAGTCCGGGTGGGCTGGAGCAAAGTGCGTCTCCTTCATGAGGGTGCCCGTCCCAGGCACTGCTACAGGTGCTTGGGTAGAGGGCACATGGCAGGACTGTGCCAGTGTGCTACGGACCGCAGCGCCCTGTGTTATCGCTGCGGTCAGCCAGGCCACAAGGCGGTCGGGTGTGAATCGGCCGTGCCACGCTGTGCAATATGCACAGACGTTGGACTTAAGGCCGACCACGTAATGGGGGGGCGTTCATGCAACCCCCCACCAGTGAGGGGAAAAAAATTCTCCTTCCCGACATCAACGGGGAGGAGACAGGAGGCGCCTGATGCCGAGATGATTGAGTAATGCCAGCACATCTCGGCATCCTACAGGGCAATATTAACCACTGCGCCGCGGCTCAGGACCTCTTCCTGCAGTCCATGGCCGAGTGGTTAATAGATGTGGTGATAGTTGCGGAGCCCTATTTTGTACCTCTCCTACCACACTGGGCTGGGGACGACTCGGGCTCCGTGGCCATTGTGGTGAGGCCAGGTGCTGGCCCCCTCCTCATACCCAGAATGAGGGGGCCTGGATACGTAGTTGCCGCTCGGGGGGAGTACATCGTAATAGGGGTGTACTTCTCCCCGAACCGCAACCTAGCCGCCCTAGAACAATTCCTCGATGTTCTGGGGCCGCTGATTAGGAGGCTAGCCCCACTTCCCGTTATAGTGGCAGGGGATTTCAACGCCAAGTCCTCGGCGTGGGGTTCTACTGTCACGGACCCGAAAGGGAGGGAAGTGGAGGAGTGGGCTGTAGCCTCAGGGCTGTCCCTGCTCAATATCGGGACAGCCCTCACCTGCGTGCGGAGGACGGGTGGTTCAGTGGTGGACCTGTCGTTTGCCACTCCCGCTGTCGCGCGCAGAGTGGAGGGGTGGAGGGTGGTAACAGAGGTGGAGACACTTTCGGACCATCGCTACATACGGTTCGAAGTGTCTCCAGTCTCTGCGTTGAGTCCGGCGTCAGAATCCAGGGGGCGTAGCAGGTTCCCGCGTTGGGCGCTCACCAAGCTCAACCGGGAGCTTGCGGAGGAGGCGGCCATTGTGGGCCGCTGGAGCCTACCGTCGCTGGAAGGTATGGGGGTGGACGAAATGGCTGGCTGTCTCGGCAACGTGCTCACAAACGTTTGTCGGGCAGCCATGCCCCAAGTACACGGTCCTCCCTCTCCTCGGCGGTCGGTGTACTGGTGGTCGGCTGAGTTGGCCGACCTTCGCGCTGCTTGCAACGCGGCGCGAAGAACGTACGGCCGCAGCAGGAAGCGCCGCCCCCAGGACGTGGAGAGAGACGGTCGGCTTTACAGGGTCTACGTGGCAAAGCGCGAGATCCTGAAGCAGGCCACCAGTCGGGCCAAAGAGCGAGCTTGGCTGGAGCTGGTAGAGGGTCTTGATAATGACCCGTGGGGTCGACCGTACAAGAGGGCGCGAGACAAACTCCGCGCCCAGTCGGTCCCACTGACAGAGACGCTCCAGCCAGAACTGCTAGGCGATATCGTCCGGGAATTGTTCCCGGACCCCCCAGCAGATTTCGCTCCGCCGCAGATGGCCCGACGGACGTCAGACTCGATGGAGGAGGGTGTTCCGCCACCTGTCACCGACTTTGAAATGGAGGCGCTTCTTTCCCGCCTCCGTAGCAAGAGGAGGGCGCCAGGTCCGGACGGGGTGCACGGGAGAGTCCTTTCAATCGCTCTCGTGCATCTCGAGGATAGTCTCCGGCAACTGTTCAACCGCTGCCTTCAAAGCGGACAGTTCCCGGAGGCATGGAAGGAGGGTCGGCTCGTCCTACTACCAAAGGGCGGGCGAGCACCGGACTGTGCGTCGGCGGTGCGACCGATCTTGTTGTTGAACGAGGTGGGCAAGGCGTTTGAACGCGTCATAGCCTCCCGCCTCGTTCATCACTTGGAGGAAGGCCCGGGGCCCGGACTGTGTGATGCACAGTTTGGGTTTCGGGCAGGTCGGTCGACCATCGACGCGCTGAGGCGCCTCAAGTCGGTGACGAGTGAGGCGGAACGCGGGAAGGAGGTGGTGGTGGCGGTGTCGCTGGACATCGCCAATGCCTTCAATAGCCTCCCCCACAGCGTAATACGCGAGACACTGTTGTTCTTCGAAGTGCCTCCGTATCTCGGGAGGCTGTTGGACGCGTACCTCTCCGATAGGGAGATCGTGTTCGAGGATCGGTCGGGGTCCTTAGTGCGGCGGCGAGTCGAGTGCGGTGTCCCCCAGGGTTCGGTGCTGGGTCCGAACCTATGGGACGTCGGCTACGACTGGGTCCTGCGGAGCGGCCTTCTTCCCGGGATGAGTGTCGTCTGCTACGCGGATGACACTTACGTCACATCCCGTGGACGAACGTACCAGGAGGCTGCGCGGCTGGCCGAGGTGGGAGTATCCCTCGTAGTCAGCCGCATAGAGCGATTAGGGCTTCGGGTTCGTCTCGAAAAGACCGAAGCCCTGCTCTTCCGCGGGCCTGGGAGGAAAGGACCCCCACCGGGTGCACGGCTCCATATTGGAGAGACGGAGGTCAGGGTGAGCCCAACACTCAAGTGTCTGGGACTCACCCTGGATGGGAGGTGGACCTTCGGACCCCATTTTGAACAACTAGGGCCGAAGGTCATTAGGGCGGCCTCTGCGCTGGGTCAGCTCCTACCGAATGTGGGGGGGCCCAGCGATGCCTGCAGGCAGCTATACTCCGGAGTTTGTCGGAGTATAGCCCTGTACGGAGCCCCTATTTGGGCGGATTCCCTTACCGTCCGTAATAAGGCTCAGCTGCGGAAAGCGCAGCGGGTCACGGCGGTGAGGGTAATCAGGGGCTACCGTACAGTCTCCTGGGTGGCAGCCACTGCTCTGGCTGGAGATCCGCCGTGGGAGCTCGAGGCGTCGGTGCTCGCCGAAGTGCACCTCTTCCGCGCTGAGAAGAGGCTGCAAGGCGAGGTGCCGAATTGGGAGGAGCTCTCGCGACTGCGGAAGCTGGGGCAACAGTGGTTGCTACGAAGGTGGGGTGAGGTTCTGGCGCAGTCCCCGTATGGTCAACATACGGCCACGGCACTGCGCCCAGTTCTTGCGGCGTGGATGCGCCGTAAGAGAAAGCCCCTCACCTTCCGTCTTACACAGGTACTCACCGGACACGGATGTTTCGGTGCGTACCTGTGTAAGATTGCCAGGAGAGAGCCTACGCCAGCTTGCCACGCATGCGGCGCTGCGGAGGACACGGCCCAGCACACCTTAGAGGTGTGCGATCGATGGGCCGTGCAGCGCCACGATCTCGTGGCAGTGATTGGGCGGGACCTCTCGCTCTCGAGTGTGGTTCGCTGCATGCTCGAGAGTGATGAGGCCTGGCAGGCGGTGGTCTCCTTTTGCGAATTCGTCATGTCGCAGAAGGAGGCCTCGGAGCGGGACAGAGAGACTGATCCACTCTCTCTTCCGCTTCGCCGGCGCAGGACGGGGGTGCGGAGGCGTCGTTTTGCGGCCCTCCCATCTCACGTCTAGTACGGGGCTCCGGGTAGAGGGATGGGTAACCTCCCCGGCTTTGTCAGTCTCGGCGCCGAGGAGAGCGCTTCAGTTTGCCGGAGCGCTCTCTTAATTTGATGGAAGTCCGGTCCCTATAGAGGTGAACCGGCCGGTCGAGGGAGGAGTGGCCTGTGTTTAGACAGATCCAGGCACTCCACCCAACATAACGGCTGATGGCAATCCGCAAGTGGTTTTAGTGGGTAAACCGGCCGTAGCGAGCCGGGAGACCCACATACCCCTCGGGGACCCTCCCGGGGGGATGCGTAATGCATTTCCCTTGCGATATCAAAAAAAAAAAAAAAAAAAAAGGTAGACTTTTTCTCTTTCTACTATTTTTTTTTTATTTATCTGATCGTTTTTGTTTTTCATTTTCCGTCCTCATATAATCGTCGTCTGATCATTCGACAATTATCCCTACTCAGTCTATACCCATCACTAAAAATCTGAAAATTAAATAATTTTAACCAAAAAAAAAGACTTCAAAAGGTAAATTAAAAGGAACAATTAAATTTACTTCGCACAAAGTAATACTTATTTTCCAGTACAAGTGAAAATAATTATTACTTTGTGCGAAGTAATTTATTATTATACTTAGGTTTTGCAAATACGATTAATAAAGTATAGGCGTAGGATAGTTTGTTTTCAAGATATGAATGAGATATCATAGGTACATTTAAATTAGAAAAGTTATGTCAATGTAAGTAAGATTTATGTTTTTCATGATATTTTTATTTATTAGTTTTCATGCTAGGTACGGCTTGGGTTTTTTCTTTCTTTTGGACTTTTGTTATTTTGTCGTCTAAAGGAAGTTAGTACTTTAACCGTAAAGTCCCTAAGTAGGCTACATGTTTGTTAGCGTAGGTAATTAATAAATAAAAAACCGGGCAAGTCCGAGTTGGAATTGCGCACCGAGAGTAGACTTTTAAAAAAAAAAGCGCAGCGTCAGTGTGAAAACGATCATCGTCTGCAGTCGCTGCGGCGTAAAGTCCATACAAATCTCAGTACAGAGATCTTCGTCGCGTATATGAGCGTACTATCAAGTAGTCCCGTTCGCGTAAAAGAAAAAAAAAATTATACATACAGACGAATTGAGAACCTCCTCCTTTTTTGAAGTCGGTTAAGAATACACGGTCATTTTTCGAGCTGGTAGTAGGAATTGTTAGCATTTTCATAGAAAAAATACCTCAAAACATTTACGACAAAAACGGCCATTATTTGACAGTAAACTATTATTATTACTCCATCGGCCTACTTCTTTTGCCTATGCACGTCTAATACCGTGTATAAAGAAGCATTACTATAAATTAGTGATTTTAAATATCCAAACGACAGTGTTCATAAACTAAAAATGTATTTGAACTGCTGCCCTAAATCACTTTTCCACGCGTACGAAGTCGCGGGCACAGCTAATAACTAATAAAATTTATTACCAGGAGTTTATTCAATTGATATTTCGACTTAAATAGTTAAACATTACAGAAATACTTTTCTATTCTAGTACCCTCAGCAATTCAAAATATAATAACAGTAAATTTTTAAAGAACCTTACCTGAACATAATAATTATAATATCTTTTAATAGTTTTGAAAGGTTTACTTAAATACCGATTGTTAATTGGACATAACATAAGGCAATATGTGGGTAGATATAAGATTTAATAGGTGACCTAATTTCTATTTATAGAACATATTATCCAACCCTGTGTTCCAGTACCTGATATTAAACGAAAATAACGTTTTTTTCGTTCAGATTAGCGTTCCATTAGCACTTTATAGCAACATTCCCTGTGTTCCAGGAGCTGATAGTAAACGAAAATAACGTTTTTTTCGTTCAGATTCGCGTTTCTTTAGCACTTTAAAGAATCATTAAGATCGTTTTGAACTGTTCTTACTCGTGTTCCACAAGCAGGTGTCAGCTGTCAAAAACTGTTCAAAACGCTCAGAATGATCCCATCTTGTTTTTGACGTTTACTTAGATTTCACTGATCTCGATGTTATTTTTAAGTTATGGATCGAGCAAATTTATTAAAGATTCTTTTATAATGTAGTTATTATTGTTAATTTAAAATATAAATAGAATTTATGAGATAAAAAGGAAATGTTAAATTTTGACATCTGTCAGTCGTTCCACTAGCAGTAAAGTTTGTTGAAACGTTCAAATCGAAAATTTCATTATTGTGCTAAAGAAACGACTGTGTGCGTTATGAATGATCTGAGCGTTCAGTGTAAAAAGAGCGCTTAAAGGAACAGGCACATTATGATCGTTTTGAACTGTTTTGCTAGTGTTCCACACGCAGCTGTCAGCTGTCAAAAACTGTTCAAAACGCTCAGAAATAACACCATTTTACCCATCTTGTTTTTGACGTTTACTTAGATTTCACTGATCTCGATGTTATTTTTAAGTTATGGATCGAGCAAATTTATTATAGATTCTTTTATAATGTAGTAATTATTGTTAATTTAAAATATAAATAGAATTTATGAGATAAAAAGGAAATGTTAAATTTTGACATCTGTCAGTCGTTCCACTAGCAGTAAAGTTTGTTGAAACGTTCAAATCGAAAATTTCATTATTGTGCTAAAGAAACGACTGTGTGCGTTATGAATGATCTGAGCGTTCAGTGTAAAAAGAGCGCTTAAAGGAACAGGCCCATTATGATCGTTTTGAACTGTTTTGCTAGTGTTCCGACACGCAGCTGTCAGCTGTCAAAAACTGTTCAAAACGCTCAGAAATAACACCATTTTACCCATCTTGTTTTTGACGTTTACTTAGATTTCACAGATTTCACTGATCTCGATGTTATTTTTTAAGTTATGGATCGAGCAAATTTATTCTAAATTCTTTTATAATGTAGTTATTATTGTTAATTTAAAATATAAATAGAATTTAGGAGATAAAAAGGAAATGTTAAATTTTGACATCTGTCAGCCGTTCCACTTGCAGTAAAGTTTGCTACAAACGATCAGATCGAAAATTTCATAATTTTCTTTATTGTGCTAAAGAAACGACTGTGTGCGTTATGAATGATCTGAGCGTTCAGAGTAAAAGAAGCGCTTATAGGAACACACTGCAAATCGATCGAATCGAATGACAATAAAATTGGTTAATATTTTTTTTTCTTCTTCTGACACCATGTTTAGTGCCACAGCATATGTTTTTGTTATTAGGATCCAATGAGGGGTTTTCGAAGTGTCACTTTTAGGTACAGAGACTACCGTAAGATGGCGCTTGCATAATGTAATATGTCAAAAAAATCTGTGATCTTTGTTGGGTGGTTAATAGGGTTGCCAGATTATAGCTGTTATCCATTTTCAGGTAGTGAAATTATTCATAAAGTGGTTAAGTCGCTGTAGGTATGCTGTTTCATACACAAAAATAATCCTTTCAAATTCCTTTCTTAGTGATCTCCTACACTTCCGAGGAAACCTACATACATTATAGCTCGCTGGCTTCATTATCTTTGATTTTTCAAACAAATAATTATTAGGTTAAGAAATTAAAAAAATGTAACTAATTTAAGTCTTATGTCAATAAACTTTAATATTATTTCTTATTGCACGCTAAGATAAATATTTTACCTCTTGGGGCTCTTGCCAAATGTGATGATGGAGAGATAAAATCTGCTGGTGCAAAGTGAGTTAAACATATTAAGGATTTTTTTCTCATAGTTAATCCTGTTTTTATATTAATAAATATGTTTGATAGCCTCTAACCATCTTGATCTCCGAGTTTCATCTTGGGGAAAGCGGTGGTTACCTATATTTTTACAAAATTGTACTACGCATGGACTAGCCATGTTTAGTTTAGTTCTCAGGGCACAATTAATAAATAATAAACTATTGCAAGTGAAAGAAAGAAAGTTGAAAGGTAAACAAACAAAAAGAAAGCGGAAATTGACATTTTACACAGGACTTGACATATTACTTAGGTTAAATGCCATCTATCAGCATTTTTCTTAAACTAGTAGAACTGTCAAAATAAAAACCGCTCATTACACGTCCAATAATAAACACTTCTAGTTAATCGTATTTGGCTTTATTCACACGTAGATAATATATTATACAGTGTCATATAAATAACTAGGTACAGAGATCTTACCTACAAGGGCCTCCCTAGAGGACTAATATTAATACTAAAAAATACTGTTTACTTTCCCTTAATATTGACTCTAAATATGACTTAGATACTGAAATATTAGAAAAAATTGAATTGACATGATATTGCAAATCCTGTTCATATTGTGGTATATATGTATCACTGAGTGAAGCTCTTGATAATGTGTCTGCAATATACATATTATGTTTACCAGGTACATAAATTACTTCTAAATCATATCCTTGCAATGCAAGCATCATTCTCTGCAACCTAGCTGGCACTTCATGAAGAGGCTTTTTAAAGAGATAAATTAAAGGTTTGTGATCTGTATGAACGGTAACAAGACCTCCATAAATATATTGATGAAATTTATTACAACCAAACTGTATAGCAAACAATTCCTTTTCAATCTGAGCGTAGTTTTGTTGAGAGCTTGTCAATGTTCTTGAGCTATATGCAATTGGTCGCTTATTTTGAACAATAACAGCGCCGACTGCATTCTTGGATGAATCTACTGACAAAATTAAAGGTAAGTTGCAATTATAGTTAGCTAATACAGGTGCTTTAGTAATAATATCTTTTAATGATTCAAAACACTTTTGATAATTATCATCCCATAGGAATGGTATATCCTTTTTTAACAAGTTTCTTAAGACATTAGTTTTGTCTGCTAAGTTTTCAATAAAAGGGGCTAAAAAATTTAACATGCCTAAAAATCTTTGTAAAACCTTAATATTTTTAGGTGTAGACATATTTTTTACAGCTTTAATTTTATCTGGATCAATTTTAACACCATCTTTGCTAAAAATTTAACCCAAATATGTTATTTCTTCTACAAGAAACTTACACTTGAGCTTGTTTAATTTCAGATTTACCTGCCTAGCCCGTTCTAAAAATAATTCTAACCTCATATTATGTATCTCAATTGTCTCCCCATATATTAAAATGTCATCTATCAATCTCAGTTCATTGACATAGAGGCCCGAATGTTGTTCCTCTCGTAATTCCTATCAATGAATGAGAAGGCATGGTAATTTAACAAGCCGTTAACACTAACATGCGTTGGTGAAATCGGGACTTAGATAATGAAATTTAACGAGTAACAGTTTACCGAATACATCTACTAACCCAGTCTCAACAGTATAGTTCTTATAGTTTCGGAAAAAAGTGGATGTGACATACTAAGGGACGGACATGATGAATCTATAAGGTTTCCGTTTTTGCCATTTGGCTCCGGAACTTACCTAGAGCCTAAACAAAAACCATGTCCGCCCTTCTCAGCTCCACGAGCTCCAGCTCGATCACCGACGCGCTCAACCACTGCCCTACAGAGGTCGGCAAACTTAATTTATTTAAGAATACCCACACAAATTATTTAAAATTTAAAGTACTGACACGAACTTGCAAGATTGTGAAGACGCGTGTGTTCGTTATACGTCTGTGGTGGTACTACTAGCGCCACAATCCATCCATCGACATCTGAAAACTAGTACAGTGGGCTTCGGCCTGAGCATACCATCTCGTGAGGTCCGAGATCTCCCTTTGGGGCTTCCACTCGTATTCCCACACGTCTAACTCCTTTCAAGCCAAACCAGCTGGAATATTCGTTACACAGTCCACAGATTATTTTTTATTTTATTCAGGTTATCCTCGAAACAAATATTCACATAATTACTTTCATAATTTATATTGGTTTCAGGATTATCAAACTTGACAACAAAGATGGCGGACTGCCCGGCAGAGTGGAGCAAGATGGCCGCCGAGTGCGCTCTGCACGCAGCTATCAACGTCACACGCACGCTGGTGCACGGGCTTCTGAGCTTAGTGCTGATGAGATACTTATTGTACATCCTGCTGATTCTACTGTGCGTGGTGTTTATATACATCGTCTATAGGTCGTACTGGAGTCCAGTGTTTTATGAAAAGGTGAGATTTTTATAGGGTAGTTGCATACCATTCGTCAGGCTATTTGGCATCTAAGGGCTAGCGCGCACAGACGACAAAGTGTCTGTCACCCACCATTTGATTATTTTACTATAGACTTTGGCGCACCTAAAATAAATTTACTTTCACTTTACCGCCAGTACTTGAAGGATATAACGTGTATAAAACTAATGACAACTATAATCAAAATGATGGTCTCGTAGTCACACTAACCGTAATTTAGACTGTATCGTGGAAGAACCCAATTTAATAGAAGCCAACTGTTTGTCAATTAAATTGCCTAATGATACAATACTATTTGCGATTTATAGGCCTCCGTGTTTTAGAGCATATGAAAAGTTCATTGATTCATTACATGATTTGTTACAAAGTTTCTCGTCATACAAAAATATTATAGTTGTTGGTGATATAAATATTGATATTTTAAGGACAAGCCCTATAACCTCTGCTTATCTAGATACTATAAGCTTTCATGGCATACTACCTGCTATAAATACACCAAATAGAGACAACTCTTGCTTAGATCATGTACTACTGAAAACTAAGTTAAATGCTTATACATTTACATTAGGTACTACTATCACCGACCACGAAGCTGTATTGTTCTGCTTGAAAACCGGTGTCTCCATCGATAAAACTTCAAAGCTAAAAAACATTAGGCCGGCAACGCACCTGCAGTTCCTCTGGAGTTGCAAATGTTTATGGGCGTCAGGATTCACTTAACATCAGGTGAACTGCCTGCTCGTTTGCCCCCTTTTTCCATAAAAAAAACATATCTAAAATTAATTTGGAAAAAATAATTACTGAATGTGAACAATAACATTTTTCAGAGGTACATAGTGAACCTAATTTGAACGTAGCCATGAGTATGTTTATTGATGCAATCCGGAAATTAATAACTAAAAATACGATTAAACAGTTTATCCCCAGAAATAAACTTATTATAAAACCTTGGATAACAGCTGGTATGTTACGTTGCATACACAATAGAGATAAATTACATAAAAAATTAAAATTAAAACCAAATAATGAAGTACTAAAACTAACTTATTTAAGATATCGGAATTATTGTAATACTATATTAAAGAATGACTCAAAAAACAATATGACAGTGATCAAATAAATAATTCTAAAAATAATCCTAAAAAGCTTTGGCAAAATATTAAATCTTTAACCAACTACACTAAAAATACGGATTTACTTACAATTATTAACCCTAAAAGAAAACCCTGTAGTTGCAATTAACCAAATAAATAAATACTTTTCAAATATTGGTAAAGACTTAGCAGATAAGTTACAAATCACTGCTGTCCCAAGAGTTAAAAAAACATTTACTCCCCCATTCAAATCCTTTGCGCTATTACCTACCGATGACGAGGAAATTAGGAGAACAATAAAACTTCTAAAAAGTGATTGCGCACCCGGTATAGATAAGATAACTTCCAAGATTCTGAAAAAAATTTCTCCGTCAGTAACGCCAGTCCTCACTGACTTAGTAAATCGATGCTTTGATGCTGGAATCTTCCCTGACAACCTAAAAAAAGCTATTGTTCACCCAATTTACAAGGCGGGTGATAGGAATAGTGTCAACAACTATAGACCAATTGCAATTTTAACTACTATTTCAAAATTATTAGAACGCGTCATAAATACTAGACTTTTAAGATACTTAGAAAACAACAATCTATTGTCCAACTCACAATACGGTTTTAGATCCGGCCGCTCAACAAACAATGCAGTACTTGATCTTGTTAATTTTATAGCTCTTAGTTTAGATAGTAAAAAGAAATGTATTACCATATTCCTTGACTTCGCAAAGGCTTTTGACACTGTTTCTGTCTCCTGCCTTGTGGAAAAGCTAGAAGCACATGGCATCAGAGGAACTCCACTAGCATTATTATCTGACTACTTACGAAACAGAACTCAATTAGTGAAAATTGGTGACAAAGTCAGTGATGAATTACCAATTACTTTTGGAGTGCCACAGGGGAGCATACTAGGCCCCACCCTCTTTCTTTGCTATGTGAATGAGCTCTGCGCACTAATCATCAAAAATTGTCGTATCTCTGCGTACGCAGACGATACAGCTCTTACTTTTTATGGAGACTCCTTAGAAGAAGTATTTAACTTTGCTCAAGAGGGATTTAACAAAGTTTGCCATTGGTTAATGTCCCACTCCCTAACTTTAAATGAGGATAATACCAAATATATTATTTTTTCAATAAATAACCGTAAAGAAATAGTTAATATTAAAAATAGCATTTATGCTCATAAATGTAATTTTCCTCCCTCCCTAAATTGTAAATGTCCCAAAATTATTCGTGTTAATAGTATAAAATATTTAGGTATTGAAATAGACTCTAATTTAACTTTTGAAAATCATATAAATTCTTTTAGTAACAGAATTCGAAAAATGTCTTACATATTTAAAACACTAAGGTAAGTTGCAAATAAGCATATTGTTAAGTCAGTATATGTAGGGTAAACAACCTACATATCTCGGCTATGGGAAATAGGGGGGTATAGGGAAAGTGTTACGGTACCTTGAGGCTGCTGCGAGTTGTTTGGGCTGAAGGTTGGAGACGAGCTGAGTTTCTCACACACAACACAATAGTCTTGAGGTCACTATTACTTGGTCACAAAAGTTATCTGGGCTGAGAAAAACTCCCTTTTTCACGTATGTAACAAATGCGTGCGCGCGCGCGTCTCCCGTGACAGATCAAATGCGACTAGTGAGGTGCAACGTCACGTCACTTAGTAGTGGCGTGAACATCCTGGGGGGGCCCGGCAGTGGGCATGAGCTGATCCCCAGGTTGACCTGAATCTTGAGTTGAATCCAGTGGGAGCCGGGCAATCTTGCCGACAGGTCTCCGCAGCTGGCCTTGTGAGGTGGCCACGTCCACAACTCTGATGACTCCATCCTTCCCAGGTAGTAAACGTGTGATTCTTCCCATCTTCCATTGGAGCGGAGGCAGGTTATCTTCTTTGAGCAGAACAAGTTCCCCAAGTTTGGGCGGAGAGGAAGAGGAAAGCCATTTGGAGCGGATTTGAAGGGTATGGAGGTAGGACGTGGTCCAGAGAGCCCAGAAGCGCTGAGAGAGAGATTGTATTAGTTGAAACCGCTTGAGGGGAGATATGACTCTGTCATCTAATGTGTGCTCTGGAAGAGCAGTGAGCGGACGGCCAATGAGAAAATGGCCGGCTGTAAGGGGCTGATAGTCCGTGGGATCGGACGAGAGTGGGCTGATAGGCCGAGAGTTTAACACGGCCTCAATTCTAGTGAGCAGAGTTAAGAATTCCTCAAATGTGAGGCGTTGTTCACCGATTACACGGTAGAGAAGTTGCTTTGTAGATTTAACATTTATCTCGTGGATGCCTCCCATCCAGGGGGCCTTGGGCGGATTGAGTAACCATGTTATATTTTGAGCTGAGAGTTTATGAGAAATGGCGTCATTATTGTCATTGAGAAATTGTTGAACTTCAAGGAGCTGATTCCTAGCACCTACATAGTTTGTGCCGCAATCTGAACGTATTAAAATGGGAACACCGCGACGTGAGCAGAATCTGTGTAACGTAGCAATAAATGCATCTGTAGAAAGTGCTGATACGGGTACCAAGTGAACCGCCTTTGTAGTGAGACAAACGAATATACAAAAATAACCTTTCAGTAACTTAGCATTTCGTAGTTGACTTGATTTGAGTAAAAATGGGCCGGCAAAATCCGTAGACACGTGACTAAATACGGGCTGAGGTATAACTCTGTCGGCTGGGAGGTCAGCCATGACAGGCATTTCGGGCTGAGCGCGGCAACGAAAACATTTTATGCATTTAAACGTTTTATGTCGAATGATGCGGCGTGCTGATAATATCCAGAATTATTGACGTAATTATAGCGTGTAGTGTATCGATGCCAGGATGACAATGTATGCGATGATAGTGATCGATAATAAGGTCTGTGAGCGGACTAGAACTAGGTAAAATGAATGGGTGCTGAGCATCGTATGTGAGTTCCGAGCGAGTGAGTCTACCACCTACTCGAAGGAGACCGTCCTGCAAAAAGGGTGATAATCGTTGTAACCTAACTGTGCAGAGTTTATTAAGTTGCAGGCGGTAGGTGTCTTCTGCGAATGAGTTCTGTTGAACAGAGCGGATCCAGAAGAGCAGAGCTTGTCTACGCTCCTTTACAGTGAGTGGACCTAGTTCTCGTGAGTGTGCTGATAATTTACAATTGGAAATGAACCGTCGTATGTAAGCTGTGACGCCTATGAGTTTACCCAGTGAGCTGAAGCGTGTGAGAGGATCACTATCAATACCAGGAATTGTGAAATGGCATGTAACTGGTTTAGGTTTGAGTCCCGGTAATTCTTGTTGAGTGTGAGCTGATGACCTCTTGGGCCAGGTATCCTCTGGCAGCTTGAGCCAAGGAGGAGACCACCATAGGGCGTGAGAAGAGAGAGTGAGAGCTGAGGTTCCTCTGCTAGCGCAATCAGCAGGATTTAAATGTGTGGGTACATGACGCCAGATGAGTGAGAGTGAGTTAGCAGTAATCCTGGTTACTCTATTAGCTTCGAATGTTTGTAGCCGATGGGAAGGAGTTTTAATACACGCGAGTACTATGGTGCTGTCTGACCAACAGACGTGATGAGATATTGTAAGATGAGCAGAAAGATGATGAGAGACACGAGACATGAGCTGAGATAGAAGTGTAGCCGCGGATAATTCTAATTTAGGAATTGTAAGTTTATTTTTAATTGGGGCTACCTTCGATTTCGCGATTATGAGTTGAACGTTGGTTGATCCATCGTGGTTCAATTCATGTAAATATACGACTGCAGCATAACCGTTTTCTGAGGCATCTGCGAAGCCATGAAGTGAGTATGTAGAAGTTAATTTATGCGGAGCTACGTGTCTGGGAAAATGTATGGTTGAGATGTGGGGAAGATCATGAGAGATGCGTTGCCAGTCCTGAGTAATATTGTCTGGAGTGGAGTCGTCCCAGTCCAGTTTGAGTAACCATAATTTTTGTAAAAGTAATTTTGCGTGGAATATGACTGGAGTGATCCAACCGTTTGGGTCATAAAGAGAAGCTACCGTGCTAAGAATGGATCGCTTTGTTATATTAGTAATTGGTGGTAATGTAATGTGATATGTAAATTCATCGGATTGCGGAATCCATCTAATACCTAAGACCTTAACAGAAGTAGTGTCTGAGCTGATGTCGAAGTCCTTAGGCATTTCACATTGATCATCTGGGAAACGCTGCAAGAGTTGAGGAGTATTAGATTTCCATTTACTGAGCTGAAACCCACCAAGAGATAATAAATTAATGAGCTGAGTTTGAAGAGCTGAAGCTTCTTCTATGGAGTTATGACCACAGAGTATATCATCTACGAATATTGAGTTACGTAATACATGAGCAGCCTGGGAATAGCGATGACCTTCGTCATCAGCTAATTGTAATAATGTGCGGATAGCATGATAAGGACTTGAACGCAATCCGTAGGTGACAGTGTTGAGCGCATATGTGAGTAAGGGCCGATCAGGAGACGATCTCCAGAGTATGAGCTGATAATGTTTTTGATCAGGATTAATTAGAATATTTCTAAACATCATTTTTATATCTGTGGTAAATACTACACGATGAATCCTAAATGACATAATAATATCTACAATATCGCGCTGAAGAGCAGGGCCTGTGTGCAGACAATCATTTAGACTGGTTGGTTGATTTGCAACTGCCATCAAATACTGTGCGGAGTTTATCTGTATCTGATTTAAATACACCGTGATGAGGGATATAATAATGAGGCTTATGAGTAAATGTAGAAGGATGGCAAGGTGTCATGTGACCTAAGTTTATGTATTCATTCATAAATTCTATATATTTTGTGCGATATGAATGATCGGACTGTAATCGCTTTTCTAAATTGAGAAATCTGCGAAGTGCAATAGCATGAGTATTACCTAGCCGCGGAGCATTGGATAGAAACGGGAGCGTTACAACATAACGTCCCGCTTGATTACGAGTAGTAGTTGAGCGGAATATGTGTTCACATTGTTCGTGCAGTGAGTTGGAGATAATAGGGCGCGACTGGGGTTCTTCTGACTCCCAGAATCGTTCTAAATTTTTATTTATATCCTGAAGTGAATGAGAATGAGCGGAATGAACAATATGGGCGGAGTTAACTTGAACTACTGAGCTATCGTACAATTGTTCAATGGGACCTATAAGCGCATAATCAAAAATCGTGCCAAAGGCTATGGGCTTCCCCGGGCCCAAAGCTAACTTAGTACCATCCAACACATGGCCGAGAACATCTGAACCTAAAATGAGATCAATGGGCGCAGGAGTATGATAATCTTGATCTGCTAATGGAATAAACTGAGTGTCGGAGTCTTGTACGACATCGGGAACTTTTTGCATAGGCAAATAACCTGTGACATCCTTCAAAATATGAGCAGAAGTTGTGATAGAAGGCATGTTGCTACGTGTGGGCCGAAAGGTTATTGTAACATGACCTTCAGAATTTTGTATGTGCTGATCACCTACACCTGTGATTTTTAATGAACATTGTTTAGATTGTAGGCTAAGTGTTTTTACTAAACGTTGAGTAATTATTGTTATCATACTACCACAATCAAGCAATGCGCGCGCTTTGTGAAAGTTTCCATATTTATCTGAAATATTTAAAATAACCGTTGGTAATAATATAGGCGTTTGTGATGAGTTATTAACGTGGTGAGTAGTGTTAACTTGAGCGGAATTATGAGCGGATTTATGTGCGGAATTATGTGCGGATTTATGAAAAGATATATTAGAATTTGAGTTATTGAGCTGATTCTCCAACTCTGGATGCTCCGTGATAGTAGGTAGTCATTGTTTACTATTATTATGAGACGAAGATGAATGAGGTTGGTTAGATGTCGAGGGCTGTTGATGGACGATCGTATGATTTGTGTTAGATGTGTATGAATGAATATTATTTTCGCTGCGGCGACGGGGCTGGGCGCGCAGGTGAGCAGGAAGTAAATGAGCTGATGAAGTTGGCGACCGCGGGCCATCATGACGATGAAGTGAGGTGTGGTGATTCGGACTACCACATTCCTTGCAGGCGCCAGTCGACCTACATTCGTTTTCATAATGCGGGCCTAAACATTTGCGACATCTACCTTTAGATTCGATAAAGTCCCAACGTCCTTGAATGGGTTGATTATTGTACTTGGGACACGCTATCAATTTGTGCTCAGTTGATCTACAGTATGGGCAATAAAACTTAGAATTATTATTACCGGCTTGTGCTGAATATACGTGCTGAACCTGTCGGGGGGGAGAGGGGGGTGTATAGTGCTGACGAGAATGAGATGAATAAGATGGGCCGGCATGCATGGCATGTGCTGAGGGCGAGCGCTGATACGCGGGGCTGATAGGTCTAAAGCGGGGACTGCGCGGGGAACGCGGGGATGGGGGTTGTTGACGATATGGTCCCGCTTGACCTTGAGATTCAACACTGCACGCAGGCGTCGAACATTCTGTCTCGATGCAGCGCGCGTACTCTTCTAAAAAAGAAATTAAACTACCTAAATATGTGGGCAGAACATCAGAGGCACCGTATTTCCTCTCGAATAGTGTGCGGAGCTCCCCTTGTAGTTTTCGAACCACTATAGATACAAATACGTAATTGCTATCCATAGGTAAATTTAAATTTATTAAGGCGCTTTGGGCTGAAATGAGAGGAGTTAGAAACGACGCACGAATACTGGAACGAATATGTATATTGGGCAGACCGAGTATTATATCGACAAATCTATCGATTAACACGCGACGATTTTCATATCGACGAGTTAAAATATCGAGCGCAACACTATAATTTTCATTAGTTATTTTTAAATGAGAAACCATGCTTAACGCCTCCCCCGACAGACATGAGAACAAATAATGTAACTTAACCGCGTCAGACAATGTTGCCATGTCATCCATCAAACTACGAAAAATAGTGATAAAAGAAGGCCAGTCTTCGACAAGTGAACTGAACTTCGGTAGTTCAATTTTTGGTAAAACTGCGGAAGTGAGTTGAGGAGACCCCGAAGTGTGTTGGGTACCTTCGGCAGCCGTCAAAATATAATAGTAATCTGAAAGCGCATTATCATAATTTGCAGTGTAAATTTTCTCATTATCTTGAGACAAGTTAGGCTCGTCCAAGATCTCATGGTAGATATTCTCCAGTCTAGTTTTTTGTTGTGATATCTCTTTAAAACGTACATTTAATTCTTTTTTTAAATTGTGATGGGATTCTTTTGAGTCGCCCTTGGACAGGGCCATAGCAATCTCCCTGAGACGACTGAAAGCCTTCGTCGCTTCTCTAAACACGGCCGCTTGAGATTTGGTAGGCATGTTGTGTAAATTAACCTTAAATAAGCAAACAAAATGTGTTAACTATGTTAGAATGAAAGTATATTTTGAATACTAATTAATAAATTACTTAATGTGCTGAGGTAATGTTTGTATAGGCACAGGTATACCGTAACAATAAAATTATGTAATCAACCGAGACATAAAACGTTTAAATGGGCCGATAGATTGTTATTGAAATGAAGTAATTAAGAACAGATGTTTCTTATATCGGAGCCGAGGTATTTGTATTAAAGGCGTTCACGTCGTAAGTGCTAAGTTATCGTAAACAACTTGATATACTTGGATATTATTAACAATATAAATATTACACGAGCTGAAATATAATAGACCTTAATACAACGGTCATAGGGCATAAACTATGTGATGTATGATGGGTTTTTGTTTCTGTAACTTTTTTATAAAATTATTTTGGGCTAAAATATGTGTTGAGAATTAATTTAAATGCAAGCTAAACGTATAATATGAGCTGAGAATTATGTGATTGCACTTATTTATTGAGAAAAATGTAGATTTAATTGCCCTTGTGGAACAATAATGGCGGATGTATTTTAGAGAAAAATACAAAAATATCGACGTAGGGGGGCGGGAAATTAACGGAGGTTACTTATGTCGATAATATATTAATAGATTTATGGGATTATGGGCAAAATATGAGCTGAGTATGAGCTTAGTGGACTGTATATTCAAATATTACCCGGCGGCGCACATGCGCGGACGTCGGTAAAAAGGCGCTGAAATGGCCTGAGGGCCAGAGAAGGTTCACAAAGGCTCGAAGGGACCAAAAGGATATGTAGGGTAAACAACCTACATATCTCGGCTATGGGAGATAGGGGGGTATAGGGAAAGTGTTACGGTACCTTGAGGCTGCTGCGAGTTGTTTGGGCTGAAGGTTGGAGACGAGCTGAGTTTCTCACACACAACACAATAGTCTTGAGGTCACTATTACTTGGTCACAAAAGTTATCTGGGCTGAGAAAAACTCCCTTTTTCACGTATGTAACAAATGCGTGCGCGCGCGCGTCTCCCGTGACAGATCAAATGCGACTAGTGAGGTGCAACGTCACGTCACTTAGTAGTGGCGTGAACAATATGTGGCTTTGGTGTAATCTATAATAACTTACTGCATCACCACCTGGGGCGGAGCTTCAAAAACTAGGTTGTTAACACTGGAAAGAGCACAAAGAATGTTATTAAAAGTTTGCCTTGCAAAACCCTATCTTTACCCCACAAACAAACTTTACGAAGCTGCTGAAGTTCCCACGGTCCGTCAGCTCTATGTATTGCATACACACACATAACACAATTCCTATGGAAAACAGAAAAACACACAACATTACACTGTCGAGACGTAATTATGCAGTTTGTAATCCTAAATCTGTGAACACATCATTTGCACAGAGATTTATACCATACATAGGAGGCACACTTTATAAAAAATTAAATAAAAAACTTTCCTTAGCCCACTGTACAAAAAATGAATGCAAAAATAAAGTCCTTCACTGGTTACTTAAACTTAGTTATGACGACACAGAAAAATTACTAGAGGCAAGAAGATAGTTTTTTTAAACTC